>JAIUZE010070015.1:0-231149 GCA_022085475.1 Heliosperma pusillum | reverse complement strand
TCGGAGGCCAAAGTCATGTCGGCCATGAACTGGATCAAGGAGGGATCCAAAGGTGGGTAACTGGTAGTGGTGGAAGTGGATGTGTCGGGTTGGGATGAATTGGGCCAATGGCGCCACTGCTGCTGATGATAGAAGGGGCTCATATAAGGCAATGTGGTGGAAGTGGGGCCCCGCTCCTCTCTCCTATATGTAGTGACGGGGGCAGTAGGATCTCGCCTAAATGCGGTAACTGGAGCTAAAGGATCTTCCGGGGTTTCTTCAGGTGGTGGTGGAGGGTTCTCCGCCTCTAAGGGGAGAAGATAATGCGCGCTATCAGGAACCACTTTCATAGCCGCACTATTAGGGAGGGGAATAGAATTTACCCCTCGAATCCTCCAATAAGTCTTCCCGTCCTCAACTCTCTTTACTACCCACTCAAGCTTCTTTGAAATGTAATCCTCCGTCAACAAGGAGCATCCCCCTAAACACCTCAAATTACGCTCATCTAGTGCATCTCTACATAGGACATGGGCAATCTTGGTAACAATCCCCCCTAAATGGATTCCGGTCGGGCTAAATGGGTCATTGGCAACTTTCTGGAAGTGGATAACGACATGATGACCGATGTTGATCCCAAATTTATTCGGCTTTTGGAACAAGTAAGCCGCCAAAATCGAAAGCTCATCGGCCCTAAAATTATGACACTCCTCTCTCCCAAACAACGTCCAACCCATAAACCTATGCCAAAACCTAATAGGGGCATTGTGGCAAGCATTTGCCGGCCTCTTAGTTCCCTTCGCAAATTCAAAACCCGATATAGCAGTCCACACATCATTCACATTAAAGTTTTCGGGGACCTTGTACGACTTATGAAATTTGACCCCTAAAACCTTACAAAATTTCTCAAGTGGAAGGTTAAAAGCAGTATTAAGAAGGCGAAAGGAAACAATTTTGACCATACCCGTATTTCTATCCTTCTCATGACTAAACGAACTCAAAAATTCCCAAGTGAGACGGGGGTAAGTACGGAAGTGCTGCCCGTATAGTGCCCCCATACCCAAACCCTTGAAAAGTTCAAGAGTGACCGTATCAAGGCCAAGGTTCCGCATAGTATTCCGGCAAATAAAACGGGAGTGGGGAAGAGGTCTACGCTTTAAACATTGAAATTTACCTCTTGCTATTTCACTTACGAAGACGATATCCGGAAAATCGTTATCCGGACCCATTCCCGCCGTCACCTGCTGAAGTCTAGCTTCTAACTCGGCCTCAAGTTGAGCCCTTGTCCTTTTCCTAGGTGGTTGTTGAGCCATGGTGATTTTCGTTAGATTCAATTGAAAGAGGGAAAAAAAAATGGGTTTTTGAGGTGGGGGATGATTTTGGGTTAAGTAGTGGGTTAATTTTTGGGTTAGTTGTTGGATTTGGTGAATTATGTGGTGATTTGTGTGAGTTTTTGTGGGTTTTGTTGGAGTTTTTGTGGAGATTTGAAGGAAGAAGGAGAAAGAAAGGAAGTTGAATAAAGAAGAATGAAAGAAAAAATGAGGCTCACGAGTGTTTAATGTCTCGGGTAGGGGTCTGGGCCGGTCCAGGCACCGGCCGCCGGTCGACCGGCCTGGACCCCAGGGCAAAAAATTTGATTTTTCTGGTTTTTTGATTTTGCATGTTCAGGTAGTCTAGGCCGGTCGGCACCCCGGCTGCCGGTCGACCGGCCTGGACCTCAGCTCAAAAATTTAAACTTTCAAAATTTCAAGTATACGGTGCTCTGGGCCGGTGTCAGACCGGCCGCCGGTCGACCGGCCTAGAACACAGGCCAAAATTCTGCAAAAACTCGACTTCAATGATAATGTGATCCAGGCCGGTCGCCCGGCCTGGAATACCTGCACTTCAATCTCTCTTCTTCAAAATTCACCTACTGGAGTGCTCTGGGCCGGTCGGCACACCGGCTGCCGGTCGACCGGCCTGGAGCACTTCTCCATTTCTTCACTTCGTCTTCAAATCCACAACAAATCCCCAAAGAAACCCAAGTCACCAACAAACTCGACCCTACCAACATATTCCCGATGATACGGTTTCAAACCAAACCCGACTACAAATGTTTCAAATCTACCTAAGACTTCTTCCAAAGACGAAAAACCCGAGTACACAAATCCAAATCTTCACAACTATTCCTAATATGCATGCTATATACAAAAAAATTGGTGGTTGTTGAGGGACTCCACCAAACCTATCAAATCACAAGAGTTTACAAACAAGACTCCTCCTCGGGAAGTGGATCCCCAAGGAAGAGTACTTCCACCGTTCCCTTTTCATCTCCATCGCAATATCTTTTCACTCGATGCCCGTTGACCTTGAAATTACCACCTTCTTCGCTCCAAAGTTCAAAAGCTCCATGTGGTGAAATGTCGATAACTTTGAAAGGACCCGACCATCTAGAGCGTAGCTTTCCCGGAAACAACTTGACTCTAGAATTATAGAGTAAGACTTGGTCACACACTTTTACATCTTTATCAACCAATTTGGCATCATGCCATTTCTTTGTTTGCTCCTTGTAGATCTTTGAGCTCTCGTAGGCATCAAGTCTTAACTCTTCAAGTTCATTCATTTGGAGAAATCGTAGCTCTCCGGCCATATCAATATCAAAGTTCATCTCCTTTAAGGCCCACCATGCCTTGTGCTCCAACTCGATTGGCCAGTGACAAGCTTTTCCATAAACAAGCTTGTAGGGAGTTGTGCCGAGTGGAGTTTTGAAAGCGGTGCGAAGGGCCCATAGAACATCCGGAAGCTTTTGAGACCAATCCTTCCTACCTTTGCTTGTAGTCTTCTCCAAGATAGCTTTTATTTAACGGTTTGAGACCTCTACTTGCCCACTAGTTTGAGGGTGGTAGGCAAGAGCGGTCTTATGAGTGACACCATGGGAAGAAAGTAAGAACTTGAAAGTGCTCTTCCTAAAGTGCGAAACCCCGTCGCTAATCACCACCCTTGGGGTCCCAAATCTCGGAAATATAGTGTTCTTGAAGAGCTTGATAACAACCTTAGCATCATTTGTTGGGGTGGCGACGGCTTCAATCCACTTGGACACATAGTCCACCGCTACCAAAATGTACTCATTCCCGCAAGAGTTGGGAAATGGTCCCATGCAATCAACTCCCCAACAATCAAAAAGCTCAATCTCAAGAATGTTTTGAAGGGGCATCTCATTCCTTTGACTTATATTCCCCGTTCTTTGGCACCGATCACAAGATTTGACAAAGTAGTGGATATCCTTGAACATAGATGGCCAATAGAAACCACCTTGTAACACCTTTGCAATGGTGCGAGATGTACCAAGGTGGCCTCCATAGGCCGAGTTGTGAATTCTATCAACTATCTCCATACCTTCTTCTCTAGGAACACATCTTCGGAACATGCCATCACCCCACTTGCGAAAAAGATGTGGGTCATTCCAAAAATAGCGTTTTGAGTCATGCTTCAACTTCCTCCTAGCTCTAGCATCCAACTCTTCCGGAATAAACCCACTCACAATCAAATTTGCCAAGTCCGCAAACCATGGTGATTTACCACCTATCATCATCAAACTATCTTCTCTCAACCACTCATTGATCGGGCCACTCTCATCCTTCAACCCATTATCTTCGGTAGTCAATCTAGATAGGTGGTCGGCAACAACATTCTCCGACCCCGCCTTGTCTTTAATTTCCAAGTCAAACTCTTGAAGTAAAAGAATCCACCGCAAGAGCCTTGGCTTTGCATCCTTTTTCACTAACAATTGCCTCAAAGCGGAGTGATCCGAGTATACCACAATCTTAGCACCAACAAAGTATTGCCGGAACTTTTCCACGGCATGAACAATAGCTAGCATCTCCTTTTCCGTCGTAGAGTAGTTGACTTGGGCTTGATCAAGAGTTTTGCTTGTGTAGTAGATTACATGATGCTTCTTGTCCACAACGTGGCCAAGCACCGCCCCGACCGCATAATCGGAGGCGTCGCACATAACTTCGAAGGGAAGGCTCCAATCCGGTGATCGGATTATGGGAGCCGTCACAAGAGCCTCCTTTAACCTACAAAAAGCACTCAAGAAAAATTCATCAAATACAAATGGTGTGTCTTTGAGAAGAAGAGAAGTTAAAGGCTTGGCTATTTTAGAAAAGTCTTTGATGAAACGTCGGTAAAAGCCCGCATGGCCTAGAAAGCTTCTCACTCCCTTCACATTAGTAGGGGGTGACAAGTTTTCTATTACCGAAACCTTAGCCATATCAACTTCTATGCCTCTGTTAGACACGATGTGACCAAGCACAACCCCCTCCTCCACCATAAAGTGGCACTTCTCCCAATTGAGGACGAGGTTGTGCTCCTCACATCTTTGCAAAACATGAGATAAATTCAATAGCCCAAGATCAAATGAGTCTCCATGGACACTAAAGTCGTCCATGAAGACCTCCATACTTTTCTCAAGAAAATCGGCAAAAATAGCCGTCATACACCGTTGGAAAGTCCCCGGAGCATTACAAAGCCCAAAGGGCATCCTCCTATAAGCATAAACTCCTATGGGACAAGGGAATGTGGTTTTCTCTTGGTCTTCCGGGTGTATGGGGATTTGGAAAAACCCGGAATAACCATCTAGAAATGAATAGTAAGAATGCCCCGCCAACCTTTCAAGCATTTGGGCAATAAAGGGGATGGGGTAGTGGTCTTTGAGGGTGGCGGCATTTAATTTGCGATAGTCAATGCACATCCGCCACCCGGTCACGGGTCTAGAAGCTAAGAGAGTCCCATCCTCTTGTTCCACCATAGTCACCCCTCCTTTCTTGGTCACTACATGGACGGGGCTCACCCAAGAACTATCGGTTATTTGGTAGATAATCCCGGCCTCTAACAACTTCATAACCTCACTTTTAACCACTTCCGCCATCTTAGGGGTCAACCTACGTAGCCCATCTACCTTAGGTTTGCTACCCTCCTCCAAGACAATCCTATGCATGCAAAGATTAGGACTTAAGCCTTTGATATCATCAATGCTATATCCAAGTGAACCCCTATGAGTTTTCAAGATTTTCAAAAGTTCAAGTTCTTGGCCTTCACTCAAATTAGCATTAATGATAACGGGATAAGTCTCTCCCTCACCTAAAAAGGAGTACTTAAGTGAGGGAGGTAAGGGCTTAAGTTGTACCTTTGGAGGGAGAAGGCCCTCCACCTTCTTCATTAGCTCATCATCTACCTCGTGGTCATCTCCCATCTCCTCATCATGGAGTGCCACTTGTAGAGCTTCTTCTTCATACTGCTCCTCTTCATGCACCTTCTCAACCACTTCTTCAATGACTTCTACCGAGCATGCTTTGTGAAACATTGGTCCCTTCACTAGATGTGGAAGATTAAATTCAAGGGTTTCGTTTCCCACCCTAAAGGTTAGCCGCCCGTACCTCACATCAATGAGGACTCCTCCGGTAGCCAAAAAGGGCCTACCAAGGATGATGGGAGTGTGGCTATCCTCCGGGATATCTAGGACAACGAAATCCGTGGGGATCAAAAATTTGCCAACTTTAACGGGTACGTCCTCAAGCACACCCAAAGGTTGCTTAACGGACCTATCCGCTAGTTGTAGAGTCATAGAAGTGTGGGTTAAACTTTCAAGTCCAAATCTTTTAGCAATAGTTAAGGGAATGACACTTACACTTGCACCATTGTCACATAATGCCCTTGAAATCATGACTCCCCCCACAACACAAGGGATAGAGAAACTTCCGGGGTCCCCAAGTTTTTTCGGCATTTTGAAAGAGTTAGGATTAATTAGGAGAGCACTACACTCCGCCTCCATAATCATAACATCTTGGGTACCCAAAGTTCTCTTATGAGTCAAGATGTCTTTTAGAAATTTTGAGTAAGTGGGCATGTTCAATATAACATCGGTGAAAGGTAAGGTCACTTCAAGTCCCTCAAGCATTTTTCTAAATTGGGTGAACTTGAAGTTTGCCTTAGTTTTCAAAGCTCTAGAGGGGTAGGGGATATCGGAAACAACAAGTGGAGAACTAAAAGATACCTTTGGAATGGGAGTTTTCTTGGTTACCTTAGCTCTTGCTATTGGTTGTACCTCTACTCCGTCATCATTGACATCCTTGTTCATCTCCTCTTCATAAGGCATAATTTCGACATCCCCTTCTTCTCCCTCTTTGGGTTGATCATCTTCACCCTTTCCATCATCTTTTAACTCCAAGGTAGGAGTCAAAATGGGTTCTTCAAATTCTTCTCCTTCCTCAACATGCTCATCATTTGGAATCTCATCATTCATCATGTCCATGTATGGGTTATCAAGCACTAGTCCACTTCTTAAAGTCACCGCACATGCATGGTGGCTTGATGAAGCATCCTTGGAGCTTTTCCCTTGAGCAAGTAGACCTCCCGGGGGCCTTTGAGGATTGTTCAAAGCTTGAGAAGCTAACCTAGCTGCTAATTCCCTCACCTCTTTCTTGTGAGCATTGGTGACATTTTGCAAAGTCAAGTTGTTTTGGATTTCCATGTTTTTGACTAATTGCAAAACTTCACTTATTGAAGGATCATTCTCTTGGTGGGGTTGATTTGTCAAAGGAAGGGCAAAAGCATAGTCATTCCGACTACTCGACCCTTGGTTGTTGTTTCGTTGATTGTTCAAGCTTCCTTGTTGGTTGTTGTTAAAATTCCCTTGTTGATTGTTGTTAAAATTCCCTTGTTGCCCCCTTGAACCTTGATTGTTGAAATTTAACCCTTGGTTGTTGTTGAAATTTGGCCCTTGGCCTTGAAAAGATTGATCGGGAACCCCTTGGCTTGCTTGATTGTTTTGATTGCCTTGGTAAAAATTACCTTGGCCTTGATTGTTGAAGTTTTGGTTCCCTTGATTTTGATTCCAATTTCCTTTACCTTGATTCCAATTACCTTGGTTTTGGAAGTTACCTTGGTTATTGTAACCTTGATCATTGAAGTGTTGATTTTGGAATTGGTTGGATCCTTGACCTTGTTGAGAGTTGTTGAATTGATTGTTAGAGTTTCCTCTAGAAAATTGACCTCCTCCTCTAGGTTGGGAAAAACCCGGAGGGTTGGAAGGTTGAGTTTGAGTGTGTTGAGGGTTTAGGACATTTTGGCTTTTGTAGCTCATGTTTGGGTGAAATTTTGAGCTTGGATGATAGAAATTTGAATTTGGGTTGTAAGCTCCTTGATTTTGGAATTGAGGCCTTGAGGGCCGTGGGTTGTTGTTGACTCCTTGAAAAGCATTCACATGTTGGTAGTCATTTCCTCCTTCATTGCTATAAGAAAAATTGTTCCCACAAACTTCAAAGGTGTGTCCATATCCATTGCAAATTTCACAAGTGGGGGTTTGATAAGCTTCCACCATAGGAGGTGCATAAGACCCACTAGCTTCATTCACATGATGGCCTTGACTTTGATTTTGAGCCTTTTGAAGCTCGGCAAAACCCTTAGTAAAAGTTTGTGTGAGCAAATCAATCTTGGCATTGGTATCCGCATTTGAAAAGTTCTCACTTGGGTACTTAGAACTCCTCCTCAAGCTATTTCCTCTAGAACTAGTACCATAGCTAGATTCCGACTCAACCATCTTCTTAATCAATGCCGCCCCTTGTTGGTCATTCAAATGATCAAAACTTCCCCCCGCGGAAGCATTCACCATAGCCTTGGTTTGAGGGAGGAGAGTTTGATAGAATGTTTGAGTGACATACCAATCCGCAATTCCATGATGAGGGCATCGGGCAAGTAAATCAATGAACCGATCCCATGCTTCTCCCAAGGATTCTCCATCCTCTTGTTGGAAGGTGGTAATCTCGTTTCTTAGCATCGCCGTTTTGGAGGCGGGGTAGTACTTACTTAGAAACTCCTTAGCCAAATCATCCCAAGTGGTGAAAGTGTTTGGAGGATGGTTATTCAACCACCTCTCCGCCCGGTCCTTGAGGGAAAATGGGAACAACATGAGGCAAAGGGTTTCCTCGGGCACCCCATTCCTTTTCATGATTCCAACCCTACTTTTGAACTTTCTCAAGTGGGCATGAGCATCTTCATCGGGGAGGCCTCCAAAGCTATCCCGCTCAATAGAACTCATTTGAGCCGGGTGAATCTCAAAATTATTTGGGGCCAAGACACCGAAATTGATTGGAGATTGGGTATCATCGTGGTTGGGACGGTTACGATCACGTAAAGTCGTCATTTGTGGTTGATTTTGTTGTTGAGGTATTGTAGGTGGTGAATTTGGTGGTGTATTTTGTTGTGTATTGTAGAAGGGGTTTTCAAATATGGGTTCAATGGTGTTGTTTTGTGGGTAATCGATTGTTGGAGTGGATGTAGAAGCAATTGAAGTATTGGCTTGTTGATGGCTAACTCTTCTTGAATTCCTAACCCGAGCAAGTGTATTGGCACGGAGAGTCCTAAACAACCTTTCGGGTTCCGGATGGCTCAAGAACAAACCTTCACCTCTAGGCATGCACTCAAAGCAACTCAAAAACAAGTTAGACTCCTAGTGTGTTTTTGGGCACACTAGGGAAAGACAATAATGCAAGGCACTCTACAAATAATCTAACAACTAAAAACCAACAAAAACAACAAGTAACTTGGCTAAATCTAAGACACAAAACAAACTACGAGTTTCCTTACGCCATCCCCGGCAACGGCGCCATTTGATGATCGGTTCGTCGTCAAAACAAACATCAAAAATAACCCAATAAAAGTAGTATAAAGGGGTCGAAATCCACGAGGATGGTGGGGTCAACTACTAGTTCGATTGAATCCTATTCTAGCCTAAAATATGACGGATTGGAAAGTTAACTAAAAACTAGGAAAAACAAGTAATCGCTAAGTAATAAAGATGAAAACAATTAAGGGAAAGACTAAGGTGAAGGGTTCACCTTAGGGGGATTAATGGGTTAGTCGGGTAACTAGCAAATGGGTAAATAATTCGAGTAAAATCGATTGCTAATGTCTCAACAATCGATAATCATCAACAAAGCCATCGCATTTGTCTCAAATCACCCATATAAACACTTAGTCTAATCGTCTCTACCACCGTCGCTTAAGAGAAAATCAAACCATGTTTGATAAAATGGCAACTTCGTTCACACATTTCATCAAACACTTGGTGTTCATATGGGCAATACCCAAATCATTTACCACAAACTTACTAATTAACCAACCTAATACCCCACATGATCCTCCCTTAGGCTCCCCCTAAACCCTAGAGGGGAATCTACTCACACATGGTAAAGGGAATCAAAGCACTAAAGGGAAGGGGGAGTTCAATCAACATCATGCTATGAGAAGAATAAAGATAACAATCAAAAGATGAACTATAAACTAGAAATGGAAATTAATTGCATAAACAATAAAAAAGATGAGAAATTTAATACCAAACAAAACTTATATTGATGAATATGGGGGAATGTCTTCACCCAAGTCTTCAATACAAACCCCAAAAATGAAATGAAAGACTAGATTCAACAACTTGAAATGAGAAACTAAACTAGATTAGGGAAATATTAGGAGAGTAATTAGGGATTAATTTGGGTTACAAATTTCTAGGGTTTCGTGCTAAGAGGAATGTCAAAAAACTGCTTACAAAATAATAAGGGGGGGTATATATAGGTATCTCGAAATTAAGGAAGAAATTAGAAGAAGAGGCGAATTTTTCAGTCTTGTGTTCCCGGCCGGTCGACCGGCCGCCGGGCCTCTGACCGGCCTGGGACACATCAGTGTCTTCAGGAACTCCGTCTTCAAAAATCCCAAAATTTCACTAAGTATGGAAAATGGGGGTCTGGGCCGGTCGACCGGCCGCCGGTCCCCCACCGGCCTGGAGCACATTTACACTCTCTTGTGGCTTCTGATGTAGGTGCAGGTCGGGTAGTCGACCGGCCGCCGGTAGGCCGGCCGGCGCTACCTGGGTCTTTTCTTCCTTTTCTCAACTTCTTCAAATGTGGAGCCGAGGTCTGGGCCGGTGGACCGGCCGCCGGTCTGGGGACCGGCCAGCACCACCTGATGACTCATATCTTCATTTTTCATCTCATCTTCGAATCCCGACTCATGCAAGGTCTTTATGCACCGATTTCCTCATTTCCGCCTTAATTCCTGCAAATTGAGATCGATATTCATAGCGCGGGAAATCGGGAAATAAAATGCAATTAAAGACACGCAAATCCGTGTAAACGGGCCAAAATGGGGACGAAAATGAGGTAAAAATGTGACTAAATAAATGCTTATCATCGGGTTTGGCCTGGGCCGACCCGTCGCATAAAATTAAGCCCAAGTGTGCGGGCCGGGTCGGGCCATATGTGCGGGCTAAATTGATTGGCCCAAACCCGGCCCATGCAGGCTTAAAGTGGGCTTCGGGCCAATTCGGGCTTATAATATTCACTCTGCAAATGACTTTAGAAATATCATTATGTAACTAGATACTCTGTCATAAAAAAATTTAGGGTTATTCTACATAGTACCCTTTTTTTTTAAATCTACATGATACTCCTAAACTTAATAAATACTTCTTCTGTTTCCATATGATGTTCCCACTTTATTAAAATATACTTCCCATATATTAACTAAATGGGAACATCATTAAAAAACGGAGGGAGTAGTACATAAAATATCCAAACTACTTAATCTTAAAACACTTAAATTTTATAAAGAAAATATGTTTATGATTGACTAAACGATATTTATGTTAATGACATGCCAAATTATTTTCAAAAGATCAACAAAAAGTGCATAATATAAACGTTTAAAAAAGGCCGATTATTGCATTTTGGGTATTTTGAGATGTTTTCATTAAGTTTTGGGATACCATGTAGATTTCGAAAAAAGGAGAGGTATCATGTGGAATTAAAAAAAACACAGGGGTATCATGTAGAAAAACCCAAAATTTTAATACTAAATTATGTGATTTGCTGAGTATTGTTAATGTAAGCAGTATGAACGTAGCTTAACAAATGCATTAGTGAAATGTGCATGTACGTAGTATTGTTACAACAATTTTTTAACAAATGAACGTAACGTAACATGAAAAACTAGTGAAATGTGCATGTATAATACTATTTAAATATTACTAATTTTAACAAATGGCATTTTTGCCTCATCTCAAGAAGTTATTTATTTGAAATTAGAGATGAGAAGAAGACAAAAGTGAGAGGCCTATGATTAATTAAGTGCACAATTTTCAGCAGTACAGTACTAATGTACTTCCGACCTTTAGTAATGTGCTCATTACGGTGTTGTGCAGTTGTATTGTGAATTGATAATATGTTGTTTAGGCTAAAATTATAGGCTAGTCATATTAATACAGCTAAATAAATTACTACTGCTCCGTAGATGCCAGTTGCTTTATTAAATCTATTTAATTTTGCATATGTTCGGTCAGGCCGGGCCAAAATCCGGGCCTTGAAATCGGCCCAAGCCCGAGGAAAAATCAGGCTGGGCCGGATCTGGCTAGCGGGCCTGGACTATTTGATCAGCTCTACGTATATACTTTCTTGTCATTTCATATTTATATTTCCTACATCCTATTATATTGTTCCCTTCATTGAAAGAACTTAATTTAACACAAAAATTGATAAAATTTATGATTAATTTTTTTTTTAACTTAGAAAAGTGTAAGATTATAAGGATAATATAGCGGTGATGAAATTTTTTACCTAACCAGCGGAAGTATGTGACGCATATAAAGTTACTAAAATGAGTTTTTATTTTTTTTTAGCGTGTATATCCTTGATTTAGATTGTGTAGGACAATAAAGGATTTAAAGTTCCACAAATTCTCATTGAAAACAGGGCGTATCCGTCTTCAATGAAGACGGGGCAGATCCCATTTGTTAGAACCACACTTGGTTGATGATGCCAAGTTTCATTGTCATTTAATGGTTTGCTACTTAGTTATGATTTATAACATTTGAAGCTCTCAATTATTCCTCAAGGATGGTGCAAAGATAATCAAAGATGAAGAAAGCCTTAGCCTAAGTCAAATGTTGTAAACGAGGTTGTGTAGCATTCTTAGTTAGTCAAGTGACTATAAAACCATGCAACAGTGCAAGTCACTTGGGTTTCTGATACAACGAAAGGAGAATTTTCGAAAATGTCAAAAGTGTTGACCTTTATAAAGAATTCTTATTTTCAAAAGGTTGGCTTACTCTAAATTAAAAAAACAAGAGCAGTATATTTGGATGTTAATTTAAAAACTAATCTTATTGAAATTTTCCCAAGATTTATGGAAGATAATATTTTATTTCCCAAATTTTTTTTGAAAAGATTTATGTTTCTCATAAAACTTTGTGCAAGATACTCTTTGCTTTGAAAATGGACAAATTTCTTGAGCCTACAAATGTGATTATTACTTTTTAAATATGATTAGATCTCATGTCATAATAAAAAATCGTTTTTGGGTTCCTTCTTTCACACACTTTTTCTTCTATAAATAGTCTCCTTATTTCTCATTTATTACTAAGATTTTTAAGAGCATTTATTGATAAACTTTGCAAATCATTTCTGAGTTTAAAGCTTTGTTTTCAAGTGTTTGCAAAATCGTTTTAAGTTTTAAAAGCCTTCAATCGTTTTTCAAAAGAGCTGTAAATCTCCATGTATCAGTTCGCTGCACTGTGACATCTAAGTTCATTGGCGTAGCTACCTTGTAGCAAGGGGTAACACTTGCTACCCCAAATCCAAAAAAATCGGTTTAAAAATTAAAATTCGCTACCCCAAAATAACTGGAACGCTATGCAGCCAAATACATATTAACATGCACAATTAGCAAACATGAAATGTGAGTAGCACAGCTGGTGTTATTGGGCTGATTTGTTTTGATACGTCAAGGGTTCGAGCCCTATTTCAACCATTTTTATTGTTTTTTTTCTCCCTAAACAACTATTCAATGCATTAAATGTTTTTAGAAGTTGATAATGACTTTAATTTCGTGTCACTATTCCCCTTTTATTTGATCGATTGATTTACTTCAATTTAATTTTCATATTTTTTAACTACGGTATCTGTCATTCATTTTTCCGATGAACTAATAAGTTAATTGTTTCTGTTTCTATGCTAATGAGTTTATTCTATAAATGAGCATTGCGTCTTGCGAATAATCTTTATTTTCAAAATGTTGTAGAAATTTTCAAATGAGAAAGGGTTATTAAAATAAGGGGAGCAGCTTTATTTTGTGCACCTTTAAAACAAATTTAAATTTAAAATAGTAGCTAAATAATGAAAGTAAGTTATAACAAGGAAATGATAGCTTGTTACTTTGTTTGATTTGACGTAATATAACAAGATACTACGTAACATTCATTGGATTCGCATTATAAATGTAATAAGGATTTATATTGCAAAATCATTTTGCAAATTACGATCTCTAATTTTGTAAGACACGATTATATGACAAAAAATTTTGCTACCCCAAGTTTTAAATCCTGGCTCCGCCCCTGTTTAAGTTTGTTCCATGATCTCGTGTTTAAGTCTAACTGTGATCTCCATGTTCATTAAGTGAACAATTGAGATTCAAGACTCTGTAAACCTGTGAGATATAACACAAAAAGTCTTGAAGCGGAGTAGCTTTAAGTTTGAGTGCAACCGGGGTTGGTTGGCGAGTTATTTTCATTGTAAGGGGTTTAGTAAGTTTGAGTAAATTTCTAAACAAGCAATAAAATAACATTGGACGTAGGCTTCGGAGTAGAAGCTGAACCAATTTAAAAACATTGTCTTGTTTGTTCATTTACTTTCACATTCCGCTGCCTTATTTACTTAATGCTCATCTCGCTATTATGTCTGCGCCACAGTCTTCCATACTGTGACGTATTGCATATCTCGCTGCCTTGTCTGTGTCACAATCCTTCATACTGTCACTCAGACCTGCTGATTCTTTTTGTGAACTTAAATTCAGTTGTGTTTTTCAAGTCTTGTACTTAATTGTTCTTGGTTGTATTACCAGATAACCAAGTTAAGGAGATATTTTTTAAAAGTACACCTAATATTGGGAATATTACCTAAGTCAAGTCGAGTTTCCGTCTTACTAGACTTTCCTAATTACTAAAGTGTTGGAGTAAGTGTCATCAACAATAGTGCGATCACTTAATTAAATCTCTATAATCAGAATACAAAGGGATGATTAATGTTATAGTCAACTGATCCACATTAATCGATAATGATTGGCTTACTAGAGTTTGACATTATTGTCGTATGACGGTGGTGATCAGTTGATCCCTTGAGGTCACACCGAAAGGACAATTCCATAATCAAGAATATTAATTAATTGTATAACGATACAAATTAATTAATCTATTAAACAGAACAAGTTTACAAGTGAGAAATGTATGTCTTATTGTAATATGATTAAATAAGATTCAATAAATATAATTTTTATATTAGAATGCTTAATGTTTATGAAACATTTAAGATAAGCATGATTGGTTGATCATAATTATAATTAGTTGTAGATCATATCAACCAAATATGAGATGACCCATTTTATATATATGTGATCATAAATTATTACTTAAAATGTTAAGTTTAATTTATTTGACATGAAATTGTATTTAAATTGGTTAAATACATAATTATATTATAAAATAACATGTCACATGTCACATGTCACATTTGTGACAATTGACAAAATCACAAAATAAAATGGACACCCATATTAGCATGGGTGCACCGGTTTTGGTGGGATTAGGATAGGTGTTAGGTCTTAATGGTTGTTCTAATTAAGAATTAGACAATATAATTGCAACCTAGACCTAGACTACAACCTATTGCATTGTGAAGGCAAAAAGTAATGGCATGCTCACCCTCCCCCATGGTAGTGTTGCGCCGGTTTTGGTGAGTGAATAAGAGGATGTTTTTCCTCTTAATTCATTCACTTTTGATCTCATTTTTATTGATATCTTCATCTCACTAGAAAATATGATATAGTTAGAAACTTGAGAAGGTTCACATAACTTATGTTCTTGTATCAATACTATATTACTAAGTGTGGTAATTTTCGAGTATTGTATACGTCATTAAGGGTACTTGACTATTCTTCTAGTAAATCAATAGTTGAGTGATTTGGGATAGTTTAGGTGCAACAAGAGGAGAGTTTATATACTTGAAGCTTAAGGAGTTCATCCCATAATCATTATAGCTCAAGGACAAGAGTAAGAAGGAGTCTTACTCTTGTGCCCATTTCGTCAAAAACAACATTGTGAGGAACAATTTCTTTCTCTACTTTGTTTTATTTAGTTTGCATGCACTAGATCTTTTAACTAATTAAAGAGTTAATTTGTTTTACTTAAGAAATGTCTTAAGTGTAGGTATATGAACTTAACAACCGGTATCAGAGCATAGGATGTTGCATGCAATCGGTTTTATGAAGTTTTTACGAGTTATGGTAACAAAATAAATCTAGAAAATTTGTGATTTATATGATAAAGTCACGAAATTTTGAGCATGAAATACCTTCTGGTCCTAAAATTGTTTTAGGTCATTTTGATAATTTATGGAAGATTATTGCTTTATTTAATGATTTTTAGTTAAATAGATCCATTTTAATGAGTAAAATGAACATTTTATGACTAAAAATAGTTAAATTTAGAATCTGGTCATGAAACTTTATTATGATATTACATGAATATTTTAACTACTTTATGTAAAATTTGAGATAAATATGATTTATTTTTCATGATTTATGATTATTAATAGTTAAAAAGGCATAAATAGTGATTATTTTGGCATAAATAGCTAAAATGAATTTTTTGGCATGAGAAAATTATCATATGTTTCATAAATTTTGTACATATCAGATGTAGTTGAAAATTAATTATATTAGTTTTTTTGTGGTTTTAGTATTTTATTTGATAAAATCGATTAATGGCAACTATATTTTTCTCTAAAATGATTCGAAAATTTTTGACCAAAATTTTGACATGAATATGTTCCTATAAATGTTCCAGAATATTCAAAATTTTATTTTTCAAATTTATAAATTATTGTAATTTAATTTGGAATTATTACATAAAAGTTATGTTAAAAAGGGTCAAAACCGAGCAATAATGCAAAACCGAGTTGAATTACTGCCAAATAATTAGTGGAGACTAATTTTTAAGTCCTAAAACAGTTAGGGTAATTAACTTGGACTTAAATTTGATTTAATTATTAATTTGTGATTTTAATTGGTTATTATCACGCAATTCCATAAAACCGGGTTTATATACGATATAAGGTTATTAGGGCGATTTGGCACATTAATATTGCATGAGTTTACATATAATTATGCTGAATTTTGATTGAATGAATGTCATTTGGATTTATGTAATTTTTGGATTATGTAATTTGTCTTAGTGTTGCCTTAGTTTTTAGTCGATATTACCCGAAATGTATGGGAATATTGATTCAGTTGTAATTTAATGTGATCTCGTATCATTTTTATTGTATTGTTTCATTTTATTTTACAAATGTATAATAGAATAGCCTTGTAATTTTATTATATCATTTGTAATCCCGGAGTTTCCTAAAGACGGCGCCATTTGGAAAGGCGTTCCAAAAGGAAGACGGTGTCCTTGGGAGGCGTGCAAATGAAGTTCAAGGGACCAAGGAGTTGGTTTCCGAATTTGTAATAGTCAATTTGATTTTCTATTTTTTTTAGGAAGGTCATATTAGGAATTTATTTTATGTTTGCATTTTATTTATATGTTACATGCATGCCAAATCGCCACTTAAACAACACATGCATTTTATCGAGTCAATCGACCGCGTCAATTATAATTATCGATAGTTCACCTATTTAGTTCACTTAAAAGGAGATATATAATATAAATTGACTTGACCTCTATTTTTGTAATTGAGACTTAGCCTTAACAAATAGTAGAACCCATGAATCCCAATTTCGTAAGGAAGTAGGTTCGGCTCACCGAGGTGCTAAACTTATTACGTTGGGTAAGTGGGGCAAAAAATTGTTATTGCATCGAAATTTGGTTGAACTCAACGGAAAGATTAGGGTCTGTGGCCCATGTGTTCCGGGCTAAAGATGACAATAAAGTATTTCATCGACCAAGAATTCTAATGGTAGAATCGGTTAAAGAGTTAACCCACCAAGTAATATTAATAAAGGTCGTGGAGTCCGTGACTCACATAATTCCCAGTTGATATAGGACTTGGGTCTTGGAATCATTTATGTAATTGGATAGAGGTCATTATATAAATGTTAAACTTGTTTAAAATGTTTACAAGTATATTAAAACGATAAATGTTGATATTTCTTTCATTTTTCCTATTTTGTAGTCAAACTTATTTATTCGCAATATCGGCAAACAATAACGAGGTTCGACCTCCCGCACCACAACTCACCACCGTATCATGGCTTAGATCCTTTATGGATCAATGCGAATTCGAAAAGAGTTGTTCTAATTTCGCGAATTGGAATGGGCAACTTTGCCTTGCCACCAAAGGTGATGGTAAGCTTCGTTACCTCACCAAGGCTTCTCCCAACGCTTCTAAATACAAGGTCAACTAACGCCGTAAAGGAGGCCTATGAGACCTACCAAATAGAATCGGCCACGATCAAGAATGTCTTGATCTTCTCTATAGATGCCGAGCTTCAAAGGAAAGTCATAAAGATGAGTTCCACGTATGAGATCTACACTAAACTCGTGACCGTGTTTTCACGAGCTCTTAGGATCATTCAATATGAAGTCGCTTCTTAATTTTTTGACCTTAAAAATGAAGGATGGTCAATATGTTTGCTCCCACATACTCAAAATGATTGAGCATGTCGAGGTACTAAGAAGCAAGGAATAACGATTGCCGAGCAAATTGTGATTGACCATGTACTCCACTCCCTTAACCGTATCAAAGGGTTTGTTAATTTTAGGGTGAACTTCAACATGCAAAACGTCACCACGACTCTACATGAGTTGCACAAATTGGTTGTGCAAACCGAGCGTGATATGGGCTACCATGCTAGCACTAGCAAAGATGTTTTGAACATCAAATGACAAAAGCAAAGGGAAGTTCAAGAAGAGTGGACACAAAAGGAACAAAGCCCACACCTTCTAAGGACAAAGAAAGGCTATAAGAAATAGTTATTCTAAGTCTAAGAAGGGTGTCACTTCCAACTACAAGTGCCATTATTGTAATGGTATAGGATCTTGGAAACGTAATTGCCCCATATATTTGGGAGATATTAAGACTGGACGAATTCTTCCAGTAGATAATAGTTCTCCCGAATGTTTATGTTATTGATATTAATCTCAAATTTGGTATTTTGATACAAGTTGTAGTTCTCATCCTCCTAATTAGATTAAGGGCATGAGAAGAAAGACAAAGCAGAGCAAGCTTTAGGGAATCTCCAAGATGAGGGAGCAAAGGTAGCCACCACATAGAGGAGACCTAAGGATTAGCTTGGCGTTCTTGCTATTTGTCTTTCTAGTTATTTTGAATGTCGTTTTGAAACTTTTGATTTCCGTGTTAGACATGGAAACTAGTTATTATTTCCATTTTAAAAGACAATTGTTGTACTATATAATGATAGCTTGGTTTTCAACCAAAGTCATTATGTTTGTGGAATTTATATTCTAAACTTTTCATTATGCAAAGTTAATATCTTAGACATAAAGTATTGTGACAAATTGATCGTATGAGAAAATATAATGATTTGATCATTATAATCACCTAAGTTATGAATTGGATTCTCACTTATGGACTTGTGACTGAGTATCAAAACTTATTTGAAATAAGAAAGATCAATTGCATAGTCCAAATTGAGTTAATGAACTCGCACTTAGGGATTTACAATCCATATAAGTCCTATGATAAGATCTTTTTAACGCCAATATTACTCCATACGGGTTATGGAAGGGTTAAGAATCCTAAATTTGTTCAAGACATGGATAAGAGTCCAAGTATTTTGCTTAAATAGAGAGGGTCTATAGAGAAGCTAGAATACTAAAGTCTAAACAAATAAGTCTACTATAGATCGCTCAAAGTTAATAAGAGTTATTACGAGCTTTATACCCCACATATACTTGGAAAACAAGGTTGTTTGTGACTAAGGAATAGAGCTCATGAAGCTATCCTTCCAAGAATTTTCTCATTTACACCTAAAGAGACAAAACTGTTTATGGCTCATGGTGCTACCCTTCACGAAAATAGGCGTATTTACTAAAGAATAGAGTGAGAGAAAATATGCCACAAACAAAGACGAGAGAAAATTCTCTTAAGTCATCCAAAGTCGGAAGCTTATAATGAAAGCTTATAGTGAAATATCTACTTTTTGAAAGTAATAATTCTGATCTATAGATTGGCGGTTATAATTTCCAATTCGAATTTGTTGCATAAGAGCCTTAAGAATACAAGATGGATACTATACATATAAAATTACATGGGGAAGTTTGGACCTCCCTAGGTTGAATAAAACTTTATTGTAAAGTATTGTATATAAGTGAAAATATAACCATTTTTGAGATCCAAGATTATTGCATCTACACTAAGTTGAAAGTATATGTATGACAAAGTGACAAAGAGTTGTTTAAAGTTTCCTTTCTAAATGGGCATTTAGAAGTGGACAAGTTGTCGTACAAAACTGAGGATATCAATGTGTGATACTAAGAGAACACTTGAGAGGTTGTAATAATCATTGCATAACAAGAGAGAATGGTTTCCTCGAATTGTCGAAAAGCCATGTTTATGCACGAAGTTAAGTGGGAGCTAGATCTATCATGTGTGGACATGAAGGTTAGTGGGAGCTGAGTTATCATGTATGGACATGATGATTAGTGGGAGTACAGTATCTTCCATGTCTTGTATGTAAGAGACATATTAATCATTAGGAATGATGTACTAACACTGCCTTCCGTGGAGGAGTGTTTAGGAAATCATTTCTAGATGAAAGACTTGAAAGAAGGATATTGTATCTGAGGCAAGAATATCTCACATGTCTCGTATGTAGGAGACATATTGGTCATTGGGAATGATGTACTGACATTGCCTTCCGTGGAGGAGTGTTTGGGAAATCATTTCTAGATGAAAGACTTGGAGAATGTATCCAAAATCTATGGTGATAGATGAGAGAGGATACACATGATTGCTAATGTTTCCGCCATTAGGCCAATCATATTTGCCAAGATATGCACATACCTTGATAAGTTGTATGCTTGGAGCATTACAAGTTGATAATAAGTAATCCACATGAGAGTCATTGGATAGCCTTCAAGAATATCCATGAGATTCTCGAGGAGAACTATGAGTTTATTCTTTTGTTTGGTAATAATAACTTAGTTGCGTGTTAAGTGTCACACGAACCCAAGTTTCCAAACCTGTAAAGGATCTGACAAAATCCAAGGCTAAATTTTGTTATATTAAAAACGAATAAATAAAAGGGATGATTGAAGTGTCGATCATTGAAAATTCTACAAATAGAGTCTTAGTACATAATGATGAGGATGAGGTGGATTATAAGGATCTAATAAGTAGACCATATCACCAAGACACCCATCACGTGGTTATCATGATAACGAGTGGGAGCATCTTTCAAGATGAAAGAGCCCAACACTATATAGAGATCTAGTGAGGTACTTAGATAATTTCATGTTATCGGGAATAATGATGATTGGAAATAAAATAAGCAAATTATAAAGTTGGAACAAATGGATACATGGTATATCTACCATCCAAGCTTTTATTGCATTTAGACAAGATGGCCATGAAGTGTCATGAAACTTGTATACTTTAGATTATAGGATATGAAGCAATAACATTGTGTTGATTGTCCATATCTGATAATCACATTTATCGTTTGTGTTTATAACACTCAATTTTGTGCTTTGTTATATCCAAATACGTTGTAGTGACAACTTTGAACCCTATTAAAGTGAACTGGAATAACATAGCATTGGCCCCTAGTTGCTTACATGAGATGAAGTCTCGAAGTGACTAGAGTGTGATGCGATTGATGGCAAGTTCAAGTGTCATATAGTCATATGAGATGACTAGTCGATCACATAGACATATTGTATGGGACACTCTTTCGGGCAGTGACCGCTTATAGAGTTCTGGCAATTCATAAAGTCTGGTCGTGGCGAGAGCTATTCTTTTTGAGTCAATTCTTTAGACTAAAGACTATTAGCCCAAGTTGGCATAGTTTCTGATTGACTTTGATTTTTGCCCCAGGCCATTCTGTAAAAAGGGGTGAATGGGCAATTATTGGGTCATGAAGGACTGTGAGTGTACGAAGGGAATAGTGCGATAGGAGTTGTCCAACCCTTTGTCAGGTTATCCAATATCTCAAGGCCACTCGAGAAGTAGTGAACTGGAAATGCGTGGCCACGCTCGGAAGTTAACTACGGTAGATAATTTCGGTCAGACAGTTACTCTCCAGATCGAGGTAACCACTCTAGATATGATCACATACAAGTATGACCTGCAAGACACCTTGCATTGAGTGGGAGATTGTAATAGGACAAGAGAATTGGTGACACACACTTGTTTCGAACAAGTGTGAGATTGTTGGAGTAAGTGTCCTCAACAATAGTGCGATCACTTAATTAAATCTCAATAATCAGAATACAAAGGGATGATTAACGCTATAGTCAACTGATCCACATTAATCGGTAATGATTGGCTTACTAGAGTTTGACATTACTGTCGTATGACGGTGGTGATCAGTTGATCCCTTGAGGTCACACCGAAAGGACAATTCCCTAATCAAGAATATTAATTAATTGTATAACGATACAGATGAATTAATCCCTTAAACAGAACAAGTTTACAAGTGAGAAATGTATGTCTTATTGTAATATGATTAAATAAGATTCAATAAATATAATTGTTATATCATAATGCTTAATGTTTATGAAACATTTGAGATAAGCATGATTGGTTGATCATAATTACAATTAGTTGTAGATCATATCAACCAAATATGAGATGACTCATTTTATATATATGTGATCATAAATTATTACTTAAAATGTTAAGTTTAATTTATTTGACATGAAATTGTATTTAAATTGGTTAAATACATAATTATTTTATAAGATAAATGTCACATGTCACATTTGTGACAATTGACAAAATCACAAAATAAAATGGACACCCATATTAGCATGGGTGCATCGGTTTTGGTGGGATTAGGATAGGTGTTAGGTCTTAATGGTTGTTCTAATTAAGAATTAGACAATATAATTGCAACCTAGACCTAGACTACAACCTATTGCATTGTGAAGGCAAAAAGTAATGGCATGCTCACCCTCCCCCATGGTAGTGTTGCACCGGTTTGGTGAGTGAATAAGAGGATGTTTTTCCTCTTAATTCATTCACTTTTGATCTCATTTTTATTGGTATCTTCATCTCACTAGAAAATAGGATATAGTTAGAAACTTGAGAAGTTTCACATAACTTATGTTCTTGTATCAATATTATATTACTAAATGTAGTAATTTTCGAGTATTGTATACGTCTTTAAGGGTACTTGACTATTCTTCTAGTAAATTAATAGTTGAGTGATTTGGGATAGTTTAGGTGCAACAAGAGGAGAGTTTCTATACTTGAAGCTTAAGGAGTTCATCCCATAATCATTATAGCTCAAGAACAAGAGTAAGAAGGAGTCTTACTCTTGTGCCCATTTCGTCAAAAACAACATTGTGAGCTGAGGAACAATTTCTTTCTCTACTTTGTTTTATTTAGTTTGCATGCACTAGATCTTAAGTGTAGGTATATGAACCTAACATACAGTTCCTTATTATTATAATATTGTATTTTCTTAACTAGATTAGGAAACATAGAACTTTATCATTAGTATAAATAGACATCTTGTATCTCATAATTATTATACAATTTCTCAATAAAATCTATCTTTCCAATATGGTATCAGAGCCTTGTGCTCCTGATAGAGGGTAACGCCTCGGAGTAGATCCTTAGGCCGGAAGTAAAAACACCCACCCAAAACCCGACTTTGTTCGGACTCTATCCAAAACCCGACTTTGTTCGGACTCTATCCAAAACCCGACTTTGTTCGGACTACACCCAAAACCCGACTTTGTTCGGACTATATCCACAACTCTCCTTCCGTTGCCACCACCTTGGGAATTTTATCAAACCAAGTACTATGTTTATGGCCACCACCATTTTAGGCCACCACAAAGTTTAAACAAACTCACCACTATAATTATGGCTACAACCCTTCGAGCCATCAACACAACATGGCCACAACCCTTTCGGCCACCACATATTGGGAATATTACCTAAGTCAAGTCGGGTTTCCGTCTTACTAGACTTTTCTAATTACTACAGTTCCTTATTATTATAATATTGTATTTATTTAACTAGATTAGGAAACATAGAACTTTATCATTAGTATAAATAGACATCTTGTATCTCATAATTATTATGCAATTTCTCAATAAAACCTATCTTTCCAACACCTAATTCACCCACTCCCCCTCTTAGGTGTTAATCGTTCTTAACTCTTCACCATTGCACAAAGAGACAAGTAGGGATCCATTTATATTCTCCTTTACCTTCTTATAAGAGGGGATCCGACTCGTATTCATTAAAATCGGATATGTCACATCTTCAATGAGACCTAAAATTCTCCCTCATAATCTTTAAGATGGCATTTTAAAGGTTCATCCAAAATAATGTCTTATGAGTTGATGGTCCGAGTCATTAAGTAATAAAAAGCAAGACACAAGTAGAGCCTAAGAAAGGAATTGGTGAGATTTACACTTAATATGCCGCCTAATAAAACAATTGATATCATAATCATACATGTTGTTGTGATGATATATGACAATATTGCTCTGCTCTCAACCACCGTTGACATCCCAACTTAAAAGCTCATTTACGACGTATGAGTCCACAACAACCCATCAATCTATATGACAATAATGGGGTTCTTACTTTCCTTGGCCAAACTATCTTAATAACACGAATTTAAGACGGGCCTGTTCGTTTTAAACTTAAGATTGATAAAATTTGATGATAGAATTGATATAGAGTTTCATAAACTAGTAAAATAATTATCCTGTGGAATTAAATTGGTTGTGGTTAACCCGTTTTAGTATTAAGACGGGTGTATATTAAGATACCAACTCGTATATTTTTTGACAAACTAAGTGAATCGACTTGCCATCCTCCGTATATGTTCTTCTGACTTTATATATTATCAAAGCTTGACCACTCAGTATTAGCAAAGCTTGACCACGCAGATTTATGTATTCATCTATAGCCTAAACTCTCAAACTCTTAGTTTTAGTTTAAGTTTTTAGTTAGACAATGCTAAGGTCAAAATCAATGTTGGCAAAATTCAAAATGTTTTCCTAAGTAAGTGTGGTTAAGGCCTAAGGGAGTTAAGGCTAAAAACCTAGTCTCATGTGTTAGGTACTTGTGAGAATATAAAACTTTTTATTAAAGTTTTTTAAAAAAAATGTGTTGAAACATAATATGAAAGTTCAAATAAGGCGTATAAGGCCTCCAAACAAACGTCGAACAAGGTGTCATATTTGTAGTACACCAAACGATACATCATCATGTAGTTGCTAAATGCAAACTATACCTTTGATTTTTTTTTTTGTTAAGGAAGGCCTTAAGTTAATAGTTTAACAATAGAAAACATTATATTTTATAATCGAACTGCCATCGGTGAAGTTTTAGAATCGCCCCTGTTTATGGTGAGACTATGAGAGTAACTACTAGGAGAGTAATAGAGCTTAAAAGAACGGAGAAGAAGATCAACAGCTAATTGTCTACCTTTGTTACTTTGACATTAGAAAACCAAGCTCATGTGCCACTTAGCTTGCACCCATTTGCAGCGGAATATTATGTGTTGTAGACACACTGTGAGAATGTTACTTATATTAGACTAGAATGCTTAAGAGAATTACAAGGTTTGGATTACAATGCTTGGTGTGTCTGTTTAGTAGGATGGTTGGCAAATGATGCCCCTTAGCCCTATTTATTCTATTACTATAGAATTCTCAACAAGCGAAACCTTCTGAAATGCTTTGGACATCACAACCCAAAAAACTGCTGGGATGTTCCCGACACTACTAAAAATTTCTACCATGTACATAAATGTTCTAGCAGCTACTAGACCCTTCTAGAACTATTCTACAATAGTCCATAATGTTCTACACACTTCCGGGTTCCTCAATGACTCTTTGTAATGTTCTAGACCCAACTGGATCATTCTCGACTTCTCTAAACCCTTCTATAAACTACTAGCCTTATCTACCACATTCTAGAGTGGTCCGAACCCTATATGGAGAGAGGGTATGTCACCTGAGTTACCCATGGTCAAATGATGCCACCCGTGACATAATGGTCTGATAGTAGAGAGTGAAAATAGGAGGTTGGGGAGGAACTATAACTTTTATACGGAGGTAACGTACCATTTAGGGGAAGTGGGTATCTAGGGCTATACAGAGGTAACGTACCATTTCGGGGAAGTGGGTATCTAGGGCTGATAATGAGACGAGGGCACGAGGCAATTTTAAAACAACTTGAGTTGGGCTCGATTGAAGCTCAGTTCATGTGAGCTTGACTCGAGCCATTTGCGAGTAAAATCGAGCAAGATCAGACTCAACTCGAAAAGTTTGCGAGAAGCCAAGTATGTTTTTAATATTACAGTCTGCTATTCTTTTTTAATCAGTTTTATTTTTCATATATACTACTTTTAGTTTTAATAGAGGCCCTTTACTTGGCAATTATTCTTTTTAATCAAATTAATATAGTAAGACTTATATTATGGTGTTCAACTATTTAAAATGTACAGTTTGGTTTTCTCGTCTCGCATAATATCACTCTGTAAGACTCTAACACATTGATTTACTTTACATTTAATTGGTGAAAATAAAATAACATAAACAAAAACTCAAGTTGAGCTGAACTCGGGTCACTAGTCGTGCTAGTCACAAGCCGCGAGCCAAGCTCGAGACACACTTCCAAAGTCGAGCTCAAATTCGAGCAAATGATATACGAGTTCAAGTGACGCAGGCCTCTGAGCTATTCGGGATCGAGCTGAGCAACCGAGGCTAAGATTGCGCTGAGCTCGGCTTGTTATCATCACTATGGGTATCTAATACCAATAAAGAGATGATATTCTACTTTCACCTTTCTTGATAATTTAGTACATATATTTAAGTAACTCTATTATTCCCCTAATAATTAATCTCATTCTAAGCTAAACTAACAGTAGAATTTTCTTCGACAGTGGTTGAATTCAAGCAGAATATACCACGACAATGAGAAAAGTAATTTCGAAATTTTTTCATCAAAAGAATTCCATGTTCTTTATCTCCAAATGTAGAAAAGTATTTTCTAGTCTCAAAGTCTGCAATTCAAACTAACTATGCATTTTGATATTCCTCTCCTCCCCTTTTCCTCATCTTTTCCCATTCCCTCTCAAATGTCTGAAACGTGAAACCTTGCATTTTCGAGATTAGAAGTTCGGATTTTCAAATCTCGAACTTCCAAACCAATTAATGTGGACATGTGGTAGTCCTCACTTGAAGGGTTAACGGAATGGTACTACGCATATAACTGTCTAACACAAGAATCACCAACAATGAAATATCACACTTCAGCAGAGAATCGCTGGAACGGGAACAGCCGAACGAAAGGAGAATCGCTATCGCTGGAACGAGAAGAACATGTCATTTGGTAACAAAAGGACTATAGAACAAATCAAACCCAATAATATAAACTTGACATAGCAACATTTTAAACAATCACAATAGGAAATACGACTTACATGCCAGAAGTCCATATACCTTTCCCATTTCCGACCATACTTCCTCTCTCGTTACACAACCCATCGACTCGAAACAAAAACAAGAAGCATCCAAACCTTAACAATAGGGATCATATGAAACTGATTAGGCATGGTCCAAGTCCTCTTCCTCCTCCTCCCCGTACTCTTCCTCATCAGCAGTAGCATCCTGGTATTGCTGGTACTCGGACACGAGGTCATTCATGTTGCTCTCGGCCTCTGTGAACTCCATTTCATCCATACCTTCACCAGTGTACCAATGCAAGAAAGCCTTTCTCCTGAACATAGCTGTAAACTGCTCGCTGACCCTTCTGAACATCTCTTGGATGGAAGTTGAGTTGCCAACAAAAGTCGACGACATGCTTAAACCACGAGGGGGAATGTCACAAACGCTCGATTTTACGTTGTTAGGGATCCACTCAACAAAGTAGGATGAGTTCTTGTTCTGGACATTGATCATTTGCTCATCAACTTCTTTGGTGCTCATCTTACCTCTGAACATGGCCGAGGCGGTGAGATACCTCCCATGGCGTGGGTCTGCAGCGCACATCATGTTCTTGGCATCCCACATTTGCTGGGTGAGCTCAGGAACAGTCAGGGCACGGTACTGCTGGGATCCCCGTGAGGTCAAGGGGGCAAAACCAACCATGAAGAAGTGAAGACGGGGGAAGGGGATCAAGTTCACAGCGAGCTTGCGAAGGTCAGAGTTGAGTTGACCTGGGAACCGGAGGCAGCAAGTGACACCACTCATCGTGGCTGAGATCAGATGGTTCAAGTCACCAACTGCAAAAACAAAATAATTAGTCATCATAACTTAACTGACAGTTTCAATCAATGAATTGGATCATATTGACAGCACTATAATATACAGTAAAGAACACTACTGGTAAAGTGATAACCGAAAGCATTATTAGAAGCTAACTAAGAATTATTTATGGTTTTCGCAATACGGGGAGGCATGATTACCCCATGTCCGCAAATCATACAATGCTTAAACCAAATCACTCAACTATACATACAAAGTCAATATAAGATTACTTCCAAGTTCCAAGGCCATTTTTATTAGTTGGTGACATGAAGTAAATGAGTTCAGAGCTACTTCGAAAATTCATAAGGCGGTAATATATCAAATATATCAGATTATAAAAGTAAATGGATCATAGAAAAGAATACTCACAACTAGGGGTAGTAAGCTTGAGAGTCCTGAAGCAGATATCATACAAGGCCTCATTGTCAAGCACCATACACTCATCGGCATTCTCAACAAGCTGGTGGATAGAGAGGGTAGCATTGTATGGCTCAACCACGGTATCAGAGACCTTGGGTGATGGGAAGACGGAGAAAGTGAGCATCATTCTATCAGGGTACTCCTCCCTAATCTTCGAGATCAACAAGGTTCCCATACCGGATCCTGTCCCTCCACCCAGAGAGTGACACACTTGGAATCCTAGATGAAAACAAAATTGGAACTTATTGTCAGTGAAAAAAACCATGTTGAGTTTAAAATGATTAGCAGTTAACTACAGAAATGCAATACGTAAAAACCCAAGACTCAATCGATTTCAAATTTACTGTCCCCATTCGACTTGATAGTCAACCAGTATCAACTTTGACGCACGCGTATCAAATTATAAGTGGAGTTACAATTCTTACTAGTAGAAATTGTCGTGTTTGCTTTATCAATGTAACTATACACATTATCGATTTTAAGAATCTGGAAGTACTAAATATTGAAAGAAAATATGTAATCAAAATCAACACTGTTGAACACCAAAGTCGATCATATACTCATATGAGGACAATAAATTTGGGACACTGTTAACGTCATGGCCCAAATGTATCTCAAAGCATCATTTAGCATAAACCAACACAATTCTTTATCAAAGCATATACTAATACCAATAAACATGCGAGTCACTGAACTCCATACCTTGTAGACAGTCGCAATTCTCAGCTTCCTTCCTAACAACATCGAGAACTGAGTCAATAAGCTCAGCACCCTCAGTGTAGTGTCCCTTAGCCCAATTGTTACCAGCACCCGATTGCCCAAAGACAAAGTTGTCAGGACGGAAGATCTGACCATAAGGGCCAGTCCTCACAGCATCCATGGTACCAGGCTCGAGATCCATCAACACGGCACGAGGAACAAATCTACCGCAAGAAGCCTCGTTGTAATAGACATTGACGCGCTCCAACTGTAGGTCAGATGTACCAACATACTTACCAGTTGTGTCAATGCCATGTTCGTCACACACAACCTCCCAAAATTTTGACCCAATCTGGTTTCCACATTGACCACCCTGAATGTGGAGGATTTCTCTCATTTTTTTCTGAATATAAAAGTCGAATTAGCAACAGTTCATGACATTGTGCAATCTGACTGACAAATGCAACGCTAAACGCAAACATACAATCAAAAGAAGACAATCAACTAGCGCTGCTGTTATTCGTCACTAAAACACCAGATCTAAACCGTTCCTTCGACATTCTAACAATAATCTACTGATGTAAAGCAACCATGACGCATGATCTGTCACATAACCTTATATTGCTGAATTCCAATGAAAATCAATCAAAACAAATTGATAAAGTAAACATTAACCAGAAAACATTTGTATGAAGAGAAACTATGAAGTTTTTGAAACAAAATAAGCAAAAGTTCAGATACAAAACCATGTTTGAGAAACTTATCTAAAAACACACTCGAATGAGAAGCAATTATCAGCCTATTAAAAAGATCTAACATAAACATTGCATTTAGCAAAGAAAATTAAACTAGACGACAAAAACTGCGGAGTTCACGGAAAATGATCACAAAATCAGTGAGGAACATTACAAACTTCACAGCAATTCAAAAATCAAAATAAATCAAATCAAACACAATTGAGGTATAGCATAAACTAATTGACGTAGACGACTAATAATTGCTGTTTTTCATGGACAACTATCATTAAATCAGCGAATTATCTTCAATAACTCAAATTCACAAGAAATCAAATCGAGCACAAGATATACATAAACAATTCATTTAGCGACAAAAATTAAACTAGACATCATATAAACTCCTGATTTCAAGAAAAAAATATCATAAATTCAGTGAACAACATTAAACATCACAAATTTCACAGCAAGTTAAAAATCGAAATAAATCAACTCGAGCACAAGATCTAACCTACACAACTAAGATTTAACAATAAAAACTAAACTAGACGACTAATAACTGCTGTTTTTCACTTAAAAACTGATCATAACTTCAATGAACAACAATTAACGTCGTGAAATTCACAATAATTCGGATTTCGTAAGGCCGAAAACATCTGTTAGCACATGATCTAATACAAACAATTCAGCTTAACACAACAATTATCAAACTAGACGACGAATACTTACTGATTTTCACGAAAAATTATCATAAAATCAGTAAACAACATTCAACAAACAAAAATTCATAAGAAATCAAATCGAGCACAGAATCTTAACATAAACAATTCAATTTGCGACAAATAAATGAATTAAGCGACTAATAACTGCTGATTTCACTCAATTAACAACATTCAACGTCAAATAATCGTACTAATTCAAAATTTCAAATAAATTAAATCGAGCAAAAGATCTAGCATAAACAATTCAATTATCGGCGAAAATTAAACTATAAGACTAATAACTTCCAATTTCACTAAAAATGATCATAAAATTGGTTAACAACATCCAACATTACAAAATTAGCGATAATTCAATAATCAAAATAACAATAAATAACTAAAAACTGCTGATTTTCACATAAAATGAAAAATTTTAAAAAAATAAATGCAATAACTCAATATTTCAAATAAATTAAATCGAGCAAAAGATCTAGCATAAACAGTTCAATTATCGGCGAAAATTAACTATACAATTAATAACTTCCAATTTCACTAAAAAAAATCATAAAATTAGTTAAAAACATTCAACATTACGAAATTAACAATAATTCAATACTCAAAACAACAATAAATAACTAAAAACTGCTTATTTTCACATAACATGAAAAATTCTAAAAAAAATGCCATAATTCAAAATTCTAAAATAACAAGAATTCGAAAGAAAACGAATAAAAAATTATTACCGTAAGTTGAGAGAATAGATCGACGAAAACAACGAAGTAAGGCGGGAGAGTGAGGAGAGAGAAAGTGAGATATGACTATATGAGTGAGTGAGTGATGAAAGTATAAGAAAATCAATGATTTATTTATATAATAATGGAGTTTATTGGAAATGGAGGTTTTTTTAATCGTACGGTTGATATTATTTCCCTCCTATTTGTTGATCGAGTGTTTTCAACCGTTGGATGAGAGAATGAACGGTAATGATTGGTGTTTAGGTGAAGGGTGATTTTCTATTTGATTATTTAAATATTTTTTAAAGGACGGATTTGTCCTTGGGTGATTGGCGGTTGTTGAGTAGGTCTTAGGGTATGTTAGTCAATTTTAAGGAGGGTTTGTTGATAATGATTTTGGAGCGTTATTGAATGATGCTCCACTAATTTTCGGTAAGTCTTGCTTAAGACGGGTTCTATTCGTTTTAACTATAAAATGGGTTAAGTACTACCGCATAGTGCCATGGTGTTATTAAGAGAAAAAAATTGATATTTCGTAGGCAACAAATGAGATGATTCGGTATGTATGCTCCATCTCATTTGATGTATTTCACTCCAATAAGACAGATAATATCGTCTTAAATGAGAAATTTGTGCTCAATCTTACAGTTTTTTGGCACAAATTATTGTCTGAAACGAAATTATTCATTTTGTAGTTAAAACGTGCTAGGTATTAAATATAATAGATATCTAATGAATAACAATATATTTCAATGTGACCCGTTTTAGCTATAACACGGATTTCACCGTCTTAAATATAAACCAATGACCATTAAGTCACACGGGTAAAAGTTGTCACTGTGAAAAGATCATCTCAACCAAAATCTTAAAGGGACGATTGAGGTTAAATTATTAATGTTATTCAAAAGTTCTATTTTTTTGAACTTAGCTTCTATAATTTCAGTTGATTTCATATCAACTCTTATATATAAATTCAGATCATTTCAGTTTAGTTTTTACAAGTTCAGTTTATTTCAACTCTACTCCTATAAACTCTACTAAGAAAAGTTTAGGTCAATTCATAGTCATTTTTAATTTTTTGTAAGTTTAATCCAATTCACGGTATAGTTTATACCAAGTAAAAGTGTGTTAGCATTAGTCTTATGGGCTAATAGGCCCATATTATGTAATATAAATACATGGTTTATATGGATAATAGAAGAGCAGGATTATTCCCAATATGGTATCAAGCCAATCAATTAAGGAAAATCAACCCTAAAATAAAAATCAACCCTAAAATAAAAATCAAGCCTTTCCCTTTTCTGCCATGTCTGATGCTCCGCCGCCTAAGCTCGACTCATCTTCCCCATTTCATATCGGTCATCAAGACCGTCCTGGGGAATCTATAACCTCCGTTCGTCTCACTCTTAGCAACTTTGATAATTGGGCTCACTCTATCAGTGTTGCGCTTCGTTCGCGCCGCAAGTTCGGGTTTTTGAATGGGTCTATCAATTCTCCTATTCCGCCTGCTACTGCCGAGGACATGGATACTGTGCACTGTATGTTGGTGTCATGGCTTATGACAACTATTTCTTCCGAGGTACAATCCTTGCTATCTAATTATGACAACGCTAAGCGATTATGGGATGATTTACAATAACGATTTAATATTGTTAATGGCCCCCGAATACACCAACTGAAATCGGATCTTAATACATGTAAGCAAACTGACACTATGACCGTGGCTGTGTATTTTGGGAAATTAAATGCTCTGTGGGATGACTTAGACAAACATGAACCTCTGATTTCTTGTAAATGTGATTGCGACGTTGGCAAACAACATGCCAAGCGTCGTGAGACGGATCAATTACATCAGTTTTTACTTGGTCTTTTGCCGGCTAAATTTGCCTCTATTCGGTCTGTTTTACTTGCTCAAGATCCGCTTGCTTCCCTTAATCGTGCCTTCCAAACAATTATTCAAGATGAGCGGGTTCGTCACATGGATGTCTTGGTTGACTCGCCCGTTGGTGTTGCTGGCTTTGCTGTTAGATCGCCCCCTGACACCTCTCGGCTGAACCCCAATTCTGCACCTCGTCTTACTCCGTATCTCTCTAAGGCTGACAAGCGTAAATTGGTGTGTGCCAATTGCAAGAAGTCGGGTCACGATATATCTATGTGTTTTGACTTGCTCGAGGACATTCCGGCTTGGTGGTATGAATTGAAAGGTGCCAAGCCTCTTCCTGATCGTCGTGGGAATAATCAACGTGGTGGCAGTGGTCCGTCTCGTGCTGCTTCGTACTTGGCTGCTGCTTCTACGCCTAGTCGTGCTGCTCACCTGGCTGCTACTCCTTCCTCTCACGGTCAGGTTATGGTTTCAGCTACTCCACCTCAGAATTTTATGGGTAAGTGGATCATCGACTCGGGTTGCTCAAATCATGTTACGGGCGATCTTTCTGTACTTCTTGATGTGCGTGAGGTCTCTCCTCGTCCGGTGGGTCTCCCGGATGGACAATGTGTCCTTGCTCATCGGATTGGGCGTGTTTTTCTGACCTCATCTTTAACTCTTGATCGTGTGCTTTATGTACCTCAGTTGACTTGTAATTTGATATCGGTATCTCAACTGAGTGATGCCTTATGTTGTGAATTTATAACTAACGCTTCGTCTTGTGTTATTCAGGCCCTACCTACGAGAGTAGTGATTGGCATGGGTGACCGATCAGACGGGCTGTATTATCTACGATGCGATTCTCGGGTTGCTGCTGGTGGTGCTATTGACTCTGTATATTCGTTAGCTCGTTGGCATAACCGTTTGGGACATCCTTCGGATAAAGTAGTAAAACTTCTACCCTTTCTTAGTTCTTCCAATAATAATGATCTGCCCAAACCTTGTGAAGTGTGTCATCGTGCTAAGCATGCTCGGGATAGTTTTCCGTTAAGTTCTAGTCACAGTACTCAGTCTTTTGCTCTTATTCACTGTGATCTGTGGGGACCATATGATCCACCGGCTCATTGTGGTGGCCGCTATTTTTTGACGTTGGTCGATGATTTTTCTCGGGCTGTATGGATTTATTTATTACGTGATAAGAAAGAAGTGTTTGATAACTTCATGTGTTTTATTGCTATGGTTCAAAATCAATTCTCTACTACTATCAAAATTGTTCGAAGTGACAATGGTACAGAATTTAATTGTTTGCAGCCTTATTTCCGTAAACATGGCATTATTTTTCAGACCTCTTGTGTGGGTACGCCGCAACAGAACGGACGTGTTGAGCGTAAACATCAACACATCCTTAATGTTGCACGTGCTTTACGTTTTCAAGCAGGTTTGCCCATTCGTTTCTGGGGCGAATGTATCCTTGCTGCTGCTCACATAATTAATCGTACCCCTTCTCTATTACTCCATAGCAAAACACCTTATGAAAAATTATTCGGCTCACCACCTCAATTTCTTGCATTAAAAGTATTTGGTTGCTTGTGTTTTGCACATAATCAGAGTGCTAAGGGTGACAAATTTGCGAGCCGGAGTCGGAAGTGTGTATTTATGGGGTATCCGTTTGGGAAGAAAGGGTGGTATTTATTTGATCTTGAAAGGGAGATTTTTTTTGTTTCTCGGGATGTCAAATTTTATGAGGACGTATTTCCGTTTTTGGACCCTGAAACTACAACTGTAACTCCCACCACCCCTGATATTACGTCTCCTCTGGTTCTCTGTGATAATGCTTGCGATTCAAACTTTGAGGCCGTCACTACCATTCCAGCCGAGAGCCCTTCTCCCCCTCCTCATAATATTGCCTGCCCTCCTTCCACCACGGTGAGCTCTCCTGCTTCCGTCGTGGTCGTCCCTGCTTCTGTTGAGAATGAGTTGGGTCGTGGCCACCGTATTAAGTTCCCATCTTCTAGAATCAAGGATTATGTTGTTAAGACGTCTGTTTGTGGTAATAGCCCGTCTGCTTCAGCGATCGTCACCACGTCTTCACAACTCTCTGGTATGTCGCCTTATCCTATTGCACATTACGTTAATTGTGATAAATTCTCTCTGGCTCATCGTGCTTTTCTGACGGCTATTTCAACTAATAAAGAACCAAAGACCTTTAAAGAAGCCGTGCAGGATGCAGGATGGAGTGCAGCTATGGATGTGGAAATGCGTGCTTTAGAAGAGAATGGTACTTGGACCCTAGAACCACTACCCGATGGTAAGACTGCTCTTGGGAGTCAGTGGTTATACAAAATCAAGTATCGTTCTGATTCGTCTATTGAACGCTTGAAGGCCCGATTGGTAGTATTTGGGAATCGTCAAACTGAAGGCCTTGATTATGATGAAACATTTGCTCCGGTTGCCAAAATGACTACCGTTCGAACTTTCATTGCTCTAGCTGCTTCCAAAAGTTGGACATTGCATCAGATGGATGTTCATAATGCTTTTTTGCACGGGGACTTGGAGGAAGAAGTTTATATGTGTCTTCCTCCGGGGTTTTCCTCTCCTATCCCAGGTATGGTTTGTCGTCTGAGAAAGTCTTTATATGGGCTGAAACAGGCTCCGCGGTGCTGGTTTGCGAAATTGGTGTCGGCTTTGAAGAAGTACGGTTTTATGCAATCATACTCTGATTATTCTCTTTTTACCTACACCAAAGGCATTGTGCAGTTAAATATTTTGGTGTATGTCGATGATCTTCTTATTTCGGGTAATGATAGTGTTGCTTTGAATTCCCTTAAAGAATATCTTAATTCCTGTTTTCACATGAAAGATTTGGGTGCCTTGAAATATTTTTTGGGCATTGAAGTAGCTCGCAATTCTGATGGTATATTTTTATGCCAACGTAAATATGTTCTGGATATCCTCTCCGATATGGGTTATCTAGGAAGCAAGCCTGTGTCTACGCCGTTGGAGTCGAACCACCAATTGGGTCGTTCGACTGCACCTCTCCTCACGGATCCCGAGCCTTATAGACGCCTGGTGGGTCGTCTTTTGTACCTTTTGGTCACTCGACCGGACCTTTCTTATGCGGTACATGTGCTTTCTCAATTCATGCATGCTCCTTCTCAAGATCATTGGCAGGCTGCTCTTCGTGTTGTACGCTATTTGAAGGGTACCCCTGGTCAGGGTATCTTGTTACGTTGTAATTGTGATCTTACTTTGACTGGTTGGTGTGATTCTGATTGGGCAGCATGCCCTGCTACTCGTCGCTCCCTCACAGGCTGGTTTATCTTCCTTGGTCAGTCGCCCATATCTTGGAAGACCAAGAAGCAGCAGACGGTTTCTCGTTCTTCTGCTGAAGCTGAGTACCGGTCTCTTGCTGCTATTACATGTGAGATAAAGTGGTTGAAGGGTTTATTGTTAAGTTTGGGTGTCCATCATCAACAAGCGGCTCCTCTTTATTGTGACAGTCAATCTGCCTTGTATATCGCTCAAAATCCCGTCTTTCACGAGCGCACTAAACATATTGAGATTGACTGCCATTTTGTTCGTGATGCTATTCAAGATGGTCTTATTGCTCCCTCTCATGTCTCTACTACTGAGCAACTTGCCGATGTTTTTACTAAAGCTTTGGGTGTTTCCCAATTTTCGTCTTTGATGGGCAAGTTGGGCATTGCGAATCCGCATGCTCCCACTTGAGGGGGGTGTTAGCATTAGTCTTATGGGCTAATAGGCCCATATTATGTAATATAAATACATGGTTTATATGGATAATAGAAGAGCAGGATTATTCCCAATAAAGTGACATGATCAAACTTTTCTCACTACTTTTTTTCACTAATGATTCTTAAGTACGTGGGTGATCATTTTTACATATATCGTGATGTTGTTTGTCGCCAAGTTATTATGAAAATATGAACCGCAAAATAATTGGTTGAAAATGCTACAGTAATATACAACCTATGGTATAAAATCGCCAAAACGACACAAAACGTGAACTCCATAAGATACTAGTACAAATAGGTAAACCAATTTGATCCTAAAATAAAGCTAATTTGAACAAAAAGGTACTTCGTATTCGACATATTATCAAACCAACCAAGAAAAAGGAAAAACGTGATCTCTATCTTCAGGTACAATGTACATTTGGACGATAGTGCAACTCCATCTCAGATCAAATCTCAAACTACCTGATTGACCGAAATAATGAGGGCAATACATAACGTTTTAGAAACACTAGGATAGATTTCGGGCAAATTTCGATTGTTTATTAGAGTTAGAATTGTTAATGGGGCGGATCATGATGGGTCTTGCCCAGATGGGTGGTGGGATAGGGACGGGTATTAAACCTGTCATTTGTGGGGTGGGTGTGGGTATCACATGAGACCCGCCCTATACCCACTTCGCCCCACACCACCCCGTCCCACTTATACTCGCCTTACTCATCTCCGACCCACCAATAATATAGGTCTAACTAGGTAAAAGTAAAAAAAAATTATTAAATTTTTTAAAGATAAAGACTAAACTAATAAAAGAGTTTTGTTTGGTAGCTTATCTATTTAGCTCGAATGCTAGATTTCGTACCTAGATTTAGCAAACTCGGTAGATTATGTTTGGTACGTAGATAATCTAATTAACTTTCCTCAATCACTTGTTTGAAAAACTTATGTACTAATTAATCCAATATGAAATTATTCCAGACCACTTTGCGGAGACTTATTTGTAAAACTTGTACGAGACTTAGTATGTTTTAGATTTAAGAATTTTAATTTTAAAAATTATTTCACGAGGGGAATTTGGCGGGTAAGCGGGTCCCCGTAGGTCCCCGTGGGGCATATGCGGTTTTGAAAAGATTCACCCGCACGGGTCGTGGGGCGGGTGTAGGTATGCATTATAGTTCGCAGATTCTGGTGCGGGATACCCTTTCTCCGTACCCACCCCGCCCCATTGACATCCCTAATTAGAGTCTCCACTCAAAATGTTATATCAGATTCCGGGTAAACGTACTTGTCAAATGTTTTACCTATTAAAGTTATATTCTTAGAGTCTTCACTCAAAATGTTATATCATAATTAAACAACCGTTGTATTCTCACATTTGTGTCTTTGGTTGTTTATGCTACCCGTTGTTTCCGTCTACAACAATAAATAAACTCCAAGCCCGTTCCAAACTATGTGTCTTTCTGGGCTTTCCTCCTCACCATCGTGGGTATAAATGTTACAACATGAAAAGTAACAAAATAATTCTAAATCGCCATGTGCTATTTGACGAAACACAATTTCATTTAGGAAAAATACGCGCCCCTGCTCCCGGCTATTATGATTGTTCTGATAGTAGTCCGTCTCCTCATGTAGTCCGTCATGTCATTCAAACTCCACTGCCCACTACTCACCTCACTCACGATGAGGTCCTCCATCTCCGACACACACTCATGATGCCCCTCTCACCTCACCTCCAACGCCCCTGCCTCACCTAAACACTGTTCCCCATCACCTCCCATAACGACCACATCTGCCTTACCTTCATCCTCCCAGCCACCAGTAACCTCAAAAGCCGTAACAAGGGGTGACCACGAAATTAGTAAACCTAAACCGATATTTAACTTAAATACTACGGTTAACATCTCACTTATACCCTGAAATCCGATCTCGTATCCGCTCTTAAGGACCATAATTGGAAAATGGCCATGGATGATGAGTTTAACGCTTTAATTAGTAATAAGACTTGGGAGCTTGTCCCTCGTCCGGCAAATGTGAATGTTATACGGTCCATATGGATTTTTAGACACAAGTTTAAATCTAATGGTTCTTTTGAAATGCACAAAGCTCGTCTTGTAGGTGACGGAAAAACGAAGCGATAAGGGATTGATTGTGGTGAAACATTCAGTCCAGTTGTTAAGCCAGCGACAATTCGCACTGTAACACCCCACATTTGTTGAAGAGGTCCATTGATAAGTTTAAATGACTAGTGCTTAAAGGGATTGTAAGTACTACTCATATCAACAAAGTGCACTTTCTTTTCTGGTCATCCATGCAAAAGAACTCAAAAGTTAAGCGTGCTTGACTGAGAGTAGTCTCAGGATGGGTGACCTCCTGGGAAGGTTCCCGGGATGTGCATGAGTGAGGACAAAATGCGCTGGAAAGGACCTGTGTTGATCGGTGGGCCATGTACACAGCCTGGAGAGCTATCATGAGTGACCGCTCCCGACCCAAGGTTTGGGCCGGGGGGTTACAAATGGTATCAGAGCAACCCTGCGACCGTGTGGTGATGGAGGCAGTTGTTATACGCTCCATTGTGATCACCCACCTAGCGGGGGAGGATTCTGGGTTAGCGGTTATGCTCCCAGGCGCAACGAGGACGTTGCGTTCTTCAAGTGGGGGTGATTGTAACACCCCACATTTGTTGAAGAGGTCCATTAATAAGTTTAAATGACTAGTGCTTAAAGGGATTGTAAGTACTACTCATATCAACAAAGTGCACTTTCTTTTCTGGTCATCCATGCAAAAGAACTCAAAAGTTAAGCGTGCTTGACTGAGAGTAGTCTCAGGATGGGTGACCTCCTGGGAAGGTTCCCGGGATGTGCATGAGTGAGGACAAAATGCGCTGGAAAGGACCTGTGTTGATCTGTGGGCCATGTACACAGCCTGGAGAGCTATCATGAGTGACCGCTCCCGACCCAAGGTTTGGGCCGGGGTGTTACACGCACCATGCATGTTATCCATTGCCCTTTCTCATGGTTGGTTCATTCGTCAATTAGATGTCAAAAACGCTTTCCTGTATGGTGATCTCCAAGAAACAGTTTATATGCATCAACCTCTTGGCAACCGTGATAAGTGTTTTTCGAATCATGTGTGTCTGCTTCGTAAGTCTCTCTACGGACTTAAACAAGCGCCTCGGGCATGGCACACCCGTTTTGCTACCTTTGTGAATGCTATTGGGTTTGTGCACAGTAAATGCGATCATTCGCTATTTGTTTATCATGATAAAGATGGAAATTTTGCCTATATACTTCTCTACGTTGACGATATCATTTTTTCTTAAGTAGGACTTTAATGACACTTATTTGCAAAAGTATGACTCATTTCAACTTATTTACACGGAATAGGTCCACGTAAGCAAGTTTATTATTTTTTTAAAGTTTTTCAACCAGTCGCTGAACCATTCAGCGACTGATAACTTAGTTCAATTTTTTTTTGTTTTTAAGAACTCAGTCGCTGAACCATTTAGCGACTGATAACTGAGTTCAAGTGTTTTTGGTTTTTAAGAACTCAATTGCTGAACCATTCATCGACTGATAACTGAGTTCAATTTTTCTTGGGTTTTAAGATCTCAGTTGCGGAATGGTTCAGCGACTGATAACTGAGTTCACTTTTTTTTGGGTTTTAAAAACTCAGTCGCTGAATGGTTCAGCGACTGATAACTGAGTTCAAGTTTTTTGGGTTTTAAGAACTCAGTCGCTGAACCATTTAGTTATCAGTCGCTGAACTATTCAGCGGCTGAGTTCTTAAAACCCTAAAAAAGTTGAACTCAGTTATCAGTCGTTGAACCATTCAGCGACTGAGTTCTTAAAACACAAAGAAAAATTGAACTCAGTTATCAGTTGCTGAATGGTTCAGCGACTAGTTGAAAAACTTTAAAAAAATAATAAACTTGCTGACGTGGACCCATTTCGTGTAAATAAGTTGGAACGAGCCCTACTTTTGTAAATAAGTGTCATTAAAGCCCTACTTAAGAAAAAAAATTCCGACTCTCACTACTTATACCGATGCTGCTGATTGGGCCGGTTGCCCGGATACTCGACGCTCTACAACCCCCACTTATCCCCCTAATTGCTCTTTGTGAGTGAGACTTGACCCGTTTTAAGTTTGCGACGGTGACGCATCCCGTTGCAAGTGAGACTTGCTGATAAATGAGTACTATAATTTAAACCCATAATATTTTATTTTATTTTAACATCAACTATCAAGCATTTTGACATAAATACCCTTATCTCTCCTCTGTTTTAGTCTTTTCAATAAAATTTTCATGTTAAATCATTTTAAAAAAACAATGAAACTTAATAACGAAGATGATTAAGATGGTGGGAGTAGGACATAAATGAATGAGGTTAAAATGAGCACTTGGACCATCCTCAAGCAAAGGTCGCGCTAATTAGGTCGCGACCCGGTTTTACTCTTAATCTCACTTTATTTATCTTGACCTACTTTCACCTTCCCAAGCAGAAGGTCACGACCTAAGTCATCAACCCAATCATTTTCCACTTCACAATCCATATTATATACTTTTTTTATTGTTTTTATATTGTTCAACTAACAAGAATTGTACACTTAGTAGGCCATTAAGGTGGTCAATTTTGTTCCACCATGGTCACAAATTGACCTTTGGTAACCAATTAGCAAAGATGGTCACCAATTATGTTTGTGTAATTACATCATTAGCATGACCAAGCAAGGTTATGACCTACCAATTGACATTTAGAGAGAAGAACAAGTCTTGCAAACACAGTTAAGTGTTGATATACGAAAATAGAATCACAATAAAGGAAGAAAAGTGTGGATACATGCATGATTGCATATTTGCATGCATTGGTTAGAAGCTGCACATGTACTTGCCCCCAACTCTTCTCTTATCAGTCCATATCATACATACAGTATAAGCCTTATCTCCGACACATATACTAGTCCACCTACCCCACCAATTAATCATCTCATCTCTGTAATAAATAAATATGTCTACATTAATACGATGTAGGTCGTCTTTATATGTAAGGGAAATTATTATTATTCACAATTGACAATGAATACAAGGCTAGTATTTATAGTAGTTACAATTATAAACCCTAACACAATATTTACCTAATACAAACTATGGTAATATATTATAAGACAGAGATTTGGAAATATTAACAAGACTACATACTAAGTAATATAGAAAGATAAATATATGGAAGATTACGTAATATTCCTAACACGCTCCCTCAAGACAGACGACCCGAAGGCGAGACCGATCTTGGAAAGCAACAAGGCAAACCGTGGTCGTGGAAGAGGCTTGGTAAGAACGTCGGGCAAGCTGATCATCACCGGAGATATGTTGAACACGGAGATGACCATTCTGGACTTGTTCACGGACAAAATGGAAGGCAAGAGCAAGATGTTTCATTCTTGAATGAAACACCGGGTTAGCAGAGTAGTGAGTAGCACTAAGGTTGTCACAATAGATGACCGGTGGTTGAGAGATTGGAACACGAAGTTCAGTGAGTAAGGACCGGAGCCAAGTAAGCTCGGCTGAGGTAGTGGCAACGGCACGAAATTCGGCCTCGGTAGAGGAGCGAGCTAAGGCACATTGTTTCTTCGAGGCCCAAGATAAGGCATTTCGACCGAGGTAAGTAACATAGCCTGAGGTGGAGACATACGTGTCACGATCCCCAGCCCAATCCGCGTCACAATAGGCGTGTAACCGAGTGGGAGAGGACCGGTAGAGTTGAAGACCAACATGAGATGTACCATTTAGATAGCGAAGCAAGCGTTTTAGAGCACACCAATGGAGATCAGTGGGACGGTGCATAAATTGAGCCAATTTGTTGACGGTGAAGGCGATATCGGGACGAGTGAATGAGAGATACTGGAGACTACCCAAAAGAGCACGGTAATCCGTGATATTGGGAATTTCGGGACTACCATCATGGTGTAGGGTGGGGTGGACGGCCACGGGTGTGGTGGCGGGTTTTGACTCAAGCATTTTGTGATTGTGCAATAAATCATGGATGTATTTTGATTGTGTCAAGAGAAGACCAAGGGGGTTGGGGGTGACTTCAACACCTAGAAAGTAAGACAAAGTGCCTAAATCTTTGAGTGAAAACCGTGTGGCTAGGGACTCAATGAAGGAAGACACATGACTTGGGTTGGAACCGGTGACAATAATGTCATCGACATACACGAGTAGGTAAATGGAGTGTGATGGTGTCGTGTATAAAAACAAAGACGAGTCATCAAGTGAAGCCTTGAAGCCGAGGCCAAGGAGGTGTTGCTTGAGTGTCGTGTACCAGGCACGTGGGGCCTGTTTAAGACCGTATATAGCTTTGGTGAGCTTACATACGTATGTGGGGTGTTTGGGACTAGTGAAGCCCGGTGGTTGTGACATGTAAACGTCATCATTAAGATTACCTTGGAGAAAAGCATTGTTAATGTCAAGTTGGCAAAGACACCAACCGTTAGTGAGAGCAAGGGACAACAAAGTACGTACAGTGGCGGGTTTTACAACGGGACTGAAGGTGTCGGAGTAATCCACTCCGGGTCGTTGAAGGAATCCTTTTGCAACAAGACGAGCTTTGTATTTATCAATGGTGTTATCGGGTTTGTATTTGATACGATAAATCCATTTACATCCAATGACATTGTAGGATGGGTTAGGAGGAACAAGAGTCCATGTATTATTGTTTTGTAAGGCATCAAACTCAGCAAGCATCGCATCGCGCCACTGTGGGTCGACTAAGGCTTGTTTTCTAGTGTTAGGGAGTTGAGATGGCGGAAGTAGAGTGGCTAGTTTGGCATATTTGGGGTTGGGGACTCGAATATTGTTCGAGAGACGGGTGGTCATCCGAGGAGGAGATGGAGGGGGTGGGGGAGGAGGTGGACTGTGGGTGAGAGGGGTGGTCACAGGTGTGACGGGAGAGGGGGCAGAGGCAGGGGAAGTGGGGGAGGCAGGGGAATTGGGAAGGGCAGGGGAAACAGGGGAGGCAGGGGAGCTGATTGTGGGAGGTGGGGCAGGAGAGTGCCGAGCAGGGGGGTTGCCAGGGGACGGGGGGTTGGGTGGTATGTGAGGTGGTGGTGTGGTGGCAGCGGAGTGGGGGGTGAGAGTGTCGGGAAACCAGGAGGTGGGTAGAGGAGGAGGGGTGGGGCTGGTTGTGGTATGTCGAACAAGGTCCGGGTAAGGGAAGCTATGTTCGATAAATTTAACATGGCGAGAGACAAACGTTTTGTTTGTAGTGGGGTCGAGACAATAAAACGCACTTTGAGTAGGTGAGTAACTGACAAACACACACGGTTTGGAGCGGGGTTCTAATTTGTGCGTGGTGTAGGGTCGGAGCCACGGTTAACAAAGGCATCCGAAGCTTCAAAGTTTCCCGTAGTTGGGTTGATGGCCAAATAGAGTGAAGTAGGGGGTCGAGTTTTGTAATGTTGGAGTGCGGAGACGGTTAATGAGATAGGTGGCAGTAGAGAAGGCATGGGGCCATAACGTGGGTGGTAAGTGAGCATGGGTGAGAAGGGCAAGGCCGGTTTCAACTATATGACGGTGACGACGTTCTGCATACCCATTTAACTCGGGGGTGTGAGGTGGGGTGGTAAGGTGACCGATACCTTGGTCATTAAGGGTGTGAGCCATCTTTATATATTCACCGCCATTGTCGAAGAATATTTGTAAGATGGGGCGTTTGAAAAAATTTTCAACGAGTTTTTGAAAACGAGTGAAAATAGTTGTCGCATCGGATTTTTGTTTAAGTGGGTAGAGCCAAATATATTTAGTAAAGTGATCAACAAAGATAATGTAATACTTGAAATTATCATAAGATAAAATTGGAGATGACCATACATCGGTAAATATTAAATCTAAGGGTGCTTTAGATATCAATGTTGACGTAGAAAACTCAAGTTTATGGCTCTTGTGTATATGACAAGAGTTACAAAAATCAACTAAGGAACTAGGAGTAGAAACGGAAAGCTTAGTAGTTAAATATTGTAGTATTTTTGCCGAAGGATGTCCAAGACGATGATGCCAACCATAGTCTTTGGAGAGTCGGCTAGTGTACGCGGCAGGTTGATGAGGATGCCATTCATAGACTCCACCATTAGACGTCCCGCGTATGAGAATCCGATGCGTTTGTTTATCCTTTATAAAAAAAGAGGTTTGTGAAAATTCAAAATAGGCATTGTTGTCGAAACAAAATTGTGAGACGGACAAAATATTTCGAGAAATCGAGGGAACAAATAACACGTTTTTAAAATTAAGAGGAGTAGTAGAGTTGAGTAATAAGTGAAACGAACCTACACGAGATATGGGTAGGGCAAAACCGTCACCAATTACTAGTTCATCGCTTCCATCATATGGAGCGTGGAGAGCCAAGTTGTCAAGGTCGTTGGTGATGTGGTGAGTGGCACCACTGTCGACCAACCAAGGCTGAGAGGTAGGGGAGGTGGGGTGGTCAGTAGTGGCGGTGTGGGCCTGCGGTAGGGCTCGGTTTTGGGAGGTGGGAACAAAGGCATTGGAGGAGGGAAACACGACATTAGGATAATCGCGTTTGAACTTGTAGCAGGTGGAGATGACATGGCCAGTAGCACGGCAATATTGACACTTACCCTTGAACGGGGCAGGGGTGTAAGTGTCGGTGGAGGAAGAGGGACGAGTGGTGGAGCTAGAGGGACGGTTGTTGGTGGGGATGTAGGGCCGGTTGGAGGGTCGATTGGTGTGAGCAAGGTGGGCCGAGGCAGGAAAAGGGGCTGGTTGAGAGTGATGTTTTTGGCTAAGGTCGAAGTTGATTAGTTTTTCATGAAGTGTGTCAAAGGAAATAGGGTCGTCTCGAGCATTAACGGCGTCTATGATAGGTTTGTATGTTTCATAGTTAAGGCCACGAATGACCTTGGCAATGATATCTTCTGAGTCCATAAGTTTGCCAAGCATGGCGAGTTTGTCGGAACAAGATTTTATGGTGTACATATAGTCAATGACGGTTTGAGTTGAGTCTTTGGATATGGAGTCAAGACGGTCTTTAACTTGAAGGATATGACCACGGGTTGATTTGGCATAGGTATTGGAGAGTATAGTCCAAACGTCATGCGAGGTTGGAGCACGCATAACGAGGGCATGGGTTTCGGGTTTGAGTGTGCCAAGTAAGGCACCTTTGATTAGGTGGTCTTGACGGTTCCAAGTCTGGTGGGCTGGGTTGGTTACGGTGGTGGGGGTTTTGTCTGTGGCGGTGGGTGCGACAATGGTGGCCGGAGGACACGGATAAGAGTCATCAAGGTATTTGAGTAAGTCGTACCCAATGAGGAACGATGCAACTTGATCTTGCCATTGCATAAACGTCAATGGAGTGAGTTTGTCTACCATGGATAAATTTACGAGATAGAGCGGAATGCTCGGTTCATGAGGATTTTGGATGGTGAGGCTCGACATAGCGAGAGTTGTGGAAGACGGGTTTGTTTTATGTGAAGGATCGGAGGGTAACTGATACAATGTAAGGGAATGAGTTTTTATTATTATTATTCACAATTGACAATGAATACAAGGCTAGTATTTATAGTAGTTACAATTATAAACCCTAACACAATATTTACCTAATACAAACTATGGTAATATATTATAAGACAGAGATTTGGAAATATTAACAAGACTACATAATAAGTAATATAGAAAGATAAATATATGGAAGATTACGTAAGATTACGTAATATTCCTAACATTATATACGTTCCAAGTTTCCAACCCAGTAATAATTCCGAGATGGCTAAATTGGCCGTCAATACATTTTATCTATCTTACTTTGGCTCCATTGTAAGTGTCGAACATGACATAATATAGGCGTATGTATAGATAATTTTGTGCAAAATTTTCATTTTATTTTTGGTTTATAATGAAATGTGGAAGTTATAGTGCAATAGTGAAAACTGTCTCATCTTAATTGGGCGATGAGGATTCAGCGACACGGGAAGTCGGGAATCAGTGACGAAGCCAGGATTTGAACTTGCGGTGAAAATTTTTAAAGGGGGCGAATAGCTAATTGCCTAATTATATAAGGTACACTTTTTCGAAAATTTTAACTAAAAGTTTCGAAGTTTTCATCCAACAAGGGAGCGATCACCCCTGCTAGTCTCTCCTAAACGATCCACCACTGACGGGAACCAAGATCAAGCCATTCTTGCAACGGCAAATCCATTTGATCGTGTGATCTAGGCGTATTGTGTACGAGTGTCCAAGTGCATGACATATAATCAAAGTGAAGTATGAGAATAACATACGAGTAATTTTGTTATGGATAGTTGCGTTCGGAGTCTAGTGACTAAAATGCTACGCGACTACAAGTAATTTAGATAAGCATGGATGAAAGATGCAAGATCTACATCTGAAAATTTGTTAGGAAATTATATTGATATATATTATTAATTTGTTGAATCTTGAGATGGAGACCCTTGCTTATGCTCAAAAATTAAGCTTCCTTTTCGTCTGTTTCCCACCTAATAATTCACTAATACTCAAAATTATTGGACAAGAGAGAAGAGACTAGTTAATTAACTGATGTAACACAGTAAGCCCATCTTTTAAGAAAAATAATTGATGTAAGGACACGATAACAATCTGTTTTTTGTCATTTGGTATCCTATATCATGTTAACCCATCACAGATTCACATCTGTGGACAAAAAAAATACATAATCGAATTAGTTAGCCTTACTCCCATTTGGGATTCTCTCAAATTCTTTTTCTAATCTAACTTATCGGACACAAGAAATGGGATTATACATCGGATGTACTACCTTATATTTTTTTTTTTGAGTTTACACATATTTTCTCTTAGTATATACAATGTGCGAGTTAAATAATAATTTTTTAATAGAAAAACTCAAAATTAATTTAATTTATAAGTATAGTTTTTGGGCAATGTAGTATTTTTTTAGCTTAATATTTAAGTAAACATGTTCAAAAACTTTATTGTAAAACTCTAATTCTTTAAGATAAAACTCAAAAAGTTTTTCATAAAACTCAGAAAATATATAATCAGTTGTACTACATCTGATGTATAATTCATGAACTGATCGGACACTTAGTCGCATTATAATAGATGAGAGATAGAATTCGAACATGTGACCTATTATCCACAATACTTAATCTTAATTACCCCTAGATAAAGACAACATGAGTTCTCTCAAGCTTATAAAAATATAATGATATACTCTAAACTTAGGTAAATATATACTTCATCTATTCCAGTGTAGGTAATAATAGTATATCTTGATTTTATTTTTTTGAAAGGAAATAAAGTAAACGTAAGATATTGAGGAATAAATAGGTATTTATTAAGGGTTATGCTCCTTCATGGATATGAATTACTCAATCATGGACATGTTTTCCACAATTACCCGTCCCATTTTATTCATCCCCCTCTCTCTTCAAACAAAATAAATCGCATCCCAACCTCCATCACCACAACCACCACCACATTCCACCGCTGCCACCTAACCTTACCTCGCCTGAGACCTACTATCACCGCATCCATCACCGCCCTTGCCTCACCGCCGGAGCCACACCTTAAATCGGACCACCGCCCCTCCCTCACCAGAGCCTTACTCTTCCACTCTCACATAAACCCTTTCCCTGATGCCACCTCTACCTCACTGACTCCCCTCTCCCTACCCACGCGCCACCACCATCCGCAACCTGTCGCGCTATCCCCCGCGCCACTACCAGTCGCATCCATTGTCATTCACCATAATCCCTCCCCTATCCCTAACACCCAGGCCGACGACAACCGTCATCCATACCCTACTTCATCCCCCACGGCCACCTTGCCCCCACCATGTTACCCCGCTTTCCGCACGACCAGTTTTCCCCACCCCAACCATCACATCTTGATTAAATCCCTAATTATAAAATTTAACCTAATTGGATTTGTTACAAGTTGATTTTGGTACAAAAAAATTGATGTATAATTGATGAAATTACAATAGTTACTTGTTAATGTATATGGATTAAGTGTATAATTGATGAATTTATTAAGATTTTGATTAATTTGTAGAACGAGAAGATTTCTTGTTTTGTAAAAGCCAAAAGGGTATGCATTGGAAAAATTATGGAAAAGTGTCCATGAAAGAGTAAAAGGTGTCCATGAATGAGCAATTACGTTTATTAAATGCACATGTATTGTTATTTATTTTATTTTGAATAAATAACAAGGAAAGAAAATATGTGTGAAATATTAATATATCAATATCTTAAAAGATGTGACATACTATGCAGTATGTCTTATTTAATACGAACCATCTTAAGTTTAAGATAAGTCAAATGTTACCACATGTGTTGGTAATAAAGACAAATCTTTTGATATTTTTTATGCAACAAGTGAGGTGATTTGATATGTATAATGATATTTTTTATGCAACAGTTCAATGGAACGGATGGAGTACCTTAGTTATCAACAACACCCGAAATGACCCACTAAAACCAAAATTTCCAACTCAAACTAACCTGTAATCGAAAAAATTACTCCCTCATATTCATCCATTTTTTCTCCTTTTCTTTTTGCATAAGAATTAAGAAAATGAATTTAGACCACACAAAACACTTTACCTGTACGTACAAATGAGTTTAACTACATAGAACACACACTCCACATAAAAAAAATAGGGAAGAAAATCCGACTAATCCAATAAGAAAACACAAGTCTTCATTTAAGACGGGCATTATCCGTCTTAAGCTTAAGACGGGTCAAATATATACAAATCAACCCACTTATTTGCCTATAAAATATCAAAAGTTTTATCTTTTATTACCACCATGTGATAATAATTAACCTATCTTAAGTTTAAGACGGATATTAGCAAAACTTATTGGTAAGAAAATAGAAAGAAATTATATAATCACATAGTCAAAATAGGCCTAGTGTAAGGACCAGAGTAGGCGGTGGGCCGTGCCGTGCCGGCCCGCGCCCCGACCCGTCGTGCCAGCCCCAAATTTTGGCTCGGACCAGGCCCGGTCTGTCGGTCCACTGGGTTGTGTCGTGCCGGCCCGACCACCTCTACCCGCAGCCGCAGCCCGACCATTGGCCCGGGAAAATCGGGCTCGTGCCGTGCCTGGCCCGTGGGCTCGGTCCTGCCTGACCCGGGCCGAACCAATGTAATTTTTTTTAAATAAAAAAAAATTGATTTTTTAATAAATAAATTATGTATAATGAATAAGAAATATTAATAATGATTTAAATATTAATGAGACCCCGTGCTTGGTCCGTGCCGCCGTAAATATTAACGTAATTAATTATAAATATTGTATAATCAACTAAATATTAACGTAATTAATTATAAATTCAAATGAGACCCTGTGCTTGGTCCGTGCCGCCGTGTCAGGCCCACCGTGCCTATCTCGGGCCGTGCCGGGCCGTGCCTTGACACATGGATTTCTCTATTAGCCGCGCCGTGGCCCGCCTCCCTACCCGTCGTGCCGGACCCGTGCCGGCCCGAACTTTCGCTCGGGCTCGTGCCGTGTTGGGCCGGATTCGTGCCGGACCCGTGCCGCCCGTCGTGCATTTGGCCCGCCTGCCAACTCTAGTAAGGACCCGCCAAATCCTCCATATTTGCGCGCGTGGTCCGCTCACTTCGACCTCTTAGATTTCTTTCACGCTTTTATGTATTTTCATTATTTTTTTTATATTCATGTAGCACTCCAAGATTACTTCATGCGTGTCGAATCTTAGAACTTAGTTTTATGTTTAGGTTACGGTTTGAAGCTTTTAGAAAAGGTAGCGCTATTGTGCATACTCAATGTATCATGTTACAAAGCTGAAACTATCAAATAAGCCTCTATGAGAGGTGCTAGTCAATCAAAACCACTTCTCATCTTTAAGCTTGATATTGCTTGTCTCTTGCTTTCAATAATAGTATTGCTTACTGTTATTGCTTTCGTGTGCCGGAATGTTGATAATCGTGACTAGGATTCCCGACACACACCCCGAGTCCCAAGTAACGTGTTAGTGGGCGATCTCTCACTAGCACGAGTCCCTTCGTTGCTTGCATTCTTACCTAAGAGTAGGGCAAGGGTGCCCACCATGGTTCGGCAAAAGTACTGGACCGTGACACCTAGCCTCCAAACAACCAAAATGACGTAAAATATAAGAAATGATACAACCCATATCTGACTCATTTGGCCTATTCACTAGGTAGGAGTTTTAGTGTTTTGGCCCATACTAGTCCTCCTAGAAGTCCTAGATGCCCGAAACAAGCATTATCTGTTACCTTAAATTGCATTAGTTAACTTTTAACTAACTGGAGTAGGCAAGCAATATCAGGTTGTTAAGACTGTTAGGTTTGACCATCAGATGATGTGTTAGTTACTTATTCTAAGAATGCTCTGGTTTCGGATTATGGGCCAAATAGTCAAATTGGGAACAAAAAATAGAGGTTAGGGTAGGGCCTAGGGGATAGATTAGTAAAAAAACTAATCAAAGTAAAAATTTGGTAAAAAGAAAAAAGTAGACGATAAGCAAATTACTCTCCTGTATTTATTTAAGTGAAAGTACGTCAAAGCTAGTATGGGTAGTTACTTGAAGGATATTTAAGCCGTTTAATTAGTGGTTTTAAATTAATACTTGTGTAAGTTTGTGTAAAACCGTCTTATACAAGTATTATCGTTTATTTAATGCTCTACATGTGACACATCTTTGAGTTGTGGCTTACTTTTCCACTTTTATGACCGTATTTTTTATCGTTTGTTAGTTATTAATTGTTGTCATCCTAGATTTTGTTATATAATAGTGAGTATTGGTTATGAGAATGTTGGTGTATTGCGTCTTGTGTGGGTATTGATTTGAGCTTGTTGGTGTTGGGTCAAGTGGGTGTGGGCATGTTGATGATAAGATTGCGTGATCATTATATTGTGTATGTGGTTTGTAGTTTGTGCATGAGTGAATTTCGGGGACGGAGTTCATTTTAAGGGAGGAATATTGTCATACACGTCGTTTTTAAAGCCAAGTCAACTAAAGGCAAAGGCAAAGTCAAAGTCAATGAAAATAAATGTCAAACCAAAGTGAAGGGGGTAGGAAGGTGGGAAGGTATAGCACGAGTGTTGGCCGCATAAATTTGGTCGCACATAGCTGAGTTTGCAAACCTGTAGCAAGGCTGGAATCACACGATAGAAGCCTGACCTGCGCGATTGGCATGTGAGTGGGTGGCACGTATGTTCAGAAATGTTCAGCTTTGTTTCTTCACGCTGGCTTTTGGTTTCGTCGCTTTCTAACCTACTATTCCCTATTCTAACTCCTAAACCTATTAAGCTTGAGAAAGCCACTCTAAGACACGTATGCTTATTTCCAATTTACACATCAAAATCTAGAGAGATGAAGGAGAGAAAAAGAGAAGTTACTTTGTTCATCAACTTATTTGTTAATTTTGCTTATAAGGCTACCTCACTTGATCTCTTACCTTGTTAGTTATCTTTTGTTCATTCTAAGTCTATAATATTATCTTTCTAGCCTTGTACCGTCTTATTAGTCATCTTATTCAATTATGGTTGTCACATAACCTTAGATACTGGGGTCTAGGGTGGTGAATTGATAGTTATGGACTTATGGGTAATTGATTAGAATAAGTAGTTTTTATACGTATTGATGAATGTAGACACCAAATTCGTAAAAGAAGGTTTTTTTATTGCTAATAATTACGCTTGGATTTGCTAAAAGGTAGGGACTTATCCTCCTTATCCTTTGTTATTGTGCTAGCTTATGATAATGTATATTGTCTTGTAATGGATAACTTGCGATGATATTGAATTATGTTGTGACTTGTGAGATGGATGTTTGGATATGATTATTATTATGATTGTGTTGTGATACCGATCTGTACTACGACTGGGAGAATTATGCGATTGAGGTGGGCCAGGTGGCGTTTGCGATAATATGTTGACTGGGAGTTTTGTACCATGTGAATTGGCCACGGTAACTGGGAGTTTTGTGCCAAACACGGTGAGTGGGAGATTTATGCTATGTTGTGGCGGTTATCATGTTTTGTCATGAAACCGAATGTGATTGATATTAAATTGTTGAACTATCGCTATTAAAAGTTTCTAATGTTTATGATGGTATGGTATGATGCATGATATAATTCTCTACTCAACCTTTGGCTAACTTGTTTGTTTGTGTGTGTGTGTCTGTGTCGTCCACCCAAGCTCTTTTAAATCTTGGTGGCATGTTATCATCCCTTTGTTATTTCTATTCGAATGGGAAGCAGTGAATCCTGTAGGTAATTGATTAGTTGAGCTAGTTGTTGGATGCTTAGCTTGTACGGAATGAGAAAAGCGATGAAACGGTTCTTTTAGTAGATGACGATTATTTAGTTATAATTAATATTTGATTAGTAAACAATATCTTCCGATGTAAAGATTATTCTTTAGTACTCATTTGGTTTTGTAAGACAGTTTTGGGTAATGTATTTTATTTAAGCTATTTAATGTCAAAGTACTCTATATTGTTGTTTTTTGTTATCTACTACCTCGAGTAACCGAGTTGGAATCTACCCTATTTAAATGGCCAGGAAGGACTTGGTAGAGGCTATTGGTTGAATTAGGGTGTTACATTTACGTACATCACGTACCAATGGTTTCCATTCAAACTCCACCTCAATGACAATCAAGTTCTCATGCTAGCTCATCTAGAAATTTGACCAAAACAAGCCACCGATCATTAGATTTGCTCAAATTCATTCTCATCCATTCCAAACCCGTCAACCAAACACTCCCTAAAATTCGTAAAGAAAAAAACACGATTCTTAAGTATTTCGGAAAATTCCAACGGTACCCTCCAAATTTGACATTTTGCCCGAAATACCCATTATTTTTACCCGAAAAACTTTGAGTGGCCATAACTCGGGTTTAAAAATTCGTAAAAGAACGATTTTTTTTTTCAAATTCGTAAAAATTCGTAAAATCCGAGTTATTGCCACTCAAAGTTTTTCGAAGAATATTTTTTGAATATTTTGGGCAAAATGTAAAACATAGAGGGTGGCATAAGACCATCCCCAAGCAAGGTCAATTGGTAGGTCATGACCTTGCTTGGTCATGCTAATTATGTAATTACACAAACATAATTGGTGACCTTCTTTGATAATTGGTGACCAAAGGTCAATTTGTGACCATGGTGGAACAAAATTGACAACCTTAGTGACCTACTAGGTGGACAATTTTTATTGGTTGAACAGTATAAAAACAATAAAATAAGTATATAGTATGGATTGTAAAGTGGAAAATGATTGAGTTGATGACCTAGGTCGTGACCTTCTGCTTGGGAGGGTAAAAATAGGTCAAGATAATTAAGGTGAGATTAAGAGTAAAATCGGGTCGCGACCTAGTTAGCGTGACCACTGCTTGATGATGGTCTAATAATTTTCCCTAATTATTTTCTTAGATCTCTGTTAAGTTAACTCAGTCTCTGGTCGACGACCTTTGTTGACTACCTTAATTAACGCCTTCCATTCCACAATTCTACGTCAATTACTTCCCGAAACTACTTTCCCTGCTTCCCAATTCCAATCACCGCGTAATCATACTTTAACCCTAATTCCAATCAATTTCCCCCAAAATCCACTCTATTTCAATCAATTCTTCTACAGTATCATTTATTACTCAATTAATTTCACCCCCAAAATTTCTCTTCATAATGGAAGACCCAATTCCGTACGACCATCAGCAACAACAACAATTATATCAAAACGACGTCGTGGGATTACCTACACCTCCCCTTGACGACGATTTCCCTCTTTTTCCTGAACTCGATGACGTCACCGTTGACTTCGGCGTTGATGATTTCCCCTTCGACGTTGACTTTGACCTCTCCTTCGACGATCTCTCCTTTGCAGACGAGCTCCTCCATCAACAACCCGACCCGAATCCCGATCCGTCAAACCCTAATTTGTGCGATTTGGGGAATAATCAGACATTCGATGACGTAATTAGGGTTTATGATTCATCGTCTATGGAGCCCAATACTTATCCGAATTCTTCCGCGGGTTCGAATTTGGGATGTTCGAAAAGTAATTCCGGTGTTTATTCAGGTAATTCTTGTGATCCTGATGTTTCTTCGTCGCATTTGTTGATTAATAATAATAATATTAATATTAATGATAATGCGATTAATTCGGATTTAAGCCGTAAAATTACTGAGATTGAACAAGAGAAAACTAGTAATCAGAGCTTTAGGAATGATGATAGCAACGATAGTAGTAGTAAATGTGTGTCGAAATCGAAACGGAAGAAAGAAATTGAGAAAGATCGTGCTGCCGAAATTAGGACTAGTAAGTATAGGAGGTCGAATTCGAATGTGAATGTGGTTTCGAGTGATGATAATGTGGAGGGAGGAGGTGATGACAATGAGAAGAAAAAGGCGAGGTTGATTAGGAATAGGGAAAGTGCACATCTTTCGAGGCAGAGGAAGAAACAGTACGTCGAGGAGTTGGAGGATAAGGTTAAGTCGATGGTCTCGACTATCACGGATTTGAACGGAAAAATTTCGTATTTTATGGCTGAGAATGCCTCGCTTAGGCAGCAGTTGGCTGGTGGTGGTGTGGGGATGCCCGGGTATCCTATGGCGCCAATGCCTTACCCATGGATGCCATACCCTCCTGCTTATATGGTCAAGCCTCATGGTTCACATGTTCCTTTGGTTCCGATACCTAGGTTGAAGCCTCAGCAGCCTACTCCGGCTCCTAAGGTTAAAAAATCGTCTGAGAGGAGAACGAAGAAGGTTGCTAGCGTGAGTTTGCTTGGGTTGTTGTTTTTTATGTTGTTGTTTGGTGGGCTTCTGCCCATGGTTAATGTTAGGTATGGTGGGGTTCAGAAGGGGTCGGTGTTTATGGTTGATAAGCATGTGGAGAGGTCGCGGCATGGGGATGGGAGGTTTGGTCATGGAAGAGTTGTTCAGGAGTTAAATAGTTCAAAAGGGGGGAACACTAGTGAGCCGCTTGTTGCGTCATTATATGTTCCAAGGAATGATAAGTTGGTCAAAATTGATGGGAATTTGATCATTCATTCTGTGCTTGCAAGTGAGAAGGCAATGACTTCTAGTATGGCAGTGGGACTAGCAACTAGCGAGGAGACGGGTTTAGCTATTCATGGTAGTTACCCGCCGTATCCTACTCCTGGGCCTGGAAGTAATAATTGGAGGTACCCTCACCTTGACAGAAATCAGGATGGAAGGCAAAGGGCTCTTCCGTCTGGTTCTGATTTTACGCCAGTTGGGTCAGATGGCAAGCTACAACAGTGGTTCCGTGAAGGCCTTGCAGGTATTGTTTGCACTATATTATTTTTTGTCTTCCTACTTCTTAAACCGCGTTTATCATATATCCATATGTGGTCATATGCTTCATTTATTAATCATACATGCCTACTAGAGTATTAGGCATTTGATGCTGAAAAGTTAGAATATTGATCTGATGGTTTGCTTTACACGTAAACGTATCTCTGTTTGCGATTGGCTGGGTAGTTAGAAGGGCACACATCTCACCAGGCCACCACTAGCACCACCACCTCCAAAACATAGACGTATTATTTTTATGCATGAATAATTCACTGAAGTTATGTTAGCTCAGTGGCAGTGAGCATTTAGTAATGTTTCAGGGTGGTGTGAGATCAAACCCCTGGGAAAAGCTTTTTTATTACATACCATATATTCTTACCTTCTGTCTTGGGTTCATTGGCCAAAAAATTATTTTGTACACAGTTATGATCTTAGTTCAACGGGGCATTCAGCAAGTTTTAAGGTAAGATTTTTTTTGGTTCGAGGTTCGATCTCTGTGGTAAGCATATTACTAAATTCTTTTTTTCTCTAATTTTGAAGAAATGATAGGTTATACACCCTCCATCTCACCCAATTAGCTTTACTTGATCATTCTCCCTCACAACAAAAGCTAAATAGAGTGAACTGAGTAAAATGGAGGGGGAATATTTATTTATTTTGGGTTTTTTACAAGGTACCATCGTGTTGTTTTGAATTCTAGGTGGTATGATGGCACTCTTTGTTTTTTTAGTAAATGCTTCTTAAAATACTAAAACTACTCAAATTCGAGATTGTAAACAGTTCAATTTTGTAAAGATAATATGATTATCATTGAGTTTCTATCAATAAAAAGACCTGTCACTTAAACGATATTTATGCAAATTATTCGACAAATTATTGCCAAATAATCAATAGAAAACGCATAAACTAAACATTTAAAAAGACGAATTAGAGCATTTAAGGTATTTTTAGGCGTATTCATTAAGTTTAAGGGTACCGCTAATGTTTTTAAAAAAATGAGAATACCACATAGAATTAAAAAATCAGGAGGGTAAGCACAAATGGCTTGTAAAGTTTATTATTTTTCCCCTCGAAATCATTGGGAAGAAAAAATGTGTTCTACCAAAGTTTATAATCCTCTGTCCGTGGTTCGCCACAGCTGCTGGCTGGAATTTATTGTTTTTTCCGAACAAGATTTGGAGCGGGGTTTGGTTGAGGACAAAAGTCTTTGTTTGGTTAGTAAATTGAGTTGTACAGATTTGGAGCGGAGGGAAATTGGATTTTAAGGATGGGAAGAAGTGGAGTTTTGAATTGGATCAGGCTTCATGCTCCATTTCCTTCATTTTATAACCAATTTCATTCCTAGAATTCTAGCAAAGATTGTGGAGTATCGAGGATTATTAGCTTGTGGATTTGAGCTAATCTAAGAACACGTTTCTTCGCTAATTGAAGGGGCTTATTTAATTACTTTACATGCCACGAGCTTAAAAAAACTGTAATCATCCTGATTGGAGCGGGGAGCCACTGAACAAAATCGTTCTTTCTCGACCATTTACCCGAGTCACATTTGTTATTGTTGCCAGGCCGTGTTCTCTGTGTAATGTGTGTAAAAGCCAGGTACTTGGAATTGGACTGGTGGACCGGTTTACCTTTTCTGTGTGATGCGTGTACCGATATACGTTCTGAAGTGTTTGTTTTGCACTCTATTGAGATGAACTAATAAGCATCCCCATTGTTTATCTCCACCCAGCCTCTCCCTTTTATTCACTGACATCTGTAGTGTCATTGATGTTTTTTGGGAGTTTATATAGTACATCATGTTTTGTAGTCTTGCACAAAGCCTATCTCTGAGAATGCTTGAAAGGCTAAAATTGCATAGTTAATCCGCTGGATGACACACATCAACCTCATTTTATCCTTTGTAGTGTTCAAAGAGATGTTTTTGCATTTTAAAATGTAGACATGCTAATTTATTCATTTGTACCTTTTCTCGTCACTTTGTCAGGGCCTATGTTGAGTTCCGGTATGTGCACGGAAGTGTTTCAGTTTGATATCTCACCAACTCCAGGATCAATTGTTCCAGCTGCATCAGTAGCTAACATGACTTCAGAAGATCGTCTGAACTCTACCCGTCCCAACAAAACAAAGAATAGAAGGATCCTCCATGAGCATGCTATTCCCCCTTATGGCCCAACACTCAAAACAACTGAAGATTACATGGGGCTGCATGAACAGAGTGATGGACTCCAGAGCAATAAATCTCTTTCTTCAGTGGTCGTCTCAGTTCTTGTTGATCCCCGAGAAGTTGGCGATGGTGCCGGTGAAGGCATAATGGGATCAAAGACACTATCTAGAATCTTTGTTGTTGTGCTCATCGATAGTGTGAAGTATGTAACTTATTCATGCATGCTTCCATTTATGGGATCAAGCTCTAATCTGCTAACGACATGAAAGGATAAAGATTGAAGAAAACAGTGATGGAACTATAGTCAGCCATAGTTTTGTACAGTATCACTAGTAAATTAATGTAGAGTTTGTAGACTATAAACCTTACAGTGACATCTTTACTTAGCTGGTTTCTCTCTTGTAAACTGGGATTCTGTCTTCATGTTCAAACGTTTTGCTGCAACACTTTTGACTTTAGAGTTTAGATGTTTCAAAAATAACTATAACTCGGCGAAACTTGTGAAACTTGTGTTTTAATAAAACCCAAAGCAATTATGTGTTACTTCGACATTACTTTGGTTGCGAGCCATCTGATGATACGATGTTTCTTCCAATGAGACGCAATGCTTTTACACTTGTTTTATGTCTGAACATCATTGTTTTACGTATAATAGCCGTGTTCAATACATACTCTGACCCAAAGTGGCGTCCTACACTTGCAGCCGAATCAAAGTAACTCGGTAGTATACAACAATTACGAAGTATACAAAAAGACGGGTGCATGATGAGTAGCTAATACAGTATATACACACACTACTACTAAACTTGGAAAGAATCAAGTATTGTCTGCAGGGTTTTCTTAGAATTCGGCCATTGTTTGTCATTTGCACTGGCCACAAATAAAATAACTGTATTCCCTTTCGCCGTTGCTTTTGCTAGATTGTGTGTTCCCGTCTGAGCATACGGTGTCTCCAACTCATATTTGTAGTACTGTAACATCCAACAACAGAGTTAAACTACTTGTCACATAGCCTTTTAAATCGGACGAGGCTTGACAAACAGGTCATTCGCGCAGAGCTCAAATGGTATTAATTTCAGATGCAGTATGCATATCGCTCATCCATTCATGCTTTTTGGTTATGCATTATTTCAGAAACTTAATTTTTTCCAGATGTGAGCACTAGAGCTCATGTTTCTGGCAGACAATATAAAGATCAGACATTTTATGTAGGCTTAAACCGCAAGATCTGACTGATGGATCATTTGGGTCGAGAATAAATCATCGGTCATTTCGTGCTGTGTTGGATTCTTTGAGTTCAGAACTTAGATTTCACCGTACAAGTTAGTTTAGCAGGTAAAGTCATTGATGTGTAATATTCATGAATTAGGTTTGATCCTAATCATCCTATTACTCTTATAATTTAAACCCGCAAAACAAAACCAAAACAAGGAATCTTTAGAAATCTTACCGTCTGGTCACCGATCTTTTCGACAGTAGTTTGGACCAATTCATCAGGGTCAAGAGTGTTTCCGGTGACAAAAGGGCCAAGTGAAGCAATGAGTTTCTCAGGAGTTCCGATTTGTTCAATGGTGGCATTAGGCTTGTTAGTAAGGCGAATGAGGGGGGAAGCCACAACCTGAATTTTACCCTGCTTTTCATCTTCAAATTTAACCTCAATCCATGGCTCTGCACACTTTGGTTGACAGTAATTTCCTGACAGTATGTTTGCTATCCTTTGCTGTTTCCATGTTGGTGGCAACACAAACTGATATGGTGCTACATTTCCTGCAAATGCTATACCATCACTAACAACCTTTTCGGAAGTTACGATACACCATAGGCCATAGCAAATAACATTCCAATGGGTCTTGCTTAAGACGGCCATATCATATCAGTCTTAAGTATAATCCATAGATAGATGTGAAAAACACTCAAGCTTGTCATTCTCTAAGCATTCTGCTTTTTGTGTCATGCATCTATTTGACTTGTTTTATTGTTTAAGACGGATTGAGACACCATTTGCCGAGAGATACAACTCCTTGGCATTTTTCTTACAAGGTAATTAATCCTATCATAATAGGGCGTCACGGGGTAGTATTACTCAATGCACGTACCAGCTAGCTACTATTACCGAGTGTATAATAAGGTAACGCTATTTCATTTTCCATATATATAAAACACGGAATTGTTGCAACAACCAAGCAACATGTCCAAACCATCCTAATATACGAAATATAGTTTCTTCTAATGCAACATTTTAACACATTTGTTTACATTTCAAACTTTCACATGCAGAAAGGATTACGAAACAGACCTGCACGAAGGGCAGGGGTGTCCTTAGAAGAAGCTTGAAAGAGAACAAAAGAAGGGTCAAAAGAGGAAGGAGGAAGATATGAACCAACTTCAACTTCCTTAGCAATACAAGGAGGGATCACTACACTTATTTCTATAAGAGGAAATAATGCAATTCCTCTTAATATATCTCTTCTTAACCTTCCTTCTTGTTTAAGACTTGTAGAACTTTGTTTTTGTAGTTGTACTAATGTGTTTTTTGTTGAAAATTTGGGTTGAAAGTTAGAGGAAATTTGTTTAATGTGGTTGTAGTTGGATTTAATGGAGGTTGATGAAGAGGTTGTGGATTTAGTTAAGGGTAATTGGGTTAGTGATGCAATGGCCATGTTTATTTGAGTTAGTTATGAGTTGTTTGAGTTTTGGAGGATGAGAAAGTACCAGGATTTTGGATGAGGTTTGAATGTTTGATATTTGGATAATGAGAGGTTCAACTTGATCGATCAAGATGTGAAGTAGCATTTTGGATTCATGTCATGGCCTACTTTGAATGGGGAAGAATGTAGTTTAGAAATGCGGTCCGGTAGCGTTGATACCTTTTGTTGGGCCTCTGTTACATCGGTATTCATAATCCATAATAATTTGATATTGTCCGCTTTAGGTCTAGTCACCACTCACCATGGATTTACTCTTGGACTCCTTTCCAAATGGCTTCGTACTATTATATTTCGTGGCACTTATAAAGATGATCTTCCATCTTTACACCACCGATATAGAACATGAATTTGCACCATAAGAAGAAATTTAGTGAATTGTAGTACCGTAAATAAATTTTTAATTTTTTGAATGAGTAATCGGGAAGTATTCTAACCGAAATTTTGATTTTTTTTATCCTCCTCATTTATGTCCTTGCTAGGTGATAATACTCAAATTTTACAGTGGTTTTTAATGGAACCCTCATTTTCAAAATAACGTTTTCAAAACATCGAGAATGAATATAAGATTTATCATTTTGTAACATTTTTCTTTTTGCCACAAATTGTAAGTTTTCGTTGCTTTAGTTTGCTTTATTTGTATGTGATTGGTTCGGTTCATATACATAATACATGACGTGTTAGCCAAGACGTAACATATTCTAATTACCTAAGTGATACTCCGTATTTGAAAAGTAAGGTTTGAAAATGGGAATCGTAGGAGACCAATTGTATTTCTAGTTAGTTGATGATAAGTGGACAACAATTTTATTAAACGATTAAATCACTAATAGAAAATCTTCCTAATATAAACTAATAAACAAATGATGGAGACACTTTAAAACAAAAATGGTAAATAATTGATCGGTTGGACGGAGGGAGTAACCGATAAGACCGAACTTAGATTCATGACACATATACATATATGAAAAGGTAGTATCAACCACCACATCGCCATTTGCTTTTTTCATATGGAGGAAGTGGTGCTCCAAGCACTTCAAATAAATAACATAGTGTGATGGCGATGTAGGCATCATTTTGCTTGTGGTTGTTAGTAGCTTTGTTGAATTTCTTGGCCTTAACAATGTCCACTTCACCACTTTTACATCAACCATTATTTTTTTAAGTACTACTCATTTGTCATTTTTTTTAGTATATCTATTTAATATCGTCTTAAATCAAAACTTCCCACAACCATAATCTTTTACTTTTACTTTATTTAAATCAGCTGTAAATGTTGTCTTACGGTAATACGATCTTAACAAAAAGTTTGCACTCATTTTTTCCTACTCTCTTGTCGTATTTTTCTTCCCACTTCTTCATCTTTGATACGAGGCATAGAGAACGATCTTCAACATAAAATTAAACGATTACATATTATAAAAGCATATACACAGTATAAGTACGATAAATAAATAACGGAACACAAGTATTTATTTAATATTCTACATACACAAATGTCGAAGTCACGGAGAAAAAATGGATGAATCACTACAAGGTGAAAATCAAACGTACATGAAATATAAATAATACACGGCGTGTCCATAATTACATACCGAGTACTAAATAATTTTTTTTTGGACAATAAAAAATGTAAAACTTCACAAATAATGAAAAAGATGGCAACATGGTCACGAGTAGTGACGTTGAGAACTTGTAATGGTCATCAAGCCAATGAATCAATCTAACAGCAGCACTCTTCACAGACGAAACAACAACATAACGCTGCCAAACTGCAATTATTGTCAAAATAAGCACAGTTAATACGCAAATTCTCGTTTAAGACGGTCGACCCGACTTAATAAGAGGATTGTTGATAAGAGGAAACTTACAAAATTAAACTTAAGTTAAAAGGTTTTTTCTATTTTGCTTGAGCATGTTAAATACTTTTTTTTTTAAGTTGTTTAGGTTCTTTCAAATAAGTAAAAATTATGATTAAATCGACTTAAGACCGAGTACAAAATTTCATTTGTTTTTCGACATTTATTTGTACTCAGGATACCAATTCATAGACTATACAATGAGTTGTAGTACAGTTGTCGGTATAGTTTATGAGCTGTATAATAAAGTTTTCGGATACCTATCTTTAGTGAAATCTACTAGTTGTGCTAAAAACTAAGAGATGATGAGAATGAAATAACATACCATCCTTCAATGAAACCCTTTTCACCCTTTTGCTTGGTGCGGAACAATCCCTTCTTCTTCATCTTTCCCTCAGGAGTACTAAGAGTTGGGTAACCTAATAATCAACAACAAATCAAGGTTGAAATTAAATTTATTCCCAAAAGATTGGATAAACTAAAACTCGTCACAACTTAAATACAGAGTATAAGCAAAATGGAAAAGGATACGATATTAAACAAGGCCTTAAATAGGCAGTTCATTATTTTTAGTTAATATATTTAGAAATAGGACAATTAATTTGGAATATTAAAATTACAAACAGAACACAATAAAAGTGAAATAGATGGTATATTTGGTAAGGTCATGTTCTTTTCAGATGAAATAAGCTGAATTGAATTTAATGGAGGTGGCTGAGGTGAACTAAGTTAAATGGAGCCGAGTTGAATTGAATGGATCTTAAGTAAGATTTAATTTTGTGAATAAATGAGCTGAACATAAATAACTAAAGCTAAACTAAGTTGAATAGAGCTAAGATGAAATTAAAGGAGCTGAAATTAAGCAAAAAAAAAAAGCATAACCTTAATAACTCAATCGTCACAAGCTTGTAATAGTCACAACTTACGAGTGAGAATTTGTGTAGTTTAAAACACAAGAGAAACAACGAACTATGACACATTAAACTGCGCTAAGCCGCTAAGAGTACAATCTCAAACAAAAATATTGCTTCGAGTAATACTATCTAAGGTAAAACCGAAACAAAAACTAACAATTTAATGTGAGACTGTCTTCCACAAGAATTTGTAATCGCTACAAAGCCGGAGATAATTATTAAAAATTAATCAAAGATAAGTAACATACCAGCAGGAGGGATGTTATCCATGTTTTGTTGTTGTTGTTGTTGTTGGATGGTCTCAGTCTTGGCCATGTTGAAAGTATGTAGTTTGTGTAAAAGAAACTTGTTTTTTTTTTCTTGAAGTGTTTGATGAGATGAGATAATATAAGTTATATTATAAGGAGTTGTAGTTTGAAAGAGAATACAAAGGAGATGGTGTTTATATAGAACACAAAGATTGTTGACAAGTTAGTTAAGTTTACAAGGAACTTAGTTGGAAACTTCTCTTACTTAGCCGTGGAAAGTCGACCTTTTTGTGCCACGTTTTTCCTTTACACCATTATTATTTTCAACATTATTATATTTGGAAAACGATGTATTTTAGTAATTGTAGAATTGTAGTTAATCTACTTTTCTTAGATCATTATACGACATTTGAAACAAATTGTTCTCGAATCTGTTTAATATGATATTTGAGCCTCTTCGATCTTGAGGCTAAATAATTCCCGATGTTATGTACTTATGTTGATGGATGTTTAGCCTATCATATCTATCTATAGGAGACTCATACTGATCTTTTTATTGTATGGATGTACTTATGCCTACTTATCATCTTCTTCTTATTGTATGGATGTTTAGCCTATCATATCTACCTATAGGAGATTCATAATTATCTTCTTATTGTAGAGTAAATAACAAATTAATCAAATTTTGGAGTTAATGTTATAAATGAGCTGAGCTCACCTTATAAGATTTCGAAGTAGGTTCACCTAAAGGTAGGTTTGAACTTTGAATTCTATTTGACCTTGTTAGAGTCTGAATTCCAGTCAAGTTTGACCAAATATGAATTGATAGAGTATTCAGCAAGGTTGAGATTAAAAGTTTGTTTGAGCTTGTTTGAGCTTAATATTTTAAATTATATTTATTTTATATTATTTTATTTTTCTATATATGACTTAGGTTTGTTTTTCCATTTTATACTTATATTTGATTTTTTAATTTTAAATTATTTTTAGTTAGCAATTTAAAAATTGAAAAGTTGTAAATAATGTAATGGTAAGACGAGCTAGTTCGAGCTTCTATTTTGTAGATTGGATGAGCTAAGAGTAGGGAAGGCAATAAATAGGATATGGATTGGATCCTATAGGAACCATATTCAGATCCTTATATGTCATAGTTAATCCAGATTCGATCCAAATCTATATGATCTAAAATTCTCATATTCCATTTCCAGATCCACATGAACTGGATTGATCTTGTGCTATCACATATCCATTTAATGGTAAAAAAAATCACTTAAATATTAAAATATTATTTTTTCGGTTTACTGCAACTTAATATTTTTGTTAAATGTAGAGTACAAATATTAAAAAGAAAGTTGTAAAAGTGTCGAATTAAAGTTTCATAACATAAAAGTTGCGATAACAAATTATTTTTTACAGTCGAAATTTGTTCATGAAAAAAAAAATCATAGCTTAGCATATGAAAAAAATTTAAGAAAATGATATAATTTTACGATTTCTTTAACTTATTATTTTTTTTAAATAAAATAAAAATGGATCTAAGATTAGGATTTTGGATTTTGGATCTTTACCAAATGATCCATATTTGTATCCGTTTATATGCATATGGATCTGAGCCATATCCATATTCACTAGATCCAAAATACGACCCAGATTCGACCTATAAAATATGGATTTCAAGAACTGGGCAAGATTCGAGGTCCATTGAAATCGCGAGCTAAGAGTCAAGCTCGAGTTCGGGTCCAAATATGAATCAATCTAAAGTCTATCAGAGCTCGAGGAGAGATTGGCTCGGTTAGTACTAGGGCTGAGCAAAAAATTCGATTATCCAAACCGATCCGATATTTGATCTGAATCCGATCCAAATTTTTGGATACCCGATCCGAAAGTTAAGTTTGGATCGGATATCCGATCTGAAATCTTTGGTTTTGGTTTTGGTTTTGGTTTGGATATGGATATTAAAACTAAAATATTTGGATATTCGATCCGATCCGAAACTATAACTTTCTAGTATAATTTAGAGAAAATACATGTTATTTCATAAAACAACTTATAAAAGTTTAAATTATAAGAGAAATATGTAAGAGATATTTAAATTTTATATCGAGAACATTAAAGTAATAATACTAAAGAAAATTATCGTGTAAAACGATAAATATGATCGTGTTTCAAACTTAATTTTAATGTAAATTCCAAAATGTGGATATCCGATTCGATTATTTCGGATATCCGAACACTGGATATCCGATACATTTGTTTTGGATATTGGATATCTAAATTTAGGAATTCTAATTTGGATATCCGATCTGAACTAGCACTTTGGATCGGATATCTGATCCGTGCTCTGCCTTAGTTAGTCCCCCTAACTCCCTAAGGCCCTAATAATTAGACCTATCAAACGGGACAATCGGGTCGAGTTCGGGTCATGGCAGTTCAGATGGGGTCGGTTCGGTTCGGGTCTCTCGTTGATTTCAGGTTAATTCGGGTCGGTCGGGTCATTTCGGGTTTCGGGTTTGTTTTGGGTTTGTTGTCGGGTCCGTTTCGGGTCACCCGGGTCGGGTTATTTCGGGTCGGTCATTTTCGGGTCAAAGAATAAGAGACAAAAGGTCATTTTAAGTCATTTTGGTTCAATTAAAGTTATGTTTTGTCGGGTCATTTTTGGGTTGAGTGATTTGGAATCGGGTTATTTTTGGGTCGGGTCAGTTACGGGTCAAGAAAGATCGAGTCATGTTCGGGTCGTGTCAGGTCCAATCGGGTTTCGGGTCACATTCGGGTGTTGTAGTTCGGGTGAATTTCGGGTCACGGATCGAGTCATTCAAGTCGGATCAATCGGATCAGGTTGCTTTTGCCAGATCTACTGATAATGCTCCCAAAAAAGTGCTTGAGAAAAGCTTGAAGATCAAATTTGAGGTTGGTATCAACTTGCCTAGATTTACAGCCAACTGAAAGTAATTTAACACACACACACATAATACATGTACTTCGTCCACACGTGTATTTTTACTTTGTTTATCCTTAGCTTTGACGAGAATAATACTCCGTAGTCAAAGCCAATTCAATATACGTCGGCCATATTTTGTGGAACAAAGAGGAAGTCAGAATTATCGGGACTATTATTTGCCGTAGCCACAATTCTGTAGTTATATATCCCTTATAATTTACTAAGTTTTGTTTAAGACCTAAGTATATAATTTATTGTAAAGTCTACTAATTTCTATTTTAAATCATGTTTAGTAATGCTTTACAGTTAGCTTATTTGGTAGACCAAAATTTCATAAGGTAGCTGATTTTATTTTATCTACTCTTTTACCCTTTAATCTATACTGGAGTATTAAATAATACAAATTTTCATTGAAAATGGGACATATTTGTCTTCTATGAAGACGAGTCGAATTCCCTCTCACAAGGAGGCAAGTGGGAGTGCAAGTGGGGATCCATTTAGTTTCCCACTTGCTCCCCCACTTGCCTCCTTGTGAGAGGAGATCTGACCCGTCTACAATTGAAAACAGATATACCCGTCTTCAATAAGACCAACTGATTAAATAATTATCATATCCTTTTACGTTATTTCACCATCAGTTACATTTTCAGTTATTTTACCAAACAATTTTTTATATAATAAGTTACCTTATCTGTTCCTAATTTTCAACTATCTTATCAGTTAACTTTTCAGTTTTCAACTAACTTTTCAATTTTCATCTACCTTTTCAGCTAATTTTACCAAACAGAGCCTTAAATTTAAGACGGGACAAATTTGACCGTTTTAGGGGTTAGTAACATCGACGACGTTTTCTTTCCAAATGACCATACTGCCCTTTTTACACTAAACTCACACTCTCTCTTCTCTCCCTTTTCTCTCAAACTCTCCTAAACCAATAAAACTTAATTAAATAATAATAATTAGCCAAATTGATTGGCATCGTATATTAATCGCGTCGTAAATTTTATAATTAACAAAACCTAATTAAACTACGATAACAATTAATCGCATCGTAAATTTTATAATTATCAAAACTTAATCAAACTACGTTAACAATTTAATCCCCTCCTAAATTAATCGCATTCTTATTAATTGTTTTCGTCAATAGAATTACGTCTCGTTTCGTTGAAATTCAAGTCAACATGCAAAAATTTAAAACCATTAAAAATCGACGTTTAACCCATGGACAGACAATGAGACTTAATGTTCTATCCATGGACTTGACATTGAGTATCAACGTCTATCCATGGACTGGACATTGAGTACTAATGTCTGACCATGGTTAGACATTGATACTCAACGTCTAGTCTATGAATGGACATTGATGACATTGAGTATCAATGTCTTTCCACTGTTAGACATTGATATTCAACGTCCAACCATGAATTGTACGTTGAGTTTCATTGTCGGTCTATGGACCGGACAATGAGTTAGTTTAAAAAGAACTCTTATTAGAAGCAAATATTGTTTTGACAAGTGTGAAGTTGGCAGGTGGCTCAAAGTTTGTGATGCAACAATGTTGACCAGTGAGCTTGACTGAAACTTAACTCGTCATTTTGTTGTCAATAAAAGTAGCCAATACTGTTAAACTATACTTAGTGGCGACATTTGTCACCAAATCCATATTAAACCATTAAAGTGATTACATATAGCATTGTAGCAGATACACCAACCATGTTTATATCACAAATTCTTGTTTGTGACGGGCAGTATCCGTCACAAGCTTGCGACGGGTACCACTTCCCCTCACAAATGACCCATTAAAGGGAAAAGGGGAAGCACATGGGGGGGTGCCCCACATGTTTCCTCTACCCATTTTGTTAGAGGAAAAACCCGTTACAAGGTCCGACCCGTCACAAGGGAGACCTACTGTATTTATATCTACTCCATATATTATTTGATTTTGATGGCGTGAATCGTGAAGCAGTTAAGTTATCAATAATCGTGAAACCAAAGCTTAACACAAAAACTTAAACAAGAATAATGGAATTGACAAGCATTCTGCATCACCTGGTGGCTCTTCCCTGATTGATAACTCTTTCAAATATTTAGGCACTATACCTAATAGTCAAATTATCTGTCTTGAACTTAAAATGAGACAAATAGAATAGATGTGATAAAAACATATTGTCGAGGGAAATTAAAAAGCATGTCAGATCTATCTTAATTGAATGTTATTTGACAGTTTTAATCTTATTTGACAGTTTTAATCTTAACACGGATACACTCGTCTTAAGATATACCAAATGTTTGCAATGTTTGTACCTGAATCCACTCTACTACAGTACTATCTAGGGGTGATAATGAGACAAGACAGCTCGCAAGCAACTCGAGATCAGCTTTGTCAAAACTTGGTCAAAGCTCGGCTCGAGAGCTTAACGAGTCAAGTCGAGCAAACGCTAGCTTGGTTCGAAAAGCTCGCGAGCAACTCGAGATCAGCTTTGACAAAACTTGGTCAAAGCTCGGCTCTAGAGCTTAACGAGTCAAGCCGAGCAAACGCTAACTTGGTTCGAAAAGCTCGCGAGCAACTCAAGATCAGCTTTGTCAAAACTTGGTCAAAGCTCGGCTCGAGAGCTTAACGAGTCAAGCCGAGCAAACGCTACCTCTGCTCGAAAAGCTCGCGAGCAGCTCGAACGTGTGTTATTAGATAAGATATTGCTTATATTTTATGAAGATATTGTCAAGAATATATATTGGAATCACATATATCAAATGTCTCACTTATTTGTCAAATATTTTTACATATAACCTTTCGAACCTTGTTATCGAAAATACCGAAAGAAAAAAAAATCGATTTGAGCTCGAGTTACAGCTTGCAAGCTTGATAACGAGCACATTTTTTTTAAGTTCGAGTAAACTCAAAATCAGCTCAAGCTCAACTGCTCAAGTTTTGGTTTTTGAGCACAAGCCGAGCAAGGCCACACTCAGGCTCGGCTTGTTAGCACCCCTAGTACTACCCGTGACTTGCTCGATATTCACTTCAGCACAATCCAACCGACCAAAAATAAACGCTGGCAACATAAAATGCAATTATTTTGATGAGACAACCTATTCACTAGATTTTCAACTTCATATACTCGTACATAATTACCCCCACTTAAAATTGTAAACAATGAATAACATTTCATACTGATACTGATGTCACGATAATTTTATCGTGAAATCACAACACATGAGAATTATGGGATATAATTAGTCTCTCGAGAGACATTCGAAAGGCAGAACTACACTCGACACGCAGAAATATACAAGCAGGGACCACCAAGAGGAGCATAACTTCCAAGAAGCAGCATGCAACACAAATTCGGCATACTTATCTTGACATCGAGCTCTGCTGCTTTCTCTAACATCTTCACCTAGCACCAATGGTTCATCGGTTTGAGCAGTTTATGCTTCATTCATGGATGTCGCATTGGATATTGTGGTGACTAGAGGGATCTCTCATAAATTAGATCCAGACTGTTTATGGTACACCCTATTGGACTATTAGTTACACAATTGCCCAGAATTTCTTCCTACATATTAGCACAATTTCAGGCTTCTTCTGTTTGTCTTCCAGCTGGTACGAGCTCACATCCCAAAGAAATTTGGGTGCGAGAGCCTTAACTCTTGTCGTGATCGATTCCTCGTCCCTAATAATTACATAACCCTGCAGGCATAACCATTTTTCGTGAATTCTAGTTTCATAAACGGAATCCTTAGTTTAAAAAGCGCGCCTAGGCGCAACGCACAGTGGGGCGCCAACCAGATCGCATCAGAGTACCTGAGGTTCATGGAATACAAAAGGCGCACCTAAGGTGTAGGAGGCGCAATTAGTGAGGTGCACTCGAGGCGCATTAGTATGCAATTCCATATTTTTTTTTCCAAATTCTTTAATTTAACCCTTCTTTTCTCCCCATTATCCTTAATTTTTTCTTGTAAATACATTTTAGACGTCTTTAAAACAAAAGCACTATTCTCGCACAAAATTTGACTGTAAATATGGATATGCTCGTTTGAAAAATCAATGCGCCTTGTGTGCAAAAGGCGCGCACCTTTGCCTCGCACCTTGCACCTCATTACCTTGAGACCACATCGCCTCAGTGTCCTTTCTCAACTAAGCCTAAATCTCTTCCGTCGTTATCTCTTCAATATATATACTTCCTCAATCCCAAGATAACGGTCAACCCTTTCATATATTTTGTTTTGAAGTCCGGAATATTCATCATGTTATTATATACTTGATACTTTAAAAATGGTGATATCATCAGTTTAGTTCTCAAGCCTCAATTACAATAGACAAATTGGGGATGGTCAAATAGGAGAGAAAGACCTGCAACATCTCTATTAAGACTTTAAGAGTGATGAGCATTTTGGACATTTCTCTTTCAAAATTAAGTCCGAACTCCTAACCAAAAGTTATCAATCTATTGATGTGGCTATAGTATAGGATAAGATAATGCGATGCCAGAATAATGTATTTAAAAATACGATTTTTCTCTGTATGTTTGAGTATTACTAGGGATCACGGGCTACCAAGATACGATAATTGCACTGTATATATTGCAGACTTTATAACCATTCTGGGAAGTTGGGAAATGACAATTGAATATCAATCGTCCTAATAAAAAACACTAAAAAATAAACACAACCTTTTTAGGTCGGGATGTTTGAGAGACTTACTAGCAGTAAAGGGTGGGTCTAACGGTGTGTTTGAAAGTAATTCAAAAGTAAGAAGATACCTGCGGTCTCAGAATCCGGTCCATTTCCAGCATAATATCTTCCAGTTGACAGCCGTTCCCGCGATTTTTGTAATGAGAGAGGAGAAAATTTGCATGCAAGAGGTCGTAAGTTCGAGGATATGTTGAGAAAGACTCACACCTATGCAGGAAGCATTCAATAAGCTTAGTTCGAGATTGCTGATGTATATAAATCTAAACAATATTGGAATTTTTAATGCTGAAACCCTTTTTTTTTCCACATTCTACATATACCCTTTGTTTTTCCAAATTATCTATTGTAATCTTACGATCAACAAATAGAATTTTCTAACCTAAGCACTACAATTAGGATTTGTTGAAGACACGACATATTATTGCTTAGTGATAAATTGAAAGTGGCTAAACATAATGTTTAAAGGAAGGTCAACTTGCGTACGTGAGATAAACTATTATTAGAGTTTAGTATATAAGAATATTAGATGACTTGAAAGATTGAGTACATGTTAGATTTAAAAAACACAAGGGTGCAGCAAATATTAGATAGCTGAGGGGAAATTACAAGATAGGGCCTCACCAATCATGAAAAGCACCTAGCAAACCTCGGTTGTAGATCGCAGACAATGTATTATCGATGGTTGACGGAACCACATTCATTACCCAAACAGGATATGTTCTTAAAGATGCAGCAAAACCACCTAAATGAGCATTCATGTCCATCACATTTCGAATCTCTGTCTGGGTAACATTCATCAACATCCAGTACTTTTGAACTTGATTCTGCCAAAACAGTGTGTCTGCGGCAAATTGTTCTTGATTAATACCTGTCAAGCAATGCAGAGAATCACACAATCAGATAATATAAATATTGCTTAGAACATATACAATAGTTGTTGAATCCACATTCATAAAAAGGTACTCCGTACAACTTTGAAAACCAATGTCCTGTTCAAGTCAGCTACTTACAAATGAGCTATGTTTCCACATTATTTATTTGGCGAGGGGGTCTCCAAATTTGGAGCGGGATTCGAACTTACGATCTATAATCCAGAAGCTTTCTGTCTCTACTACTAGGCCAAGACCTCAGAAGTAGTGGGCACATCGCTCTACTTAAATGCCTAACTCTTTGCTACGAAAAAAATGAACTGGTACCACAAGCTAATGGACCAACAAGACTAGTTGATATTCAGTTTTTCGTACGTGAGTTTAAAATGTCTAGGCTTTGGACCTAGAATGTTGTTTCACCCTTCTTATTCCTTAAAAATAGGTGTGCTTGTTAAGTGTCAAGCGTCAACATGAGCTCAGGATATTAATCCAAGACATCAGTCAAAGCTTTCACACTGTCCCAAAATGATTGTCCCAAAGAAATTGATCACAAAAGAGCTCATTTTTAAGGATGGATCCCTATACAATCAACAAAATTGTTTATATATGATTGAGGGCAAAATGAGAACAATACCACCCTAGATCCGATCAACTATTCTGCGACGACCAAAATTCAAAGATCATCATTTTTGGGCGCATTAAAGCAGTAGTTTGTTTTATAATTTGATATAAGAAATCAAGCAATAAATGGCACAATCACACTATGTTTCAAATAAATGAACAAAGAATATCCCAACGCTCAATTCGATCATTATTCCAAATTCTCGACCACTTCAGTATACTTATCTTTTAAAGGAGACAAATAAGGTATGGACTTGCATTGTGATCTAAACCACAAATATGACCAAGTTTTTTGACAACTTTAATATTTTATAAGAAAAGCTATGACAAACAGGTTAGCCGAATCAGAAATTGTAAAATGATACCTGATTTGCTGAGACTCTCGGAATACACCGACATACGCTCTGGCGGTGGAGGAAGTTTATTAACATTTGTTTGTTCACTAAATGTTACGCAATTCCTCAATGGTGTATACCATGATGGCTTAGATATGTCTGTCGCATCACAGATTTTAACAAGGTTCTTCTCGGCATTTTGTTGCACACATGACTGATCTCCTGGTTTAACCCAGATTGCTGTCTGAACCTTCTTGGCTATGAGCTTCCAGCACATAGCTGTTGTTATATTCACCAACTTATCCCATATGATGGGGAAATCTTTATCCTGTCTATACGCTGGAGGTGCAGAGTAAACAAAGTATCCATTTGGTCTTAAGAGGCGATCCACTTCCCTCAGTAGAATGCCATCTGCATATTGCACAGAATTCGGTAAAATTGGTTAAGCTATTAGATTTGAGAAACAAAATAGTACGGCGTCCAAAACGAACATCTCCATTCTAAAGCAGAGTGTGGAATACCCGTTCTTTTGGAGTTTAAAAATCAAGGTATGCATGTAGATAAGCAACGCAAAATTTTCTTTCTAGTCAACAGTTGAAAAAAATTCCTAAAGGATTTTTCTACGAGGGAAATATGCTACCACTGGGAACAACCGAAGTGAAACTGAAAGAGATTAAAAAATACCCACCATTTTCATGCCAATCAACGCGACATCTTGAACAATGTACCATTTCAAAGGAACTGGTCGGGTAAGGAAGTTGTTTTGTGGATATGGCAGCAATCATTGTCCCAATTCCTCGTTCTAAAGCAAACTGGATTTGATTTTCATGACCATCCTTGGGTGCAAATGACATGGTCTGAATACCCAATTGAAGCAAATACGCCCCAAAGCTAGCAACACCACAACCAACATCTAGGACCTGAAACACCCCTGCAGAACGCAGATCACCTGTCTCATTAGTGGTCATATTTCCTAACCTGCAGAAAAAATTAAGCCAGAAGATAAAAATTTCTGCAGAACATACCAAAAAAAAAAAGAATAGTGACCACTACAATAGCAATGTACACAGTCTAGCAAAGAAGACATTGCAAAGAGAAACACTTTTAAATAGTAAGTCAACAGTCAGCACTAAAAAGACGATGTACTCCTCTAGTTTCTAGAAAAAAGAACAAAACTTGATCTTGTTTATGTCCAATATTCAAATGCTTGACACTCACAATATCACAAAGCATTAATTTTTAAAATCCAACACCACCAACACTGTGAACGGGAATTAAGTTCAGTTCATTAATTTGTCAGAACTATTATGTATTAGCCTAAACTGGCCTACCTTTCAATATATTCAGAGGCTCCATGCTTAAAATGAGTACCACCGCCAGGGAACCACCACAGGTCATCCTTTTCATGGACCCAATTTTGGCCTCCTTTCACTTCGGCAAGATGAGTATGATTTACATTACTCCTCCAAACGTAATCTCTACTAACAGGCCACCTAATTGGTATTTTATAATCCATGGGAGGTGGCACCAAACAGAATAAACGCTTCTCGGGAGGGGGACAATGTCTTTCCAGCTCCTCTTTCCTTGAAGCATCTAGTGTTGGGAGCAACTGTTTTATATAGGTAGGGTCATGGCAAGGAATATACTCATTACAATTTAGTGGGCATACATACATCCCTGATTGAGGGATTATCAATGGTGTTCTCCGATATGTTAGAGCAACTCTATTTGTAAACCTTGAGGAACCTGCAGGTTATTTAATTCTGTCAATTACACAAAGAACAAAAGCAAAGGAGAATCTAGAAGTATGAGAAAAGTTGATGTTATTATATGAGGTTATATCATCCTTTGCATAATTACTTCAAGAAGTATATAAACCATTTGAAGCAGTTACATCAAGTTAGCATCCCAACTTTTGCCTACAATACGTTATGTTTTCTAAACTAGACGTTCTTCTTTCCCCATGAAGTAGAGCCATTTGATACAATTCTCGATCGCAATTTTTCGTAATGGGTCTTCTAGAAACAGCCCTCTTTGTGTTGTTACTATAAGGTTAAGTTTGCATACATTCCACCCCTTACTTCACTATTAGTTGGATCCCTTGAGGCACTGTGGTAATGTTCTTCTTGTTGTATTTAAGTTCAATGTGATAGTGAAGAAACATTTTATCTAATAAGTAATAAGTTCATCACAGAATGATATATAGAATGATTGATACTCTCCTTATAATGTAGGGTAGGAATGTCAATATGAGAAACATAACTATCTCCGTTCCTTCCCTTCAATTTTTCATCAATTCACCTTCACTTTAGTATATTCGAGAGTTCCTTCCTCGTGTTTAAAACGAAAATTGAGCTCAATTGATTAACCATTCACTCATTGCTTGAACTAAGAGGGTCACATTCCCATACTCTGATCAATCACCAATCTCGAAAAGAGTATGCCACTAATGTCTTCCTTTTTGAACTTTAACGAGTCGTAAAGGCTTGTGCAAGGAATTACACCTTACATGCAAGACCATGAGCGATTTAATCATTAACCACTACCTCCGCCTTAACCACAGCGCTAATAACTTCCATATCTAAACACATTCTAGATCTTTCTTCCCCAAAAGCTCAGTAATAGCATAAATCACACTAACCCAAATCCAATAAAACAAAAATGTTGCATGCACAAAGCTTACACCACACAATGGTAAACCTAAATTACCTTTATCCCTCAAAGCATGAAACACCCAACACCATAAAAAGAGTACACTAATCATATAAAGATTGAAACTTTAATAACATTGAACAAAATTAATAAGATAATAAACTAAATTAACAAGGGAAAAAATTAGCTTTAGAGTAAACTAATCATATAAAAATTGAATTTTTAATAAGAATTAACAAAATTAAGAAGTGGGTTAAGAGAATTACCAAGGGAAAAATTATGAGAAGGAGAAGAATTAGAGAAATCTTGTAAAAGAGGAGGATTATTGGCAAAAAGAGTGCCTGCATAAAACGAAGCTGCCATTATAAACAAACCAACCATTATTGTTTGGCCTTTGATTGATTCCGGTTTTGCCCATGTTAGAAATTCAGTTGTTCCCATGTTTAAGGTGTTCGTGTATGAAGATCAAAGGGTTTAATTGTAAATACGCAGGTGAGAATGTGAGATCTGCAGGATTTTTGAAGGAAGAGGTAATAATAACTGATAACAGGGAGAAATATAGATTCAGGAGTGATGGTGGAGAAAGGAACATGAAAAACATTCAACTGAACAAAGTGAGACCTTCGTCACGTGGCTGTCGTGGCTGTCGTGGCTGTCAACTGTCGAGGTCTGGTTTTACATAGACCTGGTAACACCCACCCGACCCGATTAACCCGATTCGAAAAAGCTGACCCGGGACTTCAAATTGACGCGAATTACAACCCTCGAATGTAACCCGAAATCCGAATTGATCCGACCCGACCCGAATATAACTCGGGCTTTGTTGACCCGGAGCTGATCTGATCCCGAATGACTCTGAAACCACCTGACCCTAAATGACCCGACAAAACATAAATCTAATTGCACAAAAAATAAGTAATAATACTAACATACTTCTTTCTCTCTTAATTATTGACCCGAAAATAACTTGACCTGCTTGACCCGTAAATGACTCTGCCAACATACACGAAACAACCGGAACTAACTCGATATTTTGACAGACCCGAAATGACCTGACCCGAATTGGCCCGACCCAAACCCGACCCTATTGACCCATTTTGCTAGGTTTATTTTTACACTTTTACAGTTCAAGCCCTTCGAGTAGACCTGGCAAAATGGGTCAGACCCGAATGACCGACCCGAAAAGGTTGACTCAAAATCCGAAAGTAACCCGAATATGTTTGACCCGAAACTTGAATTGACCCTACTCGACCCAGGCCCGACCTGAAGCTTTGTTGAGCCAATGTTGACTCGACCGAGATGACCCAACTTTGAAAGACCTGAACCTTAACTAAGCGATTCAAATAAATGACTTAAAGTGAGTTGAAGTGGCCTAATATATATGTCCCAAAAAAGTTTAGTTTAAGCCCTTACTTGAAAGCGACTCGACCCGAAATGACTCACACCCGATAATGATGACCCGAAATGACCCAACAACAGGTCACGCAAAATCGACCTGATCCGACCGATCCCGAAGCATATATCAGACCCGAAATGACGCGACCCAAAGTGACTCGATACATACATGACCCACCCAAAGTGACTCGATCTATACATGACCCAATTGACTTGTTTTGCCAGGACTATTTTGAAGGAGCTACATTTGGTAAACGATAATTATTTAGTTTTTTTCTTTCAAAACAACCTTTAAAAAACAAAATTCGAAACAACGCCTTTGAAAAAACGTTTATCAAGCACAACCTTTAATATTTTTTTTTCTAACACAACATTTTGGTCGAGGGATCAACATTTTGCCAGAGTTTGCCCACTTGCGATGAGGTGACATTCGGTCGTTGTTTGAGATAGCAACCGAAGTCGGTTTAAAGTGTTATTGAACTCGTTGAAAAGGTGGGAATACAGGCTTTACACTGGTTTTCAAAATGTTAGGTAAAAGGTGGTCTTGTGTGTGGTTGATTGGTGGGAACACTGTGAAGTAAGGCTCGTCAGAAAGGGTTGTTGTAAGTCTGAGTTTACAGCGGGTAGTCCGGAGAGTTTTGTGGGTCTTTTAATGGGATTATGATACTTTGTTTGGTCTGAAATTTGGTATGCAGGTAGAGAGGAGTAGAAGGTAGGTCGTAGTTGTGTTTTTTTGTGGTGGTTGTTGGTTGCAAGTGGTAGTTCGAGGGGAGTGAATTGACCATCTTTGACCAACCTTACTTTACATACCAATCGACCACACATAAGGCAACTTTTGGCCATCATGTTGACAACCCATGTAAAGCTTGTATTTCCACATTTATAACGAGTCCAAGAAAACCTCAAACTGACCTCATTTTATATCTCAATCATCGACCTAAACTCACCCCATTGAAAGTGGTCAAACTCCGCCAAAATGATGTGTTTGACAAAAAAAATTCTTAAAGGTGGTGTTTGATAAAAAAAAAAATTTAAGGCGGTGTTTGTAATTTCGCTTTTTTTAAAGGTTATGTTTGACAAAAAAAAAACCTTTAAAATAATAATGACTCCCCTTGTAAAGTTGTAATAATATCACTCCTTTTATGCGGCAAGTCGGCAACAATAATTTCTCAAATTATGCACAACCACTTCAACCTTATCACTAAATTGAGTAGATGGCCCTACCGCCAACACCTCTTCCAACGACATATCTTTGGTTGTCGCCTTTCCACCTTAACTCATTTCGCCCGACTACCTCAATCATCAACCCTCTTTTAACCCCATTCCAAAAATTCCTCGCTCTGATGTCTAAGTCAGTTTTGGGTGTCTCATTTGCATCGTCTAAATTCCCTATGGGGAGTTAATTATTCATGCTGATTTATTGTAGTGATAGAAAGTAAAACTTAGATAGTGGGAGATTTGATACCTCAACTAATGAATATATATTGTGGACCTAGTTAGCAACGAGACGGGCATGTGATACAACTTCCTATGAATTTAGGATATGCATGAACACGTTATTTAAATTTATTAATATATACTATGTATGGTTTTATTTTTGTAAATATATTTAATATTAAATTTAAATAATTGGAGGTAAACTTGACATTGATTATAATTAATTACCATATTCTACCCGAAACTATTTTCTAATCAATATCTTTCGACATCTCATTCCTCGTCTAAAGGACATAATTGCTCCCAATTAAACTCATTGCTCCCAACAAATACTATTTTATGTGTCGTAGTTTTGCATCTTAGAGATTATGTAGTCTTGTTAGGTTAAATGTTGTTTTAAGAAATGAAAGTTGTTTATGTTTTGTTCTAAGCCATTCATTGTTAATATTATAGTCTACTAGATTTCATGCCCGTGCGATGCACGGGTCTACGTTAATGTCATTTTCATAATTTTCCTATAACAATTAACTTGTAAAAATAAACTTTTTAAATTTTAAGACTATAATAAAATATACTCCGTAATGTTTAAGAAAATAATATTAATATATTGATTCAATTTCTATTTTAAACATATTTTACCAACCTTGCCAGGAATCAAGTTATATTTGATCTTTATGACTCGAAAAATGATCCAAGGTACCATAAGAATTAAGCTCTCTAAGACAATGCTTCAGAGAATCAAAAGATTTTGGGTTGATCCCCCTACCTTATGGTAATTGTCCGATAGGGGGCAATTCTACTATTTACATGTATTAGTATCTTCACCACACTTACATTATTTTTCAATGTGAGATATATAACATACTAAGAATTACACTAAGTATGTGCAAATAATATGAGATTTTATACTATAATGAATAATGATAACATTTTTTTTACTACGAATCTTATAATTAGATTATTTTCATAATTAATACAAAATTTTAAGAGCTCTCTAAAACAATATTTGAGAGACTTAAACGATTTTGGATTGATATCTAAGTCCAAGGACGAATCTTATGTATAATCGCATGATCACTCCAGCTTATGATATTTCTCCGATGTGGGAGAATTCATCTATTTATACATAGTATATTCACCACACTTACATTATTTTTCAATGTGGGACAAATAATAACATATTTAGTTGTACACTAATAAATTATTATTTATGATACTTTCTTAAATTTTTATTTATGATATTTTCCTAAATTAATTTTGATGATGTAAATTTCATTAAGGCGGGGATAATAATACAAACTTTTAAGAGTTCTGTAAGATAATACTTAAGAGATTCAAAAGATTTTGGGTGAATATATAACTTTGAAAGATGACTCATTTTCACAATATTTTTTTGTGAAATGAAATGTAAAGGGTTTTATATAAAAATTATAAACATCACTTGAATATAATATAGGAAATGTATATTGAGATAAATAAAAGATTTTTCACTTTATTTTTTTTATAATACCTTCCTAAATTCATTTTTGATAATGTCCGTTTCACTAATGTGGATACAAATTTTTAAGAGCTCTCTAAGATAATATCTAAGAGACTCAAAAGATTTGGGTTGATTTCTAAGTTCTAATGATGACTCCTATTTATAATTATAGGATCACTCCACCTTATGATAATTTTACGATGTGAGACAATTATACTATTTATACGTAGCATATTTAACATACTTGTATTATATTTCAATGTAGGACAAATAACTTATTAAGTAGTACACCATCAAAATTATTACTTATATAATACTTTCCAAAATTTCCTAAATTAAGTTTGATGGTTTAAATTTCATTATTGTGGAGATAAAATACAAACTTTTAAGAATTCATTAAGACAATACTTAAGAGACTAAAATGACTCCAATTTATAATCATATTTTTTATCACTCCACCTCATCATAATTTCCGATATAGGATAATTTTACAATTTACATTTAGTATATATATTTACCACAAATACATTATTTTTCAATGTGATACTAATAACATAGTAAGTAGTTTATCATCAAAATTATTATTTATGATACTTTTCTAAATTAATTTTTAATAATGTAAATTTCACTATTGTGACGATTATAATACAAATTTTTAGAACTCTTCAACACAATACTTAAGAGACTTAAAAAATTGTGGGTTTATACCTAAGTTCAAGGATGACTACTATTTATAATCATAGAATCATCATATGTTATTGTAATTTTTTGATGTGGGACAATATACTGTTTATAAGTAATATATTCACCATACATATGATAAGCATTTAATTAGTCACATTTTTCCTCTCATTTTCGTCCCCATTTTGGTCCGTTTACACGGATTTGCGTGCCCTTGATTGCATTTTGCTTCCCGATTTCCCGTGCTATGAATGTCGATCTTAATTTGTAGGAATTAAGGCGGAAATGAAGAAATCGGAGCATAATGGTCTTGCATGAGTCGGGATTCGGAGATGAGATGAAGAAATGAGGAAAGCAAGCCTCAGGTGGCGCAGGCCGGTCAACCGAACGGCGGCCGGCCACCCGGCCCAGACTACAATCCCACAAAGAATGAATAAAGAGAGTGTGGAAGAAATGGCCCAGGTAGTGCCGGCCGGTCACCCGGCGGCCGGTCCACTACCCGGCTCGCACTGCATCAGTAACCAATTGAGAGTGTCATGGTGTTCCAGGCCGGTGTAAGGCCGGCGGCCGGGCACCCGGCCGGGACCCCCTTTTTCATACTTAGAAGAATTTTGAAGACGAGAAAAATGAAGACACTGATGTGCTCCAGGCCGGTCAGAGGGCCGGCGGCCGGTCGACCGGCCAGGAACACAACTCTGCATTTCGCCATCTTTTCTATTTTCTTTCTTAATTTTCGAGATACCTATATATACCCTTCCCCTAATATTTTGTAAGCAGTTTTTTAGCTTTTGATAAACACTTAGCACAAAACCCTAGATAATTTGTAACCTCTATTACTCACTAATTACTCTCCTAATCGTTCCTTAATCAAGTTTAATTTCTCATTTCAAGTTAGTAGATCTAGTCTTTCTTAGTAGAACTATCATAGTTTTGGGTTTGTATTGAAGATTTTGGGTGAAGACATTCTCCCTACTCATTAATACAAGCTTTGTTGGTATACATTTCTCATCTTTTTGTTGTTTATGCAATCTATTTCATTTCTAGTTAATTAATCGTCATTTTGATTGTTAGAATTAATCATTTCCATAGCATGACGTTCATTTCATTATTCCTTGCCTTTAGTTGTTTGATTTCCCATAATATGAGTGAGTAGTTTCCCTCTAGGGTTTAGGGGGAGCCTAAGGGATGATTATGTGGGATAATTAGTTGGGTAATTAGTAGACTTGTGGTAATAATTTGGGTATTACCCATATGCACACTAGGTGTTTGATGAAATGGGTAAACAAAAGTTGCCCACTTTATCAAGTATCGTTTGATTATCTCTTAAGCGACGGTGGTAGAGATGATTAGACTAGTGTTTATATGAGTGATTTGAGACAAATGCGATGACTTTGTTGATGATTATTAATTGTTGAGACATTAGCAATTAATTCTACTCGAATTTATTACCCATTTGCTAATTACTAGACTAACCCATTAATCCCCCTAAGGTGAACCCTTTACCTTAGTTTTCCTTTAATTGTCTTTACCATATTATTTAGCGATTTCTTGCATTTTCTAGTTCTTAGTTAATCTTCCCATCCAACCTTTGTTAGGCTAGAATAGGACTCGATCGAACTTGTAGTTGACCCCTCCATCCTCGTGGATTCGACCCCTTTATACTACTTATATAGGGTTTATTTTTGATGTTTGCTTTGACTACTTATAAATATGATACTTTTCTAAATTAATTTTTAATGATGTAAATTTAACTATAGTTTAGATTATAATACAAACTTTTAAGAGTTCTTTAAGACAATATGTAAGAGGCTCAAAAGATTTTGGGTTGAAAACTTTATTTCCAAATATGATTCCTATTTGTAATCATAAGATCACCCACCTTATGATAATTTTCTGATGTGGGATAATTATACTATTTATAACTAATATATTCACCATACCTACATTATTTTTCAATGTGGGACAAATAATATACTAAAAATTACACCAAGTATGTGCAAATAAATAGTATGAGTTTCTATACTTTTGAGGTTTTTTTACCACGAATGTAACTATATTATCTTCATAATTTTTGTTATGATACTTACATTTTTTTTAATAATACTTTTCTAAATTAATTTTTGAAGATGTAAATTTAACAATTGTGGAGATAATAATACACAAACTTTTAAGAGATCTATAAGACAATACTTAAGAGACTTAAAAGATTTCACTTTGATATATAAGGTCAAAGGATGATTCCTCTATATAATTATAGGAGATTTTACTCTGATATATAAGGTCAAAGGATGATTCCTATATATAATTATACGATCACCCACCTTATGTTAGTTTTACGATGTGGGACAATTTTAGTATTTATACATAGTATATTCACCACATCTACAAACTTTTAAGAGATCTTTAAGACAATTTTTAAGAGATTCACAAAAATTTGGGTTAATACCTAAGGTTTAAGGACGACACCTATTTATAATCATAGGATTAGCCACTTTATGTTATTTTTCCGATATGGGACGATTCTACAATTTATACGTAATATGTTTACCACATCTACATTATTTTTCAATGTGAGAAAAATAATATATTAAGTAGTACACCATCTTTTTCTTTAAAATATATATTTCTATTATTTTTATTTTATATAATAATTAAAAGATTATCCACTTAATTTTTTATATCCAAAGTATTATTTATGAAACTTTCCTAAATTAATTTTTTATGATGTAAAGTTCACTATTGTAAAGATAATAATACAAACTTGTAAGATATCTATAAGACAATAGAGAAACTCCAAAGATTTTGGGTGGATATATAAGTTCCAATTATGACTCATATTTATAATCATAGGATCACCATATCTTAAGGTAAATTTTCGATGTGGGACAATTTTACTTTTTATATGTAGTATATTCACCATACCACACCTACGTTATTTTTCAATGTGGGACAAATAACATACTAAGTACTACATCATATTTTTCTATAAATTAATTATTTCTTGAATACTACTAAACCATTATACTAATATTAGAATAATAAAAAATATTTTAAAAGTCATTTATTTAATTTTCATATACTTAGGTTATAGTTATATGATCTTATAAATGATATGGTAGTAAAAAATAAAAAATATATACTCTAATGAAAGCATTTTTCGTTAAGAATCCAAATATATAAGTTTCGAAATGTTTTGCATTATATTTTTTTTGTCTGATTGATAATCAGTTTTTTCTTACGTAAATAATAGTTGTGATATTAAAAATATTACATAATATCTTTTTCGTAATCTTGGAAGATCTTAAATATACTTTCCAAAAATTAAAAAAAGATGATGTTGACCAATAGAATTGCTCGAAAAAAGCCTCTTATATATATATATATTGATTTGTATCGGTCATTTGTTTACCTTTCGATCAATGAATAATTAGGGAATTATTATTGGTTGTGCTTAGTGGATGACAAGTGGATAATAGACTCATTGGGAAATCAAATTAATCATAAAATATCTTCAAAAAGTAAAAAAAATGAATGAGACCCTAAAATAAAAAGGAATAATTAACAGGAATAATCCAACCTATTGGTGATCTTCTTATACTAATCCAAACTTAAGAATAACACACAATAAACCTAACTTTACCAGCTCTCATATCTGACTAAACTCGGTAGATGGGCTACCTTTCCAACCGGTTAACATTTTGTTAACGTATCACTTAACCCCCCATTATTATCCTCTACACCTATCACTAAGAACATTCACTCCATTAACTACCAAAACCACCCAAAATTACCATAACCCAGAAAATCATGCTCCATAGAAAAATCTGATCTTATTCCTGCCATTTTTTTTGTCATTGTTTCCACCATTGTTGATGTTTAGTAGAACAACATTTTGATTGTGGACTGCGATTTATTCTACCCTCAAATGCTTAAGTTTATAAGTGTGGTAATAAACCCATCTTCACCCTATAAACCCAACACGCATCCTTATTTATCATCCATTTATCATCTCCCACCGCTCACCTTCTCCTCCTACTGCCCAGATATGATCGCACTGCAACTACAACCCAAACCCAGATGGCGACATCACTTAGATTATGGAAGTTATTGCAAATGGAACGAAGTTGCGTTGTGATGAAGTTAGTGATTAATTATAGTAGTATTGATGTATGTCACTATTGATAATGTAGCGATTAAATCCACAATTTTGTTACAGATTTTGGTCAAGGGATATATGACTGAAATCATTGATTTGATTGGCATCCTGCGGATTGGACTCGTTAGAAGATCAAAGGGGGTGGTGGGGGTGAGAGCAGATGTTGTGGGTTAGAGAGAGAGAGAGATTGATAAGTGAAACAGAAGGAAGGAGGGAGGTTGAAGGTTTAACAATGGAGAATAAATGATTGGAGAAGAAATATGTCTAAGTAAGAAAAGTCGGCCCCAAATTAAACTTTACCGGAAATCACAGGTTACAATTTTGCCAAGTTTAGTCAGATTTGAGGGGTGGTAAAATTAAGTTTATTGTCTGTTATTCTAAAGTTTAGATTAGTATAAGAAGACCACCAATAGGTTAGATTGTTCTTGTTAATTTTTCCAAATAAAAATGGTAGGCAAACAAATTAAAGGGAGGGAGTAAATATCAATTTGTAGTCATGATCAATCTCAATATAAGTTGGTAGTGTGTATGAATTACCTAACTAGATTACTTGTTTAACCTGTTTTTTTTAGGTAATTAGTAATCCACTACTTAACTTAATCCCACGTAACTTTACTGTACGTATTTTGTCTAATAATTTAAAATCATAACGTTTTAGAATCACGAAAAGTTATACTGTTGTGTGAACATAATTCATGTGAAATAATCTTCTCTATATATAAAAGAGGAGTCTTTTAGAGGGTTTTCATTGGCTCCCCTTTTTCAGGAGAAAAAATTGACAATTCAAAGCCAAAAGTGAAGTGTAAACTATATAACGTATTTATATTTATATATTCCACATCCTCTATATATTAAAACTCAAACATATAAAGCCCCTACATTAACCCACGTCATCCCAACAATTTTTTTTTTCTTCTTCAATATATACATGGGAATAAAAGTAGTGGTGAACCCCACTTTTTTTCCTCCATTAATTTCCTTTACAATTTAGACTTTAGAGTTTTTCATGTGTATATTTATTTATTTTTTTTGCTATATTTATTATTTTAGCCTATTCATATATTTCATTTGTCTTATATAACTCATTTGGAGTAAATAAAAGACATGATCAATTAAACCCAAACTCGAAAAACCGATTAAAAATATTTGGGGACTTTTTATAAAACGCCAAAAAAAAACTAAGCGTCGTTGACATTTTTCCTATTTTCTCAATTTTACCCTTGACTTTATAAATCTTATTCCCTCCGCCTAAGTCATTTTTAAAACTTTATCTTAGATATTGTAATAAAATATACACAAATAATTGAAACGACGGAAATACTTTCTTTCTCAACATTTTTTACTATTTTTAATGAAAATCACAATAGATTTAACAAAAAAAATGAATTGATGAGATTACAAATTAATAACAAAAAAATTGAATTCAACAAATAATTAAAAGGACTAATGGTAATGATTTTTTAACAAATTAATCTATCAACGAGGATAATTCAAACATCTATATTAAAATTTACTATAAAAAATACTAAAATTTGAACCAAGCATGGAAAATCGTCTAATACCACTATACCAGGCTGGGACGTAAAAATTTCATGCATGAACATTGGCCGAGATGCGGGAGATCTACGTCTAAGAGCAAATCACTTTTTTTTAAATGTATTTGAATTTGTTTGAATTATCATCATTAATACATGAATTTGTTTAGTGAACGAGAAATTATATGGAGTATAATTTGGTAGGAGCTTATAATTTAGTCTTAGACAAATAGAGGTTTTGGATTGTTAGGCTACTTGAAAAGGTATTTGTTTTGACTAAAATCATTTTACACTAAATTAGTGTTAGAAAATCAATTAAAGACAAATATCCCACTTTTCAAAACTTGGGTACTATACAAATAAACTTTGAAGAGACGATATCTCACTAAGTTATTAAGACATCATTTTGTCATACCACTTGATATAATTTTCGTACCATTTCTATTATTGATTGTGACTCACAATGTCACTTTTGTGTGCCACATGTTTTCATATCAGTTGTAATTGTTTTATTATATATTGTAATCATTTTTAATTAATATCCAATTTATAGTATACGTACACCTATATTACTTTTTATACAAATTTTCCATCAGTTTATATTTAGTCTTTCAATAAGTAAAATTGTAAGTCATTTTACACTAATTTAGTGTAAAAGCGCCTTACACAAGAATTATTGTTTGTAAAATATATTTGAGTAATGATGAGTGTTTCGTCGTCAATGCAAACATCAAAAATAAACCCTATATAAGTAGTATAAAGGGGTCGAATCCACGAGGATGGAGGGGTCAACTACAAGTTCGATTGAGTCCTATTCTAGCCTAACAAAGGTTGGATGGGAAGATTAACTAAGAACTAGAAAATGCAAGAAATCGCTAAATAATATGGTAAAGACAATTAAGGGAAAAACTAAGGTAAATGGTTCACCTTAGGGGGATTAATGGGTTACTCAAGTAATTAGCAAATGGATAATAAATTCGAGTAGAATTAATTGCTAATGTCTCAACAATTAATAATCTTCAACAAAGCCATCGCATTTGTCTCAAATCACTCATATAAACACTAGTCTAATCATCTCTACCACCGTCGCTTAAGAGATAATCAAACGATACTTGATAAAGTGGGTAACTTTCGTTTACACAATTCATCAAACACCTAGTGTGCATATCGGTAATACTCAAATTATTACCACAAGTCTACTAATTACCCAACCAATTATCCCACATAATCCTCCCTTAGGCTCCCCCTAAACCCTAGAAAGAAACTACTCACTCATGCTAAAGGAAATCAAACAACTAAAGACTAGGAATAGGGAGATGAACATCATGCTTAAGGAAGTGAATAATTATAACAATCAAATGATAAACAATCAACTAGAAATGAAAATAAATTGCATAATCAACAAAAAGATGAGAAATTTATACCAACAAAGCTTGTATTAATGAATAGGGAGAATGTCTTCACCCAAAATCTTCAATACAAACCCAAAACTATGATAGTTCTGCTAAGAAAGACTAGATCTACTAACTTGAAATGAGAAATTACACTTAATTAAGGAACGATTAGGATAGTAATTAGTGAGTAATAGAGGTTACAAATTATCTAGGGTTTTGTGCTAAGTGTTCATCAAAAACTGCTTACAAATATTAGGGGGAGGGTATATATAGGTATCTCGAAATTAAGGAAGAAAATAGAAGAGATGACGAAAATGCGGAGTTGTGTTCCTGGCCGGTCGACCGGCCGCCGACCCTCTGACCGGCCTGGAACACATCAGTAGCTTCATTCTTCTCGTCTTCAAAAATTCTTCTAAGTATGAAAAAGGGGTCCCGGCACACCGACCGGCCTGGAGCAATATGAGATCTCTCGTATGCCTACTGATGTTGCGCAGGCCGGGTAGTGGACCGGCCGCCGGGTGACCGGCCGGCGTTACCTGGGCCATTTCTTCTCCTTCTCTTTTTCTTTCCTTTGTGAGTGTGTGGTCTGTGCCGGGTGGCCAGCCGCCGGTCGATTGGCCGGCCTGCGCCACCTGAGGCTTGCTTTCCTCATTTCTTCATCTCATCTCCGAATCCCGACTCATGCAAGGCCTTTATGCTTCGATTTCTTCATTTCCGCCTTAATTCCTACAAATTAAGATCGACATTCATAGCACGGGAAATCGGGAAGCAAAATGCAATCAAGGGCACGCAAATCCGTGTAAACGGACCAAAATAGGGACGAAAATGAGAGAAAAAATGTGACTAATTAAATGGTTATCAAAATTCCCCACACTTAAGACTTACTCGTCCTCGAGTAAGTAAACAAGATTCGAGACCCATAAGTACCCTTATTCAACACTACACCAATACTAAGGCTACTACCTAAACTACTAATAATATCCGACGGTAGGTAATTAACGGGCCTCCTCCGTCCCTTAAACTCACAACGAGATACTCATGAGGTAGAGTACCTCCTTGCAAGGCAAGTAGGGGCTTGCTCAAAATCGCCACACATCCAAATGATAAGCACGTAAGAACACGACAAAGATGCATCTAACAAAAGAAAAATCATATGCCTCATCCATGTGACTGAAATATCTAAGAGGAAAACCGTCTAAATAATGCATGATTCTTATAAGCCACTAGTATCATAAAGCATGAAAAAATATTCGCCTCCTAGCGGTGCAAGTCTAATGAGAATTTTGAACCCCGTCTACTATTTGCTTGGTCAAAAGCGATGAAATGGAAGATGGAAATGAAATCCTCGTAACGTTATTAAGCACAATAGCATATGGAATTCACGTTTCTCAAATAAATGAGACACAAGGATCGTCCCGTCTCACTATGCAACTCAAGGGCAATTGATTCAAGAAGGATAAAAGGAAAATGATATTTGAGTCTAATTGCTTGCAAAACTTTCATTTCAACACTTTTCTTTTTTTTTTCTTTTTTTTTCTTTTTCTTTCTTTTTGAGTTTCATTTTGATTTGCAATTTTTGGCATGAAAGCACACGGTTTCCGTCAAGGACATGCGGTCGGAACCAACAATAGGGGTATCCCCACCGTAGTGGCATCGAAAGGGACCCTAGATAAGGGTCCACTAGAATCCCTAGAAGTTCCGTTTTGCATTTCCTCGACGAAAACAAGAAAACATGATAATTGACTCAATATTTTTAGCTTGTTTGATTTGTTTCCTTTGTTGAGCAAAAGTGGAAGAACAATGATTCAAGGTTGGTTGCATAGCAAGAACGGTCACCTAAGAATCCTTTCTACCATCGGAATATTCACATCAATTGAGGTTGTCGAGGTGGAATAAGCGCAAACTCGTGACTCGGCATTAGTAGACGGGTCAAAACTCACTAGAAATGCACAACCCAGGGCGTCTAAAATTCCACGATTAAGATGAACACTTTATGAATAAAAAAGTAGCTAAAAGGGACTATGCACATTCAACAAGTTTTCCAAAAAGACAATTATAAAATCATTTTTTTTTTCTAAATGCAACTATATGCCATGATGCAATCTATCATATATACAACCTAAATGCACATGCTCTAACCGACTATATGACACATAAGCTAATGTTATCTCCTAACAGCACACAAGTGGTACACACGCCAATCAACAAAATTCACAACATCGTCATCAACACATCCCGTCCTCAAGTAAGAAAAAGCGTCTTCATTTTCCCTTTTTTGTGCCTCTTATGATGTGGGGCGCACCTATGGATGGAGATAAGACGAAACACACGGCAATATATACAAAATAAACTATATACAAACTAATCTAAACATATTTTTTGGAAAATTTTCAAAATTTTTCGATTTTTAGACATTTTTCGATTTTTTTTTTTCAAATATCAACGATATATACAAAAGAAATAAAATCCTCCCCACACTTAAGTCTTACCCGTCCTCGAGTAAGTGACTCAAATATGAAAAGAGGGGAAAAAAGAAAAATGGAACCAGTTTTTGGGGATTTTTTTTTTTGGGAATTCCCTCCCCACACTTAGGTATTTACATGGTGTGATGGGTGAATTCAAAACAAATAACATGTTTTTGGTATTTTGGAAAATTTTCAAATTTTTCGGGTTTTCGAATAAAATGCAAATGCATGATTCTAGTCTAAATGCTCAAAAGAAATACAATGCAAACTACACTATATGGATGCAAGACTTAACATGTGACGATATTTTACAAAATTAAATTCTAATGCAAGCCTAAATGAATGCAACTAAATGGATAACTAAACTAGGATATATTACAAGTATCTAAATGCATACAAAAATATAAACATGATGAAGATTCGGATTAAAAGGGATCATACTCATGGGTGTCCTGCCTCAGGAGTATCCACTAAAGTCAGTGGATGTAGTATCAAAATGGCCACTACCGGCCTCAGCATAGGGCTCATCTACACCGCTGGCTCCCGACCCAGAGCAGGTACCATCCAAAATCTCGAATCTAGGACCCATCCTATCAAACCACTCGGCATTCTGGGCCGCCGTCTCGGGATCCACCTCCTCCTCATCAACTACCGGTTGAGCAAAAACCGGCGAAGAGTAGTAATCATGCTGGACATTGAAGTCCCCAAACACCCTCGAACCATGATCATAACCACCCTCGGGCCACATAAAATAGGATGGATGTGGGCCAATTGGCTCCCTATACCCCTCCCTACACCAATTATCATAGGAGGGGTATTGGCCAAGAGCCAAGTCGTAGTACATCCTATCCATCCTCTGGGACAAGAACACTCTCTCCCTAGCTTCCTCCTCTCTCTCCTTGGCGGCCGTCTCTTGATCCCTAGCCGCCGTCTCGGAGGCCAAAGTCATGTCGGCCATGAACTTAATCAAAGAAGGATCCAAAGAGGGGTAGCTAGGTGTGGTGGAAGAGGATGCCTCAGATTGGGACGAATGAGGCCAAGGACGCCATTGTTGTTGATGCATAAAGGAGGGGTTCACATAAGGCATGGTAGTAGGAGTGGGGCCTTGTTCTTCTCTCCTATAGGTAGTGACGGGGGCAGTGGGAACTCGCTTGAAAGCGGTGATTGGAGCTAATTGTTCTTCCGGGTTATCTTCAAGTGGTGGCGGAGGGTTCTCTTCCTCTAGGGGGAGGAGATAGTGCTCACTATCGGGAACAACTTTCATAGCCGCACTGTTCGGGAGGGGAATGGAGTTGCTCCCTCGGATCCTCCAATACATTTTCCCGTCCTCAACTCGCTTCACAACCCACTCAAGCTTCGATGTAATATAATCCTCCGTCAACAAAGAACATCCCCCCAAACACCTCAAATTCCTCTCATCTAGTGCATTTTTGCAAAGGGCATGGGCTATCTTAGTAACAATTCCCCCAATATGGATACCGATAGGGCTAAATGGATCATTAGACAATTTCTGGAAGTGGAGAGCGACATGGTGACCAATCTTTACCCCAAATTTACTCGGCTTTTGAAACAAATAAGCCGCCAAAATAGAGAGCTCATCGGCCCGAAAATTGTGACACTCTTCCCTCCCAAACAAGGTCCAACCCATAAATCGATGCCATATCCGAATAGATGCATTGTGACAAGCATTTGCTGGCTTTTTAGCTCCCTTCTCAACTTCCATCCCCGAAATTGCGGTCCAAACATCATTCAAATTGACATTTTCCGGGACCTTATAAGATTTGTGGAATTTAACACCCAAAACCTTACAAAATTTTTCCAAGGGGAGATTAAAAGCAGTATTCAGGAGGCGAAAAGAAACCATCTTAACCATGCCCGTGTTGCGGTCTTTCTCATGACTAAAAGAACTCAGAAACTCCCAAGTAAGACGGGGGTAAGTACGGAAATGTTGACCGTAAAGTTCCCCCATCCCTAAACCTTTAAAAAGCTCAAGGGTGACCGTATCAAGGCCGAAATTGAGCATAGAATTCCTACAAATGAAACGGGAATGGGGAAGGTTACGGCGCTTTAGACATTAAAACTTACCTCGTGCAATCTCGCTAACGAAGACGACATCCGGAAAGTCGTCATCCGGACCCATTCCCGCTACTACTTGTTGGAGTCGTGCTTCCAACTCCGCCTCAAGTTGGGCCCTAGTTCTCTTCCTTGGTTGTTGTTGAGCCATGGTGAGTTTTTGTGATAGTCAATTGAAATTGGGGAAAATTTGGGAAAAAATTGAGGTTTTTGATTTGTGGGAAGTTTTTGTGTTGTGTAGTGGGTTATTTGTGGGGTTGAATGTTGGATTGGTGGAGTTTGTGGTGGTTTTTATGGTGTTTTGTGGGGTTTTTGAAGGAAGAAGGAGAAAGAAAGAAGAAGAAACAAAGAAGAATGAAGAAAGAAAAGAGGCTCACGAGTGATTATAGGCCTCGGGTGAGTTCTGGGCCGGTTTAGGCACCGGCCGCCAGTCGACCGGCCTGGAACCCAATGTGATTTTTTTGATTTTTGGCCTTCGATTTTCTTTGTCTATACTGATGTGTTCTCAGCCGGCATAGTCACCGGCCGCCGGTCGACCGGCCAGGAACGCAGTTCAAAAATTCCCAACCTCAAAATTGCTTATGATCAGGTGTTCCAGGCCGGTCGGTACACCGGCCGTCGACTGCCCGGCCAGGAACGCAGTTCAAAAAATTTCAAAATTCAACTTTCCTATGATACGTGTTCCAGGCCGTCGGCACACCGGCCGCCGGCTGCCCGGCCTGGAGCACCTGCTATTTGATTCACACTTTTCAAAAACTACCTTCTGGAGTGTTCCAGGCCGGTCGGCACACCGGCTGCCGGGTGCCCGGCCTGGAGCACTTCTTCCCTTCTTCTCCTCGTCTTCAAGTTCACAACAAAAATTCCCTAAGTCACCCACAATCTCGGCTAAACCAACATATCCCCAATGATACGGTTCCGAACCAAACCCGACTACAATTGTTCCTAAGACTTCTCCCAAGAACAAGACACCGAGTACACAATCTCAAATCTTCACAACTACTCCTAAAATGCATGCTATATACAAAAAAAAAATCGGTGGTTATTGAGGAACTCCACCAAACCTATCAAAGCACAAGAACTTACAAATAAGACTCTTCCTTGGGAAGTGGATCCCCAAGAAAGAGTACTTCCACTGTTCCTTTCTCATCTCCATCAAAGTATCTCTTCACTCTATGGCCATTTACTTTGAAATTGCCACCCTCTTCACTCCAAAGTTTGAATGCTCCATGAGGTGATATGTCAATAACTTTGAAGGGCCTCGACCATCTCGACCGTAGCTTCCCCGGAAACAATTTGACCCTAGAATTATAGAGTAAGACTTGATCACCCACTTTCATATCTTTATTAACCAATTTGGCGTCATGCCATTTCTTCGTTTGCTCTTTGTAAATCTTTGAGCTCTCGTAGGCATCAAGTCTTAGCTCTTCAAGTTCACTCATTTGGAGAAAACGTCGCTCTCCGGCCATGTCGATGTCAAAGTTCATTTCCTTTAAGGCCCACCATGCCTTGTGCTCCAACTCGATTGGCAAGTGACAAGCCTTGCCATAGACAAGCTTGTAGGGAGTTGTGCCGAGGGTAGTTTTGAAGGCGGTGCGAAGGGCCCATAGCACATCGGGGAGCTTTTGGGACCAATCCTTTCTACTTTTGCTTGTGGTCTTCTCCAAGACGGCTTTTATTTGACGGTTTGAGACCTCTACTTGCCCACTTGTTTGAGGGTGGTAGGGAAGAGCGTCTTGTGAGTGACACCATGAGAAGAAAGCAAGATCTTGAAAGTGCTCTTCCTAAAGTGCGAACTCCCGTCACTAATCACCACTCTCAAGGTCCCAAATCTAGGAAAAATAGTGTTCTTGAAGAGCTTGATAACAACTTTAGCATCATTTGTTGGGGTAGCCACGGCTTCAATCCACTTGGACACATAGTCCACCGCAACCAAAATGTACTCATTCCCACAAGAGTTTGGGAATGGTCCCATGAAGTCAACTCCCCAACAATCGAAAAGCTCAATCTCAAGAATATTGTGAAGAGGCATCTCATTTCTTTGGCTTATGTTCCCCGTTCTTTGACATCGATCACAAGATTTGACAAAATAATGGATATCCTTAAACATAGATGGCCAAAAGAAACCACCTTGTAACACCTTTGCAATGGTGCGAGATGTACCAAGATGGCCCCCATAGGCCGAATTGTGAATCCTATCGACTATTTCCATTCCCTCTTCCCTCGGAACACATCTTCTAAACATGCCATCACCACACTTGCGAAAAAGATGAGGGTCATTCCAAAAGTAACGTTTGGAATCATGCTTCAATTTCCTTCTAGCTCTAGCATCTAGCTCTTCCGGAATGAACCCACTCACAATGAAATTTGCCAAGTCCGCAAACCATGGTGATTTACCACTAATCATCATCAAACTATCTTCTCTCAACCACTCATTGATCGGGCCACTCTCATCCTTCAACCCATGATCTTCGGTAGTTAATCTAGATAGGTGGTCGGCAACAACATTTTCCGCCCCCGCCTTGTCTCTAATCTCCAAGTCGAACTCTTGAAGTAATAGAACCCACCTCAAGAGCCTTGGTTTTGCATCTTTTTTCACTAACAATTGTCTCAAGGCGGAGTGATCCGAGTAAACAACTACCTTAAAACCAACAAAGTATTGCCGGAATTTTTCCACGACATGAAAAATGGCTAACATTTCCTTCTCCGTCGTAGAGTAATTGACGTGGGCTTGATCTAGAGTCTTGCTAGTGTAGTAGATTACATGGTGCCTCTTGTCCACAACATGGCCAAGTACCGCCCCGACCGCATAATCGGAGGCGTCACACATAACTTCGAAGGGAAGACTCCAATCCGGTGAGCGGATTATGGGAGCCGTCACAAGGGCCTCCTTCAACCTACAAAAATAACTTAAGCAAGATTCATCAAATACAAATGGGGTGTCCTTGAGAATAAGAGAAGTCAAAGGCTTGGCAATTTTAGAAAAATCTTTGATGAAACGTCGGTAAAAGCCCGCATGGCCTAGAAAGCTCCTCACTCCCTTCACATTTGTAGGGGGTGACAAGTTTTCTATCACCGAAACCTTAGCCATATCAACTTCTATCCCTCTCTTAGACACGATGTAACCAAGCACAACCCCCTCCTCCACCATAAAGTGGCATTTCTCCCAATTTAGGATGAGGTTGTGTTCCTCACATCTTTGCAAAACATTAGACAAATTCAATAACCCAAGATCAAATGAGTCTCCATGGACACTAAAGTCGTCCATGAAGACCTCCATACTCTTCTCAAGAAAATCGGCAAAAATTGCCGTCATACATCTTTGAAACGTCCCCGGAGCATTACAAAGCCCAAAGAGCATCCTCTTATAAGCATAAACTTCAATGGGACAAGTGAATGTGGTCTTCTCTTGGTCTTCCGGGTGTATGGGTATTTGGAAAAACCCGGAATAACCGTCAAGAAATGAATAGTAAGAATGCTCCGCTAACCTTTCAAGCATTTGGTCAATAAAGGGGATGGGGTAGTGGTCTTTGAGAGTGGCGGCATTTAATTTGCGATAATCAATGCACATCCGCCACCCGGTCACGGGCCTAGAAGCTAAGAGGGTCCCATCCTCTTGTTCCACCATAGTTACCCCTCCTTTCTTGGGCACTACATGGACGGGACTCACCCAAGAACTATCGGTTATTTGGTAGATAATTCCGGCCTCTAGCAACTTCATCACCTCATTTTTCACCACTTCCGCCATTTTAGGGTTCAACCTACGTAGCCCATCTACCTTAGGTTTACTCCCCTCCTCCAAGACTATTCTATGCATGCAAAGATTAGGACTTAAACCTTTTATATCATCAATGCTATATCCAAGTGAGCCCCTATGAGTTTTCAAGATTTTCAAAAGTTCAAGTTCTTGGTCCTCACTCAAATTAGCATTGATGATAACGGGATAAGTATCTCCCTTACCTAAAAAAGAGTACTTAAGTGAGGGAGGTAAGGGCTTTAGTTGTACCTTTGGAGGGAGAAGGCCCTCCGCCTTCTTCAAGAGCTCATCATCTATCTCATGGTCATATCCCATCTCCTCATCATGGAGTGCCACTTGTAGAGCTTCTTCTTCACATTTCTCTTCTTCATGCACCCTTTCAACCACTTCCTCTATGACTTCTACCGAGCAAGCTCTGTGAAACATTGGTCCCTTCACTAGATGAGGAAGATTAAATTCAAGGGTTTTGTTCCCCACCCTAAAGGTTAGCCGCCCTTCCCTCACATCAATGAGGACTCCTCCGGTAGCCAAAAAGGGCCTACCGAGGATGATGGGAGTGTGGCTATCCTCCGGGATATCTAGGACAACGAAATCCGTGGGAATAAAAATTTTACCAACTTTAACGGGTACGTCGTCAAGCACACCCAAAGGTTGCTTAACGGACCTATCCGCTAGTTGGAGAGTCATAGAAGTGTGGGTTAAACTATCAAGCCCAATTCTTTTAGCAATAGTTAAGGGAATGACACTTACACTTGCACCGTTGTCACATAATGCCCTTGAAATCATGACTCCCCCTACAACACAAGGGATAGAGAAACTTCCGGGGTCCCCAAGCTTTTTTGGCATTTTGAAAGAATTAGGATTAATGAGGAGAGCACTACACTCCGCCTCCATAATCATAACATCTTGGGTACCCAAAGTTCTCTTGTGAGTCAAGATGTCTTTTAGAAATTTTGAGTAAGTGGGCATGTTTAATATAACATCGGTGAAAGGTAAGGTCACTTCAAGTCCCTCAAGCATTTTTCTAAATTGGGTGAACTTGAAGTTTTCCTTAGTTTTCAATGCTCTAGAGGGGTAGGGGATATCGGAAACAACAAGTGGAGAACTAGAAGATACCTTTGGAATGAGAGTTTTCTTGGTTACCTTAGCTCTTGCTATTGGTTGCACCTCTACTCCTTCATCATCGGAATCCTTGATCATCTCCTCCTCATAAGGCATAATTTCGATATACCCATCTTCTCCCTCTTTGGGTTGATCATCTTCACCCTTGCCATCATCTTTTAACTTTAAGGTAGGAGTCAAAAAGGGCTCTTCGGTTTCTTCACCCTCCTCAACATGCTCTTCATTTGGAATTTCATCATTCATCATGTCCAAGTAGGGGTTGTCGAGCACAAGTCCACTCCTCAAAGTCACCGCACATGCTTGGTGACTTGATGAAGCATCCTTGGAGCTTTTCCCTTGAGCAAGTAGACCTCCCAGAGGTCTTTGAGGATTGTTCAAAGCTTGAGAAGCTAACCTAGCTTCCAATTCCCTCTCCTCTTTCTTGTGAGCATTGGTGACATTTTGCAAGGCCAAGTTGTTTTGGATCTCCATGTTTTTGACTAGTTGCAAAACATCACTCATAGAAGGCTCATTCTCTTGGTGAGGTTGGTTTGTTAAAGGGAGGGCAAATGCATAGTCATTCCGACTACTTGAACCTTGATTGTTGTTTCTTTGGTTGTTAAAGTTTCCTTGTTGGTTGTTATTGAAATTTCCTTGTTGTCCTCTTGAACCTTGACCATTGAAATTTGGTCCTTGATTGTTGTTGAAATTTGACCCTTGGCTTTGGAAAGATTGATCGGGAACCCCTTGACTTGCTTGATTGCTTTGGTTGCCTTGGTAAAAATTACCTTGGCCTTGGTTGTTGAAGTTTTGGTTCCCTTGGTTTTGGTTCCAATTTCCTTGACCTTGATTCTAATTACCTTGGTTTTGAAAGTTACCTTGGTTATTGTAAGCTTGATCATTGAAGTGTTGATTTTGGAATTGGTTGGATCCTTGGCCTTGTTGAGAGTTGTTGAATTGATTATTGTAGTTTCCTCTTGAAAATTGACCTCCACCTCTAGGTTGGGAAAAACCCGGAGGGTTGGAAGGTTGAGCTTGTGAGTGTTGAGGGTTTAACACATTTTGGCTTTTTTAGCTCATGTTTGGGTGATTTTTCGAACCCGGATGATAGAAGTTGGAATTTGGGTTGTAAGCTCCTTGGTTTTGGAATGGAGGCCTTGAGGGCCGTGGGTTGTTGTTGACCCCTTGAAATGCATTCACATGTTGATAGTCATTTCCTCCTTCATTGTTATAAGATATATTATTCCCACAAACTTCAAAGGTGTGTCCATACCCATTGCAAATTTCACAAGTAGGGGTTTGATAAGCTTCCACCATAGGAGGTGCATAAGACCCACTAGCTTCATTCACATGATGGCCTTGACTTTGATTTTGAGCCTTTTGAAGCTCGGAAAAACCCTTAGTAAAATTTTGTGTGAGCAAATCAATCTTGGCATTGGTATCCGCATTTGAAAAGTTCTCACTTGGGTATTTAGAACTCCTCCTCAAGCTATTTCCTCTAGTACCATAGCTAGACTCCGACTCAACCATTTTTTTAATCAATGCCGCCCCTTGTTGGTCATTCAAATGATCGAAACTTCCCCCCGCGGAAGCATTCACCATAGCCTTGGTTTGAGGGAGAAGAGTTTGATAGAATGTTTGAGTGACATACCAATCCGTTATGCCATGATGAGGGCAACGGGCAAGTAAATCAATGAATCGATCCCATGCCTCTCCCAAGGATTCTCCATCCTCTTGTTGGAAGGTTGTTATCTCATTTCTTAGCATCGCCGTTTTGGAGGCGGGGTAGTACTTACTTAGAAACTCCTTAGCTAGAGCATCCAAAGTAGTAAAAGTGTTTGGAGCATGGTTATTCAACCACCTCTCAGCCCGGTCTTTAAGAGAAAATGGGAACAACATTAGACAAAGGGTTTCCTCGGGTACACCATTTCTCTTCATGATTGCCACTCTACTTTTGAATTTCCTCAAGTGGGCATGAGCATCCTCATCGGGAAGGCCTCCAAAGCTATCCCGCTCAATCGAACTCATTTGAGCCGGGTGTATCTCAAAGTTATTTGGGGCCAAGACACCGAAATTGATAGAAGATTGGGTATCATCATGATTGGGTCGGTTACGGTCACGTAAAGTAGTCATTTGTGGTTGATTTTGTTGTTGAGGTATTGTAGGTGGTGAATTTGGTGGTGTATTTTGTAGTGTATTGTAGAAGGGGTTTTCGAATATGGGTTCAATTGTGTCGTTTAGTGGGTAATCGGTTGTTGGAGTGGATGTAGAAGCAATAGAAGTATTGGCTTGTTGACGGCTAACCGTTCTTAAATTTCTAACCCGAGCAAGTGTATTAGCTCGTAGAGTCCTAAACAACCTTTCGGGCTCCGGATGGCTAAAGAACAACCCTTCACCCCTAGGCATGCACTCAAAGCAACTCAAAAACAAGTTAGACTCCTAGTGTGTTCTTGGGCACACTAGGGAAAGACAATAATGCAAGGCACTCTACAAATAATCTAACAACTAAACACCAACAAGAACAACAATAAGTAACTTGGCTAAATCTAAGACACAAAACAAACTACGAGTTTCCTTACGCCATCCCCGGCAACGGCGCCATTTGATGAGTGTTTCGTCGTCAATGCAAACATCAAAAATAAACCTTATATAAGTAGTATAAAGGGGTCGAATCCACGAGGATGGAGGGGTCAACTACAAGTTCGATTGAGTCCTATTCTAGCCTAACAAAGGTTGGATGAGAAGATTAACTAAGAACTAGAAAATGCAAGAAATCGCTAAATAATATGGTAAAGACAATTAAGGGAAAAACTAAGGTAAATGGTTCACCTTAGGGAGATTAATGGGTTAGTCAAGTAATTAGCAAATGGATAATAAATTCGAGTAGAATTAATTGCTAATGTCTCAACAATTAATAATCTTCAACAAAGTCATCGCATTTGTCTCAAATCACTCATATAAACACTAGTCTAATCATCTCTACCACCGTCGCTTAAGAGATAATCAAACGATACTTGATAAAGTGGGTAACTTTCGTTTACACAATTCATCAAACACCTAGTGTGCATATGGGTAATACTCAAATTATTACCACAAGTCTACTCATTACCCAACCAATTATCCCACATAATCCTCCCTTAGGCTCCCCCTAAACCCTAGAAAGAAACTACTCACTCATGCTAAAGGAAATCAAACAACTAAAGACTAGGAATGGGGAGATGAACATCATGCTTAAGGAAGTGAATAATTATAACAATCAAATGATAAACAATCAACTAGAAATGAAAATAAATTGCATAATCAACAAAAAGATGAGAAATTTATACCAACAAAGCTTGTATTAATGAATAGGGAGAATGTCTTCACCCAAAATCTTCAATACAAACCCAAAACTATGATAGTTCTACTAAGAAAGACTAGATCTACTAACTTGAAATGAGAAATTAAACTTAATTAAGGAACGATTAGGAGAGTAATTAGTGAGTAATAGAGGTTACAAATTATCTAGGGTTTTGTGCTAAGTGTTCATCAAAAACTGCTTACAAATATTAGGGGGAGGGTATATATATAGGTATCTCGAAATTAAGGAAGAAAATAGAAGAGATGGCGAAAATGCTGAGTTGGGTTCCTGGCCGGTCGACCGGCCGCCGGCCCTCTGACCGGCCTGGAACACATCAGCAGCTTCATTCTTCTCGTCTTCAAAAATTCTTCTAAGTATGAAAAAGGGGTCCCGGCTGGGTGCCCGGCCGCCGGCCACCGACTGGCCTGGAGCACTATGAGATCTCTCGTATGCCTACTGATGTTGCGCTGGCCGGGTAGTGGACCGGCCGCCGGGTGACCGGCCGACGCTACCTGGGCCATTTCTTCTCCTTCTCTTTTTCTTTCCTTTGTGAGTGTGTTGTCTGTGCCGGGTGGCCGGTCGCCGGTCGATTGGCCGGCCTGCGCCACCTGAGGCTTGCTTTCCTCATTTCTTCATCTCATCTCCGAATCCCGACTCATGCAAGGCTTTTATGCTTCGATTTCTTCATTTCCGCCTTAATTCCTACAAATTAAGATCGACATTCATAGCACGAGAAATCGGGAAGCAAAATGCAATCAAGGGCACGCAAATCCGTGTAAACGGACCAAAATGGGGACGAAAATGAGAGAAAAAATGTGACTAATTAAATGCTTATCACGTAATTTCATAAATTTCACCCAATTATATCATGTATGTTTTGTTGATAATATTTTTACTATTTTTTATAAAAACATCCCCGTGTAATTTTGCACGGGGTTAAAACTAGTTATTGTATAAATGTACTCCATATACAATTAATTTTGAGGCGTTGAGTTAATCATGTGGTAAATTTTTAAAATGTTAATTTTACAACACTAATGATATAACGTATATTCGCATGCCATGATTAGTACTGATCAGGCTTGTCGCAAGCCCGATGCAAAGATAAATTACCCAGACTAGGCTAATAACAAATTAATGTAATTAGGGAAGTAGGGGTCGATCCTCAGGGAGATGGTGTTTCCTATGGATTGTGAATCGTCTCACAATTGAGTTTTATCTAGTGATTTTCTGGGTTTTGGATTTTGTGATGTCTAAACTAATAAAGAACATAAATAAAAACAAAACAAACTGAAATGGAAAATGGAAACGATAAAGCAGATAATAAATTAACAATAATGAGAAGCATCTAGGGAAGTAGGTTCACACATGTAGATTGATATATTGATAAAATTGGATTTGAGATATGCAAATAATTCATTGAGCGTTCGTAAGAATGGCGTGTTCATTACAATCATAGATCATATGGTCTAGCAGGCTTTTAGTGCGATTTACTAGGTCTTAATCCACCATGTCACGCTTTGTCTATTCAATTCCTGTATATCTACCTTGGAAAAGAATTCCATACTAGTCAATGATTGTGATCAAGAATCGTCAACTATCGTTTAAGTCCAAACATGCATAGACACAACGTTTTAAAAGCACAATTTCCTTTATCCAATTATCATCTTTTAATCAATCTAACATGACTACCCTACACCCTAGAAAGGTGACTACTCACTCATGATTATGTTGGTATTAACAATGAAAGTTAAGGTAAGCATATTTAGTTGATTTTGACAATAATTTAAACTCTCGATGTGGCGATAATAACGACGCTATATGACAGTCTAAGAAATGGAACTATGGTTATAACAACGTAAAAACGAATCTAAATGATACGAATGGAAAATAATAATCAAATGAAAAACAATAAAGATCAATAAACAAAGGATGAATTAGGAATACCTAGGTGACGATCAATGATGAAAGCGATAACAATAATAGAAATCCCTCGCATAGAAATACCGTACCTTGAATTACAATTCTTGAATCCAACAAAGTAGATACAAAGGATTGAAATTCTAATTGAACTAAGCTAATGTTTTGGTAGGAAATGGATAGAAATAAACTAGAAACAAAAGACAAAAATAGAAGAGAATCTAAACTAGAAAGACTAAAGCTAAAAAGAAATATAAGACAAGATTGTGTAAGAAAGTGTATGATGGATGTATATGTGATGAAAGTGTATGATCCTTGAGCATCTATTTATAGTATTAGGGTTTCGTGGAGAAGAGGTCGGGCAATAAATACATAGGTCAAAAATAGGATGAAGGAGCCGCAATGCTTGGAGCAGCAGGAATACCCGATCGGGTACACCACTTACCCGATCGGGTAAGTCGTCTTCTGGAAGCTCTTGACTAACTCTTCAACTTCCTTCGTTTTGACTTGACTTACAACATCCCCCTTGACTCTACAATCGGGTTTGTTGCTTGGATATGATGTAAAGCAATGAATTCTCCCGTCTAATTGATTGATCTTCCGACAACTACGAAACCGTCTTTGCTTCTTCCCTCTCTTAAGTTAGTGAACCTTCTTGAAATGCCTTACACACGGTCAAGCTTTCTTTTTCGAATCGTTGGGTTCTAGGCAAATGCTCGGAAATATAGAAAAAGGGCGTAGAAACATCACTTTCCCTACAAAACAAGTTAGAACACAGGAATTCGCCTAGAAGACAATATTAGCTCATAAAATGGCTTAACAAAGCACAAATGACATACAAAACCGAGCTAAACTGGGGGTTAAAATCATATAAATATTCACTTATCAAACTCCCCCAAGCTAAACCTTTGCTTGTCCTCAAGTAAACATAACAGACAAAACCAGGACAAGATTGCAAGTATTGGCTACTAGACCATCAAGAAACAAATCTCAATATAAAGCTTTGAAAACATAATGAATCATAACCCAAAAGCAACGTGGGCAAGAATGATACATAAACATGGCTGAGATTTACATAACGGCGTAGCACAAAGAATTTCACTACAGAATTTCGGCTCTTGCATGATCTTTTGACAAATGGACTCTCACGGCAAACTCGAACACTCATTGTACGTAAAAGGTGATTTCTTTATGTGTAAATGTTTTGAGACACTCACCTATCTACGACTCATGAAAATGTGTCCGCAGTCTAATATGGTAAACAATTCAAAACACAAGTCAAAGATCATAATGCACATAGAAAAGAAGCCGAAAAATGAGAAGAAGGCTTTGGGAAATGGGTGAAAGGTGGACAAATAGTTATGGTCATGTGAAGGTTATAGTGAGCTAGCAACTGACCAATGATATATGAAAACTCAATCCAAACTTTCGGTTAATTCCCACAAGACAAACGATGAAGCCAGAAGCAACAGATTGGCTTATTACACATGGAACACAAGGGTAAACTCCTTCTGAATATTGACTTGACATTTCTTAGGAGATACTCACAACTTTTTTTTTTCTTTTCTTTCTTTTCTTTGATTTTTCAATTTTTCTTCTTTTTTTTTCATTTTTTTCTTTTCTGAACACAACTTTACTTCTTGAATTTTTCATTTTCCCAATTCTCTTTGACAGATAGGAACAATTCTTCCCAAAAGAGCACCCACACACCATAGTCTAGCTACTAGCTCAAAAAGGTAGGCAGTTTTTATTTGTAGCTATTATTTTTGTGAAGTATTTGTATGAGGGGGCTAATTTTGAGGGCAAATTAAAGTGAAAAAGGCTTCAAATCTTAGTGAATCAAGAATGCAATGCTTATAGAAATGAAATGAGAACCATACTTATGCGTTTTGACATGACACATATCACAAGGAGAACTACACACACCTAAGTGAGACTGGGTATGGATGTACCAGTCTAAGGAGGTTCTACCTTACAATATATGTAGTTTGCCAAATGTCAAGATCAAGCGTACTCATCTATAAATTCATTCCATGCCTACTGTGTACAAGACTTCCCCATGTATGCAAAATTCAATAAATATAGAATCATTATCTTTTGAAAGCTCTAAGTTTGGGAAATGTAACATGATAGCATAGTAAACAAGCAAGCAAAGCATGAAAAGCATTCAATTGTATTCAAAATTTAAAAATCTTCTCTCTAAAATCTTCTCTTTCTTATTCAAAATTTGAAAAATATAACTAAAATGCAAAAATGGGAAAATGCAATCCCTCCCCCAAGCTAAACATCACATTGTCCTCAATGTGTGCACAAAAACCAAATATGCAATGAGATGCTCAATGGGAAGAAAGGAAAAATAAAATAAAAGAAGAGTGAAGCTTACTAGTCAGCGCGGACTCCCCCAAGCTAGTCTTTTGGACTTGACAAGGAAGGTCGTCAGAGATTCTTCAAAAACTCTTTCATCTGCAAAGAAATCTAACAAAACAACGTAAAAGGGAAAAACAAAAAATGCAAAAAGGGAAAACACGGGTTGCCTCCCGAGAAGCGCTTGTTTAACGTCTTGCTCGACGAATTTTTCATTAGAATCATTAGGTTGAGGATGGACGCTCCGTATAGACAATATCTAAACATCCAATGATAGAATTGCTATAGTAGAGTTTCAGTCTGTGTCCATTAACTTTGAATTTCTCACCATTGCTAGTCATTAGTTCCACATACCCGTACTTGCTCACATATGTGACAGTGAATGGTCCAGACCATCGGGAACGAAGTTTTCCTGGAAATATTTTCAGACGGGAGTTGAAAAGAAGTACTTGGTCACCGACATTAAATTCTTTCTTAATTATCCTTTTGTCGTGCCAACGCTTCGTTTTCTCCTTATAGATCCTAGAATTCTCATAAGCTTGCAAACGAAATTCCTCTAGCTCATTGAGTTGCAAGAGTCTCCTATCAGCGCTAAGCTTAGTGTCTAAATTTAGTTCTTTGATAGCCCAGTAAGCTTTATACTCTAACTCGACAGGAAGATGACATGCCTTTCCATAAACCAATCGATAAGGAGATGTTCCAATCGGGGTTTTGAAAGCTGTACGATAAGCCCACAAGGTGTCATCGAGCTTATTACTCCAATCAGTTCTAGATCTTGAGAGTACTTTCTGAAGAATTGTTTTCAACTCTCTATTTGAGACTTCTACTTGACCGCTGGTCTGAGGATGCTAAGCTAATCCTCGTCTGTGATACACACCATATTTAGCAAGCAGAGTATCTAACTGCTTTTCTCCAAAGTGAGTTCCTCGATCACTAAACACGGCTCGGGGTACACCAAAACGTGAAAAGATGATCTTCTTAAATTGCCGTATCACAGCTCTAGCATCATTAGTGGGAGTGGCGATTGCTTCTACCCACTTGGAAACATAGTCAACGGCGACTAAGATGTAACGATTTCCGTTAGAAGAAGGGAATGGTCCTTGATAGTCAATACCCCAGACATCGAGTATTTCAACTTCTAATATGCCATTTTGAGGCATCTCATGTCTCTTGGATATTTGACCCATTCGTTGACAAGCGTCACAAGCCATAACAAAATCTTTTGAATCTTTAAACATCGAGGGCCAGAAAAACCCGGATTGTAAGACTTTGGCTACGGTCTTGGACGGACCATGATGACCACCATAAGCAGATGAGTGACATCCTTCCAAAACTCCTTTAACTTCCCACTGAGGGATACATCGTCTGTAAAGACCATCCGAACATTGCTTGAAAAGATAAAGGTCATCCCAAACGAAGAATTTTGCATCATGCAAAAATCGCTTCCTTTGGTTATAAGAAAGGTCAGAAGGTAGCTGTCGACTGACGAGAAAATTGGCCATATCAGCATACCAAGGAGAAGAGTCAGTAATCGCCATTAATGAATCATCAGCAAACGAATCATTAATTGGTGTTGGCAGTCCTATTTCAGTTACTCTTATCCTCGAAAGATGGTCAGCGACTACATTTTCTGCTCCTTTCTTATCCCGGATCTCTAGATCAATTTCTTGAAGGAGCAGGATCCATCGGATAAGCCAAGGTTTTGCCTCTTTCTTTGAAAGCAGATATTTTAAAGCAGCGTGGTCAGTGTAAACAATGACTTTCGATCCTATAAGGTAAGAACGGAATTTGTCTAAGGCATAGACAATGGCAAGAAGTTCTTTTTCAGTAGTGGCATAGTTGATTTGGGCAGGATCTAACGTTTTACTAGCATAGTAAATAGCATGAAGGAACTTTTCCTTTCGTTGCCCCAAAACAACTCCAACGGCGTAATCACTCGCATCGCACATAAGCTCAAATGGAAGATTCCAATCAGGTGACTGGATTATAGGTGCGGTGATTAGAGCGCGTTTGATTTTGTTGAATGCCTCAAGGCATTCCTTCGTGAAATTAAAAGGCGCATCCTTAAAAAGGAGCTCAGTCAGGGGCTTGGCTATTTTAGAAAAATCTTTAATAAACCGTCGGTAAAAACCGGCGTGGCCAAGGAAACTCCTGATTCCTTTTACATTAGCAGGTGGTGGCAGTTGCTCAATAACTTGGATCTTAGCTCGATCCACTTCAATACCTCTTTCGGAAATGATGTGTCCTAAAACTACACCTTCGTTCACCATGAAGTGACACTTTTCCCAGTTGAGAACAAGGTCGACTTCTTCACAGCGTTTTAGCACTTTTGACAGATTTGTCAAACAATTATCAAAGGAAATGCCATAGACGCTAAAGTCGTCCATAAATACTTCCATGATAGTCTCAACAAAATCAGAAAAGATACTAGTCATGCAACGCTGAAAAGTTGCGGGTGCATTACACAAGCCAAATGGCATTCGGCGATAAGCAAAAGTGCCATAGGGACAGGTGAAGGTGGTTTTCTCTTGGTCCTCAGGGTGGATAGGAATTTGGAAAAATCCTGAGTAACCATCTAAATAACAGAAATATTTGTGGCAAGCTAACCTCTCTAGCATTTGATCAATGAAGGGCAGAGGATAGTGATCTTTTCTAGTTGATTGATTCAACTTCCTGTAGTCAATGCACATACGCCATCCCGTCACAATCCTTGTGGGGATGAGCTCATTCTTCTCATTCTTGACTACTGTTGTTCCTCCTTTCTTGGGAACAACTTGGACAGGGCTAACCCATTTTGAGTCAGAAATTGCATAGATTATGCCAGCATCTAGCAATTTCAGAACTTCAGTTTTAACTACCTCTTGCATGTTTGGGTTAAGACGGCGTTGACCTTGAACACAAGGTTTTTGGCCTTCTTCTAAGTTTATTCTATGCATGCAAAAGTCAGGGCTTATGCCTGTGAGGTCTTCAAGTTTATAGCCTATTGCCTTCTTATGTTTCCTCAAAACAGTCAATAGTAAAGTCTAATTGATTTTCATCTAGGAGAGCACTCACTATGACCGGGCAATATTCAGACTCATCTAAAAAAGCATATTTTAGATTTGAGGGAAGAGGTTTAAGTTCAGGTTTATGTACTTCTGCCTTGGCAGGAGCATCAATTAAGCTTATGAACTTCTCAACTTCTTCAGACGGTATCTCTTTACCAGTCAAGTCCCTTTCCAGCTCACTGATCTCAAAATTGTCATTCTCAGAGATATCCTCTAACAATAAAATTGCTTCTAAAGGATCCTCAATTATTGATGGGTACAGAGATTCATCAACGATTGAGTCGACAATGTCAAGAAAACAGCAAGGCTCTTCAAGCATAGGGCTCTTCATTGCACTGTTTAAGTTGTAGGTGACTTTATCATCACCTACTTCTAATGTCAATTTTCCATTCTTGACATCGATTACTGCTCCCGCAGTGTGTAGAAATGGCCTTCCTAAATGATAGGGATTTGCGAATCTTCAGCCATATCTAACACTATAAAATCGACTGGAATGAAAAACTTCCTACTCTAACAGGTACATCTTCTAAAACTCCCATAGGTTGTTTTAGAGAACGATCTGCCATTTGCAGGGTGATACTTGTGCATTTCAGAATTCCCATATTCAATTTTTCGCAAATGGAATAGGGCATAACGCTTACACTAGCACCTAGATCGCATAAAGCTTTATCAATAGTGTAGGTGCCTATAGTGCAAGGTATAGAGAAACTACCAGGATCCTTTAACTTAGGAGGGGACTTATTTTGCAATAACGCACTGCATTCAGCGGTGAATGCGATGATTTCAACATCATCTAGAGTCCTCTTCTTTGTTAAGATATCCTTCATAAATTTCGTGTAAGAAGGGATTTGAGTGATTAATTCAGTGAAGGGAACCGTTACTTGGAGGTTTTTGACAACTTCCATGAATTTACCGAATTGGGTTTCCTTATGATTTCTCCTCAAACGCTGGGGAAATGGAACTTGAATTTTGATGGGTTCCTTTTCAAGTTCAGTGTTCTTTTCAGATTTGTCTTCCGCTTCCTTAGCGGTGGATGGTTGGGTAGCTTTTTGGCTTTCTACTTGTGAAGGCTCAACTGTTGGTTCTTTAGGTTGCTGAGGTTCCGCATAAGTGGTACCACTTCTAAGGGTGATAGCATTTGCGATGTCCCTCGGTTGTTCGCCATGAGGTGGGAGTTGACCTTGTTTTCTTTGGGTAATAGAGGTAGCCAATTGGGCCATTTGAGTTTCAAGCATCTTGATGGCAGCATCTTTGGCTTGATCACTCTTTTGAAATTGAGCAAACATTGAATCCTGTTTTTGAACAACTTGTAGAAGCATGGATTCAATTTTGCTCAAACTTGAGTCATTTGGTTGGCCTTGAATTTGAGGTGGTTGGTGTTGAGGTTGATTTTGGTATGGTTGGTTGAAGTTAGGTTGGAATGAAGGTCTCTGGTTTTGAAAACCAGGTGGATTGTAAGGCTTTTGTTGGTGTGGAATGAATGGTTGTTGGATTTGTTGGTGGGGATTTTGAACGTTGGTACTTTTGTAGGACACAAACGGGTGGTCTTTTGTGTTTTTGTTATAGAAGTTTGAGAAAGCGTTGCCTTGCCTATATCCTTGATAGGCATTGACTTGCTCTATTGAACTTCTACAATCTTGAAAACTATGCCCTCCAATCCCACATGTCTCACATACCACTACGTGGTTAGTGACGTTGATATGCTCCTTGGATTGGGAAGAGCTTCCTACTTGTTGCTGCAGAAGGGCTAATTGGGCTTCCAAGAGTGCTACTTTACTCGAATCATCCTGCTTGGCTTTGAGCGGTATAGCACGCGAGTTGCTATACTGAGAATCATGGATTGCCATTGACTCGATAGTCGCACTAGCTATCTCTACATCGATTTGATCGAAACAACCATTGTTAGCGGAGTCAAGGATACGACGCGATTCGCCACAACAACCGTTGTAGAATGTGATAGCCAGGAACCATGAATCAAGGCCATGATGAGGACATTCTCTTTGTAATTCTTTGTACCTTTCCCATGCCTCATAAAGGCTTTCGTCGCCTCTTTGACGGAATCCAGTAATTTGACTTCGTAAGAGCGCGGTTCGTTCCGGTGGGAAGTACTTTTGATAGAAAGCAAGAGCTAGACCATCCCAGTCAACTATTCCTAGGGCAACTCGGTCAAGACTATTGATCCAGAGTTTTGCCTTTCCTCTTAAAGAGAAGGGAAAGAGCATTTCCCTAATCTGTTCTTGGGATACTCCAGTTTGTCTAATCGTGGAGCAATAGTCACAGAAGTTTTGGATGTGAAGGTTAGGATCTTCTGTGGCATTGCCACCAAATTGATTTCTTTCTATTAAATTGATGAAGGCAGGTTTGATTTCGAAGTTTTGAGCGGTAATTTGAGGTGTAGCGATACCCTTTGGAAGTGTATCTGCGGTGGGTTTAGAATGGTCGGAAAGTCGAACCATTTTTGGTTGTGAAGATGAAGATGGAATGTTGGTTGAAAGTTGATTGGTTTCTGGAAATGGAGATGAGAACAGATCTTCTTCTCCTTCAAGAGTAGGTAGAATATCCAAATATTTCTCACGAATACGGTCTAAACTTGAAATGTCAGAAGCTTTTGAAATTTCGATGAATAGCTTTAATTTCCTACGCAGAGTTCTTTCTAGTTCGGGGTCCAAAGGAATAGGGGTCCCTAGTCTAGAAGATCTGGGCATAAGATAAAAAAACTAAGATGAAAAATCAAGAGAGGTCTAAAGGAATTTGAGTTCCTAAAGACTAGATAAAACTAATCGTGATAGAAATCACAATAGAAAGGAAAACTAAACCGTGCTCCCCGGCAACGGCGCCAAAATTTGATCAGGCCTGTCGCAAGCCCGATGCAAAGATAAATTACCCAGACTAGGCTAATAACAAATTAATGTAATTAGGGAAGTAGGGGTCGATCCTCAGGGAGATGGTGTTTCCTATGGATTGTGAATCGTCTCACAATTGAGTTTTATCTAGTGATTTTCTGGGTTTTGGATTTTGTGATGTCTAAACTAATAAAGAACATAAATAAAAACAAAACAAACTGAAATGGAAAATGGAAACGATAAAGCAGATAATAAATTAACAATAATGAGAAGCATCTAGGGAAGTAGGTTCACACATGTAGATTGATATATTGATAAAATTGGATTTGGGATATGCAAATAATTCATTGAGCGTTCGTAAGAATGGTGTGTTCATTACAATCATAGATCAGATGGTCTAGCAGGCTTTTAGTGCGATTTACTAGGTCTTAATCCACCATGTCACGCTTTGTCTATTCAATTCCTGTATATCTACCTTGGAAAAGAATTCCATACTAGTCAATGATTGTGATCAAGAATCGTCAACTATCGTTTAAAGTCCAAACATGCATAGACACAATGTTTTAAAAGCACAATTTCCTTTATCCAATTATCATCTTTTAATCAATCTAACATGGCTACCCTACACCCTAGAAAGGTGACTACTCACTCATGATTATGTTGGTATTAACAATGAAAGTTAAGGTAAGCATATTTAGTTGATTTTGACAATAATTTAAACTCTCTATGTGGCGATAATAACGACGCTATATGACAATCTAAGAAATGGAACTATGATTATAACAACGTAAAAACGAATCTAAATGATACGAATGGAAAATAATAATCAAATGAAAAACAATAAAGATCAATAAACAAAGGATGAATTAGGAATACCTAGGTGACGATCAATGATGAAAGCGATAACAATAATAGAAATCCCTCGCATAGAAATACCGTACCTTGAATTACAATTCTTGAATCCAACAAAGTAGATACAAAGGATTGAAATTCTAATTGAACTAAGCTAATGTTTTGGTAGGAAATGGATAGAAATAAACTAGAAACAAAAGACAAAAATAGAAGAGAATCTAAACTAGAAAGACTAAAGCTAAAAAGAAATATAAGACAAGATTGTGTAAGAAAGTGTATGATGGATGTATATGTGATGAAAGTGTATGATCCTTGAGCATCTATTTATAGTATTAGGGTTTCGTGGAGAAGAGGTCGGGCAATAAATACATAGGTCAAAAATAGGATGAAGGAGCCGCAATGCTTGGAGCAGCAGGAATACCCGATCGGGTAAGTCGTCTTCTGGAAGCTCTTGACTAACTCTTCAACTTCCTTCGTTTTGACTTGACTTACAACATCCCCCTTGACTCTACAATCGGGTTTGTTGCTTGGATATGATGTAAAGCAATGAATTCTCCCGTCTAATTGATTGATCTTCCGACAACTACGAAACCGTCTTTGCTTCTTCCCTCTCTTAAGTTAGTGAACCTTCTTGAAATGCCTTACACACGGTCAAGCTTTCTTCTTCGAATCGTTGGGTTCTAGGCAAATGCTCGGAAATATAGAAAAAGGGCGTAGAAACGTCACTTTCCCTACAAAACAAGTTAGAACACAAGAATTCGCCTATAAGACAATATTAGCTCATAAAATGGCTTAACAAAGCACAAATGACATACAAAACCGAGCTAAACTGGGGGTTAAAATCATACAAATATTCACTTATCAAGTACATTAGAATTTTCAAATGTAGACCCGTGCATTTTTTGCACAGGTTTAAAACTAGTAGGGATAAAGAATTCTAACTCGTTAAGAGTTTAAGTGTTCTGAAGTACTTAATAGTTTATGTCAATTTATACGTAATGTACGTAAAAGTATGGTAAATATGAATTAAAATAGGTAAACAAAATGAAAATAAGGGAAACGAGGAAAAGGAAAGGATTACACCGGGTATCCCTAATTTAACTCATTGTTGGTTGCATCCTCTAGTTATAAAAGGAATTCCTAATCGAGGATTCCTGATGGTCCCTGAATTTAAGTTATAGAAAAAAGTTTTTTTTTATGTGTAGGACCCGCCATGTTCATTGGCTTATTTATTTATTCTCTCTCATGTCATTTCATTGTTTTTATTTTATGATTCATTGATAAGTTTTAACTAGTTTTAAACCCGTGCAAAAAAATGCACGGGTCGTAATAGCATATAGTATCATTAGATACAGGATCATATAAATGAGCATATCAAATGTTAATTGTTATGACAATCTAAATAGTCTACAATTGAAGATTTGACGTACATATATAATTTAAGTCACTTACCACACTACCATATGATATTCTAATGCAATTTATGTTACGATTACTCGAAACTTTCTTTGAAACTACATTTGATGTCGTATTCGATGTACGCTTGTTATTATCGTAAATTAATTTTCTAATTACTCGTACTTACATGGTTCTTCTAAGTATAAGTTTTAAGCATATATAATGTGTTAAAATTATAAGTGTTTTTATCTTATTTTAACAATATTAATTTCCTTTTTTCTTCGACTCTCCAATGTTATTGGGAGTTTTATATCAATCTTATAAACATATGAAAATACATTTTACAGTCCATTAAAAATAGAAGGTAAAAATATGTGTGACTATAAGAGCATCTCCAATGATTTGGCTTGGAGACTTGCTTGCAATTTTATAAAATTACAAGCTAGTAGCTCAACCATTGGAGTTGTCCAAGTAGATTAACTTAGTTCAAATGGACCCACAAATTTTTTGAGCTAATAGCTCCATGGAGCTAATTGCTTGAAAGGACCCACAAGAGTAATATAACCAATAAGAAAATAGAAGTAGATTAAATCAAGCTAGTAATAAATTGTACGTTAAACCATTGGAGTAAATTGTAGCTTAGATTTGTTCTAGCTTGAAAAAATGATGTGCCAAATGTAAGCTAGTAGCAACTAGCTTACCATTGGAGATGCTCTAAGAGCATCTCCAACGGTCAGCTACAACACATTATAACTTGACTTGACAACTCGGTTTTTTAAGCTATATTGCTTTTCAACTACATACCGCTCCAATGGTTAACTACAACACTCTCTAGCTTTATGGGTCCCACATTAAAGTTTTCCTTCAATGAAACAATTACCTTTTTTTTTTAAAATCAAGCTACATGTTTGGCAGTAAGTGGATTGTACCTCTGATGTACTACCACATAGAATGTAGTTTTTGAGCTTTACAATAAAGTTTTTGAGTATAGTATAGTTTTCCTATAAAGTTTTTGCGTTTATTAATTTGAACATTAAGCTAAAAAAAATACAATAAAACTCAAAAAACATCATATATAAGATGTAAATTAAAATTTAATTTATAAACTTTAAAATGCTCGAAAAAAATGCATAAAAACTCAAAATCATACTACTATGAGGTAGTACCTCTGATGTATAATTCTTTTTCTCCATGCTTGGTAGAGCTACAATGCTCATAAGCTACATGAAATATATCATACTCCAATGGTAAGCTACTTGCTTGCTTTTTTACAAATATTGGAAGCAAGTCCCTAAAGCAAACCATGAGAGATGCTCTAGTAACTCTAAATACCCATTAACATGTCTATTTTTTTTTTATTGAAAATAAATATTTGTTTTTCTCCATCTACTTGTCTATTACTACATAAAACAGTTCTAAAGCTTTGCAATGTTTTAATAATTATAAATTTTTAAATATATAATTTTGGTTTAATATGAAAATTATAAAGTTTTTATACAGTTTTATAAGAAAAAAATATATTGACAGTATTCCGTAAGTTGAAAGTATTTTTTTTTCAACCTGTTGATACCTCCTTATTTTTTATTTTTTACGTTTTAATTTTTTTATTACCAATTTCTTGTATGTTTACGTAATTTATTTTATTTTAATTAATTCCTAAAATATTAATATTAATTATTTTTATGAACTTTGGGTCGAATTGGTACTTCTAGTTAAGTTTCTTTCGATTTTTTTTCCTATTGGGGACAACATGACTTTATACATGGAAATTAATTATCTCTAAATTATAATTGTGCATGTTTGAAAACGTTCCTTGTATGGATCATGGTTAAATAAATCAAAGGCAAGTTAGTGGTAGGCCAACTTTAAAAAGTGATTTCCCCCCCTAAAATGAGGGAACCAATCATAACCTTCTAAAAGATTCATTGTTCAACTCATGACATTTGATAAAATATTACGAATAAAATGAAGATATAAAAAAATTACAAACAAAATAAGAACCAAAGTATAAACTATCGTGTGTATATATGTTAATAATTACGTTGTTTATAAAATTATCAATTTGATGAGAGTAACTTTAAAATATCAATTTGATGAGAGTAATAATTTACTCATTATTGTTTTTCAAATTTCTGCGTTGTCGTATTTATATTATTTGATCCGCGTTAATCTTATGATGGACATACGTGTCTTATATGAGAATTGAACATTTATATGTTTCAAATATCAAGTATTTGCTTAGTGTTTCGTCTACTATATATATTAGCCTTTGGTTAACAATATTTTTATATAGACCAAAATTTATATGTTTAGCACTTGGAATTGAAGGTGTACAAGTCCGTTTAACGCAATTTCGCGACATATAGCACTATAACTTTCTATATTCAAATTTAGACATTTATGCATTTGTCCAAATCAAATCATAATTGTTTGATAAGTAAATCCGTGCAATTTTGCACGCTAGTAAGAAAGGAAAAATACAGGGATGTGGAACTTGCACTACGCGAAAGAAGAGTTCTTAAAACAGTTGAAAACTGTTAAATTTTAACTGAAAACATAGATATATTCTCTCCTTGGCCATTGTAGTAGGCCTACTCTAGCTTATTGTAACAGTTATTGAGTAACTCAACGCTTACTAAAGAAAATACAAAAGCACGCGGAGATGTATACAAGTATGCAAGAGAAAAGAAACCGTTCTTAAAAATGATATTTTTAGAGAGCGGTTATTACTCAAACGATTCTAGTAGAAAGTGACATTAGATAACAGTTTTACCTAAGCTGTTCTGGTAATTTTGTACTTAAAGAACGGTTTTGTTGTCCGTTCTAGTAAATTTTTACCTAAGATAATAGGAAAATGAGATAGCGTCACCGGGTGATACTGAAATTGGGCGCCACCGGGCAGTGGCGGACCTAGGATTTTCGAGGAGGGGGGGGGGCAAAAAACTTTTTCCGAGGTGTGGTTGTCTTATTGGCTTTAAAAAAAACCACTAATCCCTTATATATTAAAACCCAAACTTTTAAAGCCTCCACATTCACCCACGTCATCAATAACTTTTTTTTTCATGTACAAATATGAGAAATAGAAGTAGTGGTGGATACCACCTCTTTTGCTTAACTGCTTTCTTTAAGTCTACTTCTTTTTAAGTGTTTTATTTTTGCTTTTTCATGAATTTTATTTGTCTTATATAACTCATTTGGGTAATTAAAGACGTATCCAAATAATCATGTACTCGAAAAAATGATTGAAAATATTTGGGGATTTTTATAAAACGTCAACAAAAAACTATGCGTCGTTGACATTTTTCCTACTTTCTCAACTTTACCATTGACTTTTAAATCTTATTCTCTCCGCAACTGTCATTTTCTTAAACTTTAACTTAGATATTGTAATAAAATATATACTAATAATTAAGACGGCGGGAATACTTTCCATCTCAATTTTTTACTATTTGAAATGAAAATCACAATAGATTTAGCAAAAATAAATAAAATATCGAATAGATTGCAAATTAATTATAGAAAAATAAATTCAACAATTATAAATTACAACGAATAATGATAATGATTTATCAACAAATTAATCTATCAACGACGATAATTCAAACATCTATATTAAAATTTACTATAAAAACACTAAAATTTGGACTAGACTTGGACGTGAATATTTCATGCCTGATCCTTGGCCAAGATACAAAAGCTCTATCGCCTCTATGTCTAGGAGCAAATCATTTTTAAAAAAATAAAAATAAATTATTGTTGGATTTTTTTGAATTATCGTCATTAACACATGATTGTGAAGAAAGGTCGTGAAATAATTGATTAATCTTAGGAAAATAGAGGTTTTAGATTGTTGGGTTACTTGAAAAAGAGTTGGTCTTGTGTAAAATCATTTTACCCTAAATAAGTGTAAAAAATCACTTTAAGATAAATATTCCCCTTTTCAAAACATGAGTAGTTCACAAAGAAACTTTGGAGAGACGGTATCACGGTAAATTATTGAGAGATCTTTTTGTCATACCTCTTAATATAATTTCGTTCGATTTATATTATAATCATTATATCTTTTCTTTTTATTTCTTGTATGGAAAGAGGGATTAAGGAGACCAAACCCATACTAAAGCTCAAGAACAAGCCTAGCTTACTCTATTTTATAAGGAATGAGCCTAGCTTGTTTGTGACTCACAATGTTTCTTTTTTTGCTACATGTTTTCATATTAGATCAGTTGTTACCTATTTTATCATACGGAGTAGATTCTAACCATTTTTAATTAGTATCAACTTTTAAGTATACGTACAAGTCGTACACCTTTTATTACTTTTTGTTTTACCGTTTTTCCTTCAGTTTATATTTAATCTCTTAATAAGTAAAATTGTAAGGTTGTGTAATACTAACTTAGTGTAAAAACGCGTTCTATAAGAATTAAAATTTGAAATATATTTAGCTAATTGCATAAATTCCCCCCAATTTAATATCATGTATATATTTTTTTTTGGTGCAAATGATATGCAAGTATGATTAATAAGGCACTTAGCCAATCAATATAAAGTTCTTTTACAAATAAGGCCTACAATAGAGCTTACTAGAGCAATACATGGCGGTTAAAATTTCAATTACATTAGATTCATAATCCTGCACCATTGATACTCTTCCTGTTTAAGCGTCCCTAGCTCCAACTGCAACAATCTCAACTTAGCTTGACCTCTAATCCCCTGAATAAGCTGCTTAGGCCTGATCACATATGCCTCCAGTCTGCACTTATTCCTACTCATCCAAATGCTATAATAAACAACAACTACCAATTCAAGGACTAGTACAATTTCCTGATGAAACCAGTATTCTTCATCATCCTGGACAGAGCAGCTGGTGTATGGCCACCATAATATCATGTATATTTTGTTAATAATATATTTACTATTTTTCATAAAAACTATTCCGTGCAATTTTGCACGGGGTCAAAACTAGTATATCATAAAATATGGAAAAAAAAATTAGGTAAGACAAAGAATATTGAAATTATTGATAGATTATTTCATGTATTTTAAAATTCTACAATTGATAATTTTTTATATACTTTATAATTAAATTTAGGTTATAGAAGCAACTAACCCTAATAAAAAATTTCATTTGGCAAAAATATTTGATGATTTAATTGCCTTTAATATTTAAAAATACACAACACAAATTAATAACTATAGTTTAAATAAGTTTTCGACTTCATATATTGCAAAAGTTGGAGTGGTAGATGTGGTTAATAAGTTCCTTATCTATACAAAAGACCGGGGTTCGTTCAAGCCTCATAATAACCAACCAATTTCTCCTTTTAGTTATATAAAATAAAAGAATAAAAAGAACAAAAATGTACCTCATGTGGATCGAACCTGAAAACTCATTGAAAGAATTCAAGACTTATCACTACACCAACAGTATTCTGATGACTAATAACTTCACTGTTCGATACTTATCTATTCTGAAACAGGCCAAATACCTACTCAACACTAAAAAAAAAAAACTGGGGGGTCACGTGACCCCATAGGACCCCACGTGGGTCCGCTCCTGCCACCGGGGTTATTTTCGTAAAACACCTAGGCCTTTTCATTTCCCTCCCTTAAAATTTGAATTTTAAACTAGTTTATCAAGAAGCGTAGTTTAGGAACTAAAAAAATTGCATAACTAATTATGATTTCCATTCTTTATGCTACATTTTGTGGAGGAATAGCAACAAACAATATTCTGGCTTGCAAAGTAAAGGATTAAAGGAGGAATGTGTTTCGCAGTCTTCCCGTTAATAATGTATAAACGTTTGATGCTGATATACATTAGCTACAGAATTTAATGGGTACTACCTACTTTACTAGGGTTTTACTAGGGTTCGCAAGCATAGATTTTCTCGTGTGTTGGCTTATAGATGAAGAACATATTAGAATAAGAACTATGTAGATGAAGAACATATATAATTTTAATGATGAAAAAACTTAATTATTGATAAAAGATTATTTTGTGTAATATAGGTTTATATTTTTAATTAATACTTTGGTATTAATTATTATAGATAAAAATTACTTTTATTTGTTTTCTAATAATATTACCTATCTACCCTTGAAATTTTGGCGCATAAACAAAAACAAAAATATTAATAATTTATTTTTATTTTTCTTTAATTATGGTGGCGTCGAGATTCGGTGACACCGGGTGACGCCCTATCGCTATCCAAGATAATAATGGTCGTCATTGGTAAATCGTTAGTTCTTATATAATCTAACTTATGGAAAAATTTAGAACAACAATAGAGCTTTATATTAAGTTCTTGTCATCTCTTGTCATATTTTTTTCACTCCCCACTTAAGAACTTAAATACACAATAGATGAACTTTGTTTTTCTTGGAAATGGACATAATTTAAGGATATCTCACATTTTCCATGTCATGATTATTGGTAATCACATTTCCATATGCTTACAAATCTAGTTCTTAGTTTTGAACTCGGTTATTAAAACTAAGAACAAATTTTATGAATTAGTAGATAATATAAACTTGTTAAGTAAAGTTCTTGTTTACAATCTCATTTTCCATAATAAGAACTATTGTTGCTAATGCTCTTATTTTAATAACTCATCAAACATTCAACCCCGAACTCGGTTTCTAAATTGACTTTCCATACTCGGATAACTCTGTATAATTAATTATACTCACATTATAAGGATGAAACAAATGCTAAAACATGAACACACATTATGTTCACTACTACAAATACAGGCAATAACAACGCCCCATCAACAACGCATACTCACGAAAATAAAGAAAAACCGTTGTGGAATGGATAAATATTTTTCCGCGGAATTTTATTAAACCTAATAACAACGGTGTTAGTTTTTCAAACGTTGTTATTAGTTTTAACAACGGCGTGAACTAAAATAACTGTTGTAAATAAATTTACTAATAACAACAGTTTATTATATGTCCGTTGTTATTAATTTAGCGCGAAATAATAAAAGTTAATAACAACGGGTATGAAAAACCCGTTGTTATAATGTGTTATTAATTTGGCGCATTATTTGGCTTAAATTAATAACAACGGAGATGATTTTGTTGTACGTTGTTGTTAGTTTTAACAACGGATTTAACTTTGTTAACCGTTGTAAATATGTAACCTAATAACAACGGTGAATATGAATAATAACCGTTGTCAATACGTTTAATAAAGATGAAAAAAAACACAGAACACTAATAATACTGTACTGCAACACAAAAACACAAACACTAAATATAATTTATTGATTTCCTGATCGTCTCTTTGTCATCATCTCCGTCTGCTATTTCTTATTAATCAGGTATTCTAATAATTTTTCTTTATTGATTTCCTGAATTTCGTTTATTTGTGAATTAGTTGCCTTATACATTGCATTTTCTGAATTAGTTGGCTTATTATTGAATTAGTTTTAATTAGTTGGATTTTCTGAATTACTTGGCTTACTATATATACTACGAATGTAGATAAATGACTCGAACTTGGATGAATGCTGCGAATATGAGTGACCCAAACTATAAGGATGGTTTAGCTGAATTTTATGAAGTCGTTGCGAACAATTTGAATGGTTCTTCTAGTATTCCATGCCCTTGTGAAAGATGTGGTAATATTAGGTATATGGCTATTCCGGACGTTAAAATTCACCTAGAAAAGTATAGTTTTAGTCGATCCTATACCCGTTGGATTTTTCATGGGGAATCATTAGAGGAAGATAATAATTTTGAAGAAGATGATCTTGAGGTATACGAAAGGATAACTGATGATCCCGAGTTTGCCGAGTATGTTGAGTTTGAAGCAGACGAGTTGAATGTTGGGTCTACAGATAATACAGATAATGAAGAAAAGGATGATGAATCAAATGCTTTTGAAGATGAAAACATTAATTTGGATGACCTTGACAACATGTATAAGAAGTTGTGTGAGTCTGAAGCGCCTCTATACCCTGGTTGTAAGTACACAAAGATGTCGGCTGTGGTGAAGTTGTATAATATCAAGGGGGCAAATGGGGTTAGTGACACATGTTTCACTAGTTTATTAGCCTTGATAAACGACATGCTTCCAGATGGTAATGTTCTTCCCGTTAAGACATATGAGGCTAAAAAACTAATTAGAGGGGTGGGTATGAAATATGAGAAAATACATGCATGTCCAAATGATTGCGTATTGTATCGAAAATTATATCAAAACTTAACCAATTGTCCGGTTTGTTTTGAGTGGCGTTATAAGGATAAGGAAGGGATCCCGGCTAAGGTGTTATGGTATTTTCCAGTGATACCAAGATTCATAAGGATGTTTGCGAATAGCAATGATTCAAAAATGTTAACTTGGCATGAAACTGGAAGAATAAATGATGGGAAGCTAAGACACCCGGCAGATGGTATGCAATGGAAATCGTTCGACGCTAAGTATCCCGATTTCGGCATTGAACCTAGAAACTTACGTCTAGCGCTGTCCACTGATGGAATGAACCCACATGGAAACATGAGTACCCAACATAGTACTTGGCCAGTAGTGTTGGCAATATACAACTTACCTCCATATGTGTGCATGAAAAGAAAGTACTTGATGTTGTCGTTGTTAATTTCCGGCCCTAAACAACCTGGAAATAATATAGATGTCTATTTGGAACCTCTTTTAGATGATTTGCGAATTTTGTGGGATAGTGGGATAGAAGTATTTGATGCATATAGGAATGAAACTTTCAATTTGAGAGCGATGTTATTGTGTACAATAACCGACTATCCGGCTTATGGCGACCTTTCTGGGCATACGGTGCATGGGAAAGAGGCATGTCCATTGTGTGGGGAGGATATCGAGTCTGAATACTTGAAGTGTTCTCATAAGTATGTGTATTTGGGAAATAGGAGGGGCTTGGATCCTGACCATTGTTATCGCAAGCAGCAGAAAGCATTTAATGGACGTCAAGAACATCGTCAACCTCCTAGAATTTTGAGTGGGCATGAAGTTTATCAGAAAGTAAAGCATATAGAGATAAAATATGGGAAGAAGAACGGCTCTAAATTGTCTACTCGTGGGTATAAGAAAAGATCCATATTTTTTTGATAAACTTCCATATTGGCCTGACCTGGAGGTCAGGCATTGCCTCGATTTCATGCACATTGAGAAAAATGTCTGTGATAATATTATCAATACCCTCCTGAATGTTCCCGGTAAAACAAAGGATAACGCCGCAGCTAGGGAAGATATGCAAATGATGGGTATTAGGCTAGAGTTGGCACCACAGAAGAGAGGTAATGGTACATTTTTACCGCCAGCAGCTTATACCCTTTCACGGAATGAGAAAAAAGAGTTTTGTGCATGCTTGAATGGAATTAAAGTGCCACATGGTTATTCGTCCAACATCAAAAGCCTTGTGTCGATGCAAGATCTAAAACTCACCGGGTTAAAGTCACATGATTGCCACACTTTGATGCAACAATTACTATCCGTGGCTATTCGCTCCATTTTACCTGAAAAGGTACGATATGCTATTACCAGATTCTGTCTCTTCTTCCAGTCCATATGCGATAAAGTCATCGATCCCGATGATGCGGATTCATTGCAGGACCTCGTTGTCACCTCTCTTTGTCATTTTGAAATGTATTTTCCACCCTCTTTCTTCACTATCATGATTCACCTGACCACTCACTTGGTTAGGGAGATTTTGTACCTTGGGCCCGTGTACTTGAGATACCAGTATCCTTTCGAAAGATTGATGAAAGTCTACAAGGACTATACATCTAATCGGTATCGTCCAGAAGGTTGTATTGCTGAACGTGCTATATTAGACGAAGCTCTTGCATATTGTTACGCTCATCTCTCTCCTGAGGAGTTAATTGGCGTTCCAAAGAATCGTCATAGTGACTGGATGACCGGAAAAGGTATTAGGGGCCGGGTTGAAAAAATTGTGTCACGTGACATGTTACATTTAGCACATACGTATGTGCTAAACAACGAAGATGAGGTGCAACCTTATATTGAACAACACAAAGATGAGCTCAAATACGATCACCCAAACAAGAGCGAGATGTGGATTGCAAACGAGCATAAGAAGACATTTGGAGAGTGGTTTAGGAATGTTGTCTTGGAGTATAAGAATTTGTATGGTGATGACATCTCTCCTAGGTTACTACGTCTTGGGTTAGGTCCAAATGCCAGGGCCACTTTTTTCAGCGGTTTTGCTATTAATGGTTATACTTTTTACACCCGCGAGCAAGATGAGTTGAGCACAATGCAAAATAGTGGTGTGAGTTCTGAATTTGAGGCAATGCACTTTGCTACTTCAAAAGATAAAAACCCTATTTGGGGAAAATGCCTTTATTATGGTGTTATTCAAGAAATATTGGTATTAGATTACATTGATTTCACAATACCTCTGTTTCGATGTAACTGGGTTGATAACAACAACAATTGTGTTCGAAAGGATAAAATGGGATTTACGTTGGTCAATTTGGATAAGGTTGGCAATAATAAGGATGATCCTTTCATAATGGCATCCCAAGCTAAACAAGTGTTCTATGTCACCGATCCTATGGATAAGAAGTGGTCTGTTGTACTATCTATAAGGAGTAGACGGGGTGCACCCGATAATGGTGGGGATAATGATCAGGATGTCGTGTTTGAGGGAATGGATCACTCTTCCACTGTATCTTATTTCGACAATGTTGACACTGATCATGATAACATTGAAAGCATCTATATGCGTGATGATCATGGTGAAGGTATTTGGGTTAACGAAGAAACTATGTCGGGCAAGAAACGTCCCCGATCCTGAGGTGGTATTGTCTTTAGTTTTTGTTAGCTTTGGTCATTGTTGAAGATTCCCAAATTATTTAGCTTTTGGTCATTCATTATACAGTCTCCATGTTTTGGTTTCTGCTGATATTGCAGTGTATAGTGCTTATGATATTGCTGTCTTTGTTGGTTTCTGCTGATTATTATTGCAGTGTATAGTACTTATGATATTGCTGTCTCTTATAATTATAATTAAAAAAAAATAAAGGTAAGCAACAACAACGGTTGTTGTAAATCTACCCGTTGTTATTGATTATAACAACGGTTAATAACCATAAACCGTTGTCATAGTTTTTACTAATTACAACGGGTAGACTACTATAACCGTAGTCATTGCTCTATCACAACGGTTTGTTTATAATAACCGTTGTCAATATTTGTAGATAGAAAACACACAACATTAGTAATACGACTGTAGTACTGCAACACAAAAACTCTATCACAAAGCGATCATTTTTCTGTCATCATCTCCCTTATTACTCAGCTATTATTTTTATCAACTATTTCTTGAATTTGTGAATTTGTGAATGTCATTTCCTGAATGTCGTTTATTTCCTGAACGTCAATTATTAGCAAATTTGTGAATGTCATTTCCTGAATGTCGTTCAATTCTAATTTTGCTTTATCGATTGAATAGCTTTATATTGAATAAGTTTAATTACTTCTAAACTTAAGTCAAAAAACAAATTAACGTATCAACATTAATATTATTAAATTATAAGTTCAAACGGCGCCACACACAAATGGCGCCAAAACAACAACAACCAAACAACCAAACAACTACAACCAAACAACAACAACAAATTAAATTGAGTCCGGGTAAATCTCCCGGATAGCTGCCACCGCTAGAGCATATGCATCAATCGGGTCAGCCTCGGCCAGAGCCAACCCTTCCCACTGCTCTACCTGGGTCACTTCAACGAGGTCGACCCCATTTGGGAAACAGTAACGCTCATGTTCGGAAGCCACCCATAGATATGGCCCAGGCTTGTGGTCCGTGCTCTCAATAAAATCTTGTCTCCCATGCCCGGCCTTGTCAAACATTCTTGCCAGTTTGAATGCGGACGCACGATGAGCATCCGACATCCCAAACTCGAAAACGAGATGCCCTGTAAAGTGCCCGCGATGATAATTTGGCCACATCTTCCTTATTAAGTAGCCATTTCGAATAAGCGTATCACGGAGTTTTTTGTAACTTTTACACACAACGTAGCCACCCTCAATATGACAAGGCATTTCTTTCATGATGCAAGCATATGGTTTAGTAAAAGTTCCAGACATTTTGTATGGTTGATGTTAGTATTGAGGCTGGGAAATTTTGTATGGTTTAGCAAATATGTTATTGATTAGAGTTGGGAATTTTGTATGTGGTTGATAACCTGCTTGTATTGAGGCTGTATTTATAGAGAGTTATTTATTGGAGTTATTTATTCACATGCATGCATTGGTTCACATGAAGGCATTGATTCACATGCATGCATTGGTTCCCAAAACGACTATACATTCACATGCATGCAGTACGTTATTGATTGAGTAAATGTGTGAATATGTGTATGCAGTCAATGCATTTACTGCAATGTGCAGTCAATGCATTTACTGCAATGTGCAGTAACCCTATCACAACGGTTGTGGTAACGAAAACCGTTGTGGTTAGTAATAACAACGGGTTTTTGTACCAATAACCGTTGTTATTGCGTAATAACAACGGGTTTTTGTACCAATAACCGTTGTTATTGCTCAATATTATTATTTTTAATTAAAAGATATTGCAGTCCAAACCCGTGAATAAACAACAGCAGAACCAGCATTGATTAAAGCATCCATTGAACATCATCAATGGCAGCATAACCCCTCTATAAATACAGCCTCAAAACCCCTCCTTTAAATATTACATAACTACCCTAAAATTAATATCATCAATGGCAGCAGTTAACCTTCCCAACGATGAAACGACCCTTACAAAATTGATTGCAGATGAGGAGGAGGCTCTTGCCGTAGTTCCCGCTGATCATCACCCATTGATTAAAGGATCCATTGAACATCGAAGGGATTATTGGATTAAGAGGCGTGAAGCAGTCCGACTTGTCAACCAAGCGTCGTCATCATCATCGTCCTCTGTCTACCCACGTCGGCCTTATACTCGGAGGTTGGATGCCGCAAGAGATATGTTGAGCTGTACCCGTCCTACCTTATCTCCACATGCAAGACGTGTACTTGCAGGCATTGAATCTGTTATTGCAAAATACGAGGTTAATGATCCGGAAGTCATCAGTATCATCAATATTGTTCCGGATTGTTGGTGGCAGTGTGAGAAAAGCTTTTTACACTTAACCGGAATTGTTCCGGATTATTTAACATCTTTATTTATTTGATGTCGGATGAATGTAATGTACTTTATTATAAAATCTAGGTTATTCCTAATGAAATCAATGAGAAAGAATGTTGTTTAAAGTGTTTGAATTGATGTTCAATATTTTGATGTATTATTAATTAGAAGTATATAAAAAAGGGTTTAGGGTTTAGGGTTTAGGGTTTAGGGTTTAGGGTTTAGGGTTTAGGGTTTAGGGTTTAGGGTTTAGGGTTTAGGGTTATTTTGAAGTAACACACGTATACTAATAATGATACTTAATAATTAAAAGTGATCCGACCCGAAAATGATACTTAATAATCATCACGCGGATAATAAATAATGATTTCTATCGAATTAAATAAAATAACCCGATACTAGCGAGCTAATTAATTTTGGGTCGGACAGTTTCAGGTTTGTGATGCAAAAACGGCCCGTTCATTAGCGTACTTGAATTGGATGAACGAAGTCGATCGACCCCAGGCCATATATATATATATATATATATATATATCATTATTATTTAATTTGGGAAACATTGCATTGACGTACGTGTATATATAATACTTACTTGAATTGCATGTATGTGCATTGATGAATCTGTTATTATTGCAAATTGTAGTACGAGCGTCGTTAATTAGAGATCCGGAAGTCATCATCATTTAATTATTATTATATATATATATATATATCATCATCAATAAGTAGTACATATATATATACGAGGTAATTAATAATGACACGTGCCCCCGACCCTGCCCAAAAGCGATCGACCCGAATTGAAGTGCGTAGCTATTACGTACGCTTGCTCTGATCTAGAAAGTGGATTGCCCGATCCGTAACTGCTGGCCTGGCCACCCGATCGATTAGTTTCAGGTTAACTAGTGATGCATGATAATTATAATAACCAGTTCCTTAATTAAAAAGAAAATGACCCGATTCGAGGTAATTGAACCAAAAACTAAAAATAATTAATAACTAACCCGATCGATAAAGTTATTAATTACAAACCCGCCGAATCTAACCCGATTAGAATTGATTCCCAGGCCAAACCCGATCCGAGCTAATAATTAAACGTAACTTACGCCTATAATATAAAATTTAGAGCAAAGTAAAATAAATTAAATTAAATTTAGAGCAAAGTTAAATAAATTAATTTAGAGCAAAGTTAATGAGTTTATTTCGTGCCTCAAATTTTAATACCGCGCGCGCGTATCTGAAAAATTAAAAAAAATATACATAATCTATAAAAACGGTGTTTTAGAAATTCACCGTTGTTATTACTTTCAACAACGGTTTATAATAAATAAACCGTTGTCTTAGTGTTATTACTTTCTACAACGGGTGTTATTTAACCGTTGTTATTACTCTATAACAACGGTGGTTTGTAGGATAACCGTTGTCAATAGTTTCTCTTAATAAACCCTTTAGTTTCTCTTAATAAAAAATAATTTACAATCCTATAGAGTAAATTTTACACACGTACATTATCATCATCATCCTCCTCGTTTACAATCATCCTCGTTTACAACACAAATCTTTTTGTTTAGTATCATCATCATCCTCCTCGTACTCGTGATCATCATCCTGTTCTCTTTATCATCACCCTGTTCTCATTTTCTTTATCAGGTAATTTTTGTGTTTCGTCTTTAGGGTTTTAAGTTTGAAGTTCATCTTTTTGTTTTCATTTTCTATTTATCGTTCTCTTTATCATGTAGTTTCATTCCTTTCTAAGTTTTTAGAGTTTTAGAATCTCTGCATGACTCTTTATTTGTTCAGTTACTATTTCATTCATTTCAAGGTCTTAGGGTTTTAGAATCGCTGTATGCATGACTCTGTTCCGTTACTATTTCATTTATTTTGAAGGTCTTAGTGTCTTAGGATTATCATGGGTGAAAAACGGAAAAGAGTAGACAACAATGATAAGGGGGATAAGCCTGGTGAGAGGGGTGCTTCGAAGTGCTCTGCAGCCCTTGCAGCTATAGCGGCAAAAACGCCGATGGAAATAAAATGGAGTGTGAAAGGTGTTCCTACTGGTCCAAATGCTAGCCATTTAGCCACTTGGATTGGAGTTACAACCAAACAGTTTGTGCCTATAGATTTAGATGATTTCAGGAATATAAATCCTTCATTGCAGAACTTACTCTTGAAACGTATAAAGGTATGATAATATCTTTAGCTAAACACCATTTTATTTTGCATAAGTTACTATTACATAAGGCAGGAAGCCGTATAAAGGTTCGTGTAAAGGTATGATATTAGACAGCCGCTTATTAGTATATATGATGATGATGCAGGAAGCTTTCGATATTCCAGACTGCCATGATAAGTATCTATTACGTAAGGCAGCGGCAGTCTTAAGGCAGTGGAGGTGTGACCTTGCCAAATTACACTTGTATGTGGACAAGGAGACGGGGCAGATGCATAAGAGCCCACCGACAAAGTACCCCCACATCACTCAGCAACAATGGGATAATTATAAGGCGAAACGAGCTACTGAAAAGTTTCAGGTTAAGTATCCATGTCATATGTTTACATTTTTGTAAAACTCTACTTAAGGTTACATTTTTCTAAAAGTTTCAGGTTACATTTTTCTAAAACTCTACTTGTATCTATAATTTTCTAATTGTCTCATCTACTTGCGATTTTATATGATTTGAAGAGCGTTAGCGCCAGAAATCGTGCTAACATCTCACAGAAGCGGGGGGTATATTATGGTTCTCGAGGCGGTTACAGATTGATAGAAGAAAATCTCGTAAGTAGCATCTATATATTAGATTTTTTTAATCATACTTGGACTTGATATACATGTATACATATATTATTTTTGAGTTAACGTGTAGGTGTCAAAAGGTGTGACCGACTTGAATCGGCATGTAACTTATAAAGAAGGGCACACGCCTAAAGGATCCCGAACATGTAACGAATATGATCAGGAAGTCTTGGCCAACATAGTAAGTATTATTTTTATTAAGACGGGTTTTTAATAACTTTATTGTTCAATTCTTGTATGTCTAACTATCTATTTATTTTAGTAACAAAAATTAAATTAAGTTTATTTAATATATTATAGGAGAATGTTCTGAAGGAGGTTGCGGAAGGGAAATTCACTCCGAGTGGTCGTGACGACGTTCTTGCTAGAGCGATCGGCCGTCCCGAGCATCCAGGTCGATTGAGGGGCGTCCCATTACATGTCGGAGTCACGAAATATTATGGGACAACTAGCTCGAACAAGAAGAAGAAAAATAAGGGGAAGGCTGACATGGTACGTATACCATTTGTTATTGTCATTTAAAATTCACATGTTATTGTTTTAACAAATTGCTGATTCTACATTTTGGGCGTGCAGGTTCAGTTATTGGCCTCCGTGATACTGAAGATGAATTCTGGAGGCAAGCCTTCCGAAGAAGAATTGAAGATGATGGAGGATGTCATTAAAAAGGGCGAGGTAGTGCAACAGATTTGCCAAGAGGCAGACACTACTACCTTGCCAATACATGAGGAGACGGCTGAGAAGATGGTTGAGGTACCTACTGCTGCCGAGGTTTTAATACCTCAAGCCGGTAAGGTAAATATGACTTCTTCTTTTTTTTCTGCATTTGTTCTTTCTAGCAGCCATGCCTTTGATTGGTTTGTTTTATTAGGTAAATGAGTCGGAAAAGGGGACGCATCTTGAGGAGACGGGTGAGGTACCTAATGCTGCTGAGGTTTTGATACCTCAAGCCGATAAGGTAAATACGACTTAACCATTTTGAACCTCTGCATTTGTTCTTTCCAGCAGCCATTGCATGCCTTTGATTGGTTAATTAATTTTATAAGGTAAATAACTCTGAAAAGGGGACGCAACTTGAGGAGCCGGCTGAGAAGACGGGTGACAATAAGGAGGTATGTAGAATATAAGAAGTTAGTATATGCTGTCAGTGCTAAATCTGGTCTGGACATGTTCAAGTATAATAGCCTACCCACCAACAATAAATACTTGTAACTAACTTTACATTATATACTCAATATAGATCATTTATGATATCTATTATATTTTGGTATTTAGTAAATAATGTGTATTCTTCAGGCCACAAAACAGCGGGTAGTTGTTCGTCTCGCCGACCCTTCATTAAAAGAGAATGTGATTGTTGCTCGGGGTTTCGTATGCCCAAAGCCCAAGGACTCAGCGGAAACCATCTTGGTTCATGGCGTACCACTCTTGCCGAAGCATGCAAAAGTGGGGATAGTGGGAGTCGTGAAGGGCTATGGAACCTGTAAACTGCCCGTCACAGTCCGCGACGACATAGTAATACTGGCAGATGCGGTTAAATGTTTTGTCCAATGGCCTCAAAGCCACATTTTCTTGGCTCGTGATTGTAAAATTCAACAGAATGTAGACGGGGTTAGAAAAATACATCTAATTTAACCCGCCTTTTGTCTTTGTTCATCACCTTCATAAATAGTGAAATTTATATGTTTTATTTTTGTTTTGTAGGTAACAAAAAACATGGATAAGTCTAACTCGATAGACAATAATCTTTCTACTACCTCGTCAAAACAACAACTTGATGAGGTATTTAATCAACTCTCTTTCTATTTTAAGTTCTACTATCGCCTCATCATTGAAAGAGCAACTTAATTTAGTTAGCCACATGTAGGTTGTGAAAGGTAGCACACCGCATCATTTCCCCAAGCTGAAAGAGGTCAGGAGTCTATCCGGTACTAAATATCATGGGAACGTTTACATGGAAAAAGTACGAACGGTGGCGATGCTGGAGCTTTATAAGGAGGCTGAGAGACGCATAGCAAGCGAGCAATTAATAGTTATTCCGCTCGAGAATGATATTGTAGGGGTAGAACGCCAAGCAATGCTGGATTGGGAAACGCTAGCCGTTTGGGCTGGCCTTGACGAGATTGATGTCCAACACCTATATGTTTGGATGAAGTAAGTTTCTTAATAAATTAAATCATGCAGTATTCTAATATTCTGACTAAGTAAGATATAGTGTTTATAATATCGGAATTAAAACCGGCATGTAGGTACTTGAACTCGGTTGTGATCCCCGCCGAGACCAATATTAATCCACTTCCTCAATACGGATTCATGTGCCCAAATGTTTTATCTATGCATATCGAGATGTTTTCGTATGAAGAACGTGTAAATTATATTGCTGGGGAATTGGCGAAAAACAATAAGCTCATTTTTGCCCCTTATAATGAAGCCGGGTAATATATAATTAATATTACGATTCCAAATACAATTGCATTTTTATATGTTTGGTTATGATGCATGTTGTGATTGTTAATAATGATGTGTCTCTCGATCTCTAGGAGACATTGGGTGCTAGCAGCGATCAATCCGACCACGAAGAAAGTATTTTGGTTGGACTCTTTGCATGGACAACCATCCGAGACCTACTTGATGATTTGGCACATATAATATTAAGTTAGTAGTTTATTATTATTAAGTAAGTTTATGTGACTTTCGGCCTCTTTCCTTTTTTAAAGGGCCTTTGAGAAGAAAAGAGCAACCGGCAATCAACCGACAGAATATTCTGATGATGGCCCTACTTTTATTACGATAACAGGGGTACGTACGCGCAAATACTAGTGCATTAAACTAATTACGCATATACATCTGTCTTTTTTAATTACGCATTAAACTAATTGGTAATTGCCTTCTCGTCTCTTCGTTTATTATGTAATAATAGGTCCCTAAACAGCCGGATAGCATCCAATGTGGATACTACGTTTGTCGTTTCATGTTGGAGATTATTAGGCGAAGATATATCAGCATTCCAGAAAAAGTTAGTAGTTTAATGTAGCTATTATTTACTTTTTTTCATTAGAGCTGATATCTTTTCTGCTATATATATATGATCGATGTTGCTAATTATGTATGATATGCCTATACTGTTGTTACCCTACTGATCGATGTCTTTTATTTGTTTTATCCGCAGTATTCAATCAAGACGCCACATGTCCCTGAGTACACTAAGCACAATATAGACGAGGTAAGGGACTTGTTGGGCAAATACGTCCTTGAACAAACAAAGAATAAATGAAACTTAGATTATTTTGGAAGCAGATAGGGAACTTTAATTTGTAGAAGTCATTAATTAGAGCAAGTTGTAAGTATGAATTGCTCTAAAAGAGATCATTTTGGTTGTATATATCATTTTGCTGCTGCTGTACATGAATTGCCATGTACATGAATTGCCCTGTACATGAATTGCTCTGATATATATATAGATATATCATTTTGCTGCTTCTGAAATTGGTTTATGATGCGTGCTGCTGCTACTGCTGCTGATTTATGCAGGATTTTCACTGGTGGCAGGGGAACAAATTACAATTTTTTCAAAAACAATAATAAAAATAATAACAACGGTTTTTCAAAATTCATTAAAAGCGTTGTAACATATTTCCCACCAAAACTTATCATACCTTTAACAACGGTGTATTATAGAATACCTGTTGTTATTAAAACTTTCCACAACGGCTTCTTTATTATACTCCGTTGTAATTAACAATATTCACAACGGGTTTGAAAAATTAAAGCGTTGTTATAATCTTTCCCACCAAAATTAATCATACCTTTAACAACGGTTTAATTTAATAGAACCGTTCTCGTATCTTTCCCACCATAATTTTTCACACGTTTTAACAACAGTTATCTAGTAATAACAACGACTTCTTACCGTTGTTAAAACTATTAACAACGGTATTTTCATTAAATCGGAACCGTTGTTAAAACCTTTAACAACGGAGGCTTTAACAACGTCCGCTTTTTAATATTACAACGGTTTTTAACCGTTGTCATTTCCTGTTTTTGTAGTAGTGTATGCATCTCCCCCGTCTCCTTGTCGACATACAAGTGTAATTTGGCAAGGTCACACCTCCACTGCCTTAAGACTGCCGCTGCCTTACGTAATAGATACTTATCATGGCAGTCGGGAATATCGAAAGCTTTCTGCATCATCATCATATATATTAATAAGCGGCTGTCTAATATCATACCTTTATACGAACCTTTATACGGCTTCCTGCCTTATGTAATAGTAACTTCTGCAAAATAAAATGGTGTTTAGCTAAAGAAATTATCATACCTTTATACGGATCAAGAGTAAGTTCTGCAATGCAGGATTTATATTCCTGAAATCATCTAAATCAATAGGCGCAAACTGTTTGGTTGTAACTCCAATCCAAGTGGATAAATGGCCAGCATTTGGACCAGTAGGAACACCTTTCACACTCCATTTTATAGGCAGCGGCTTTTTTGCCGCTATAGCTGCAAGGGCTGCAGGGCACTTCGAAGCACCCCTCTCACCAGGCTTATCCCCCTTATCATTGTTTTCTACTCTTTTCCGTTTTTCACCCATGATAATCCTAAAACCCTAAGACCTTCAAAAGAAATGAAATAGTAACGGAACAGAGTCATGCATACAGCGATTCTAAAACCCTAAGACCTTAAAATGAATGAAATAGTAACTGAACAAATAAAGAGTCATGCAGAGATTCTAAAACTCTAAAAACTTAGAAAGGAATGAAACTAGATGATAAAGAGAACGATAAATAGAAAATGAAAACAAAAAGATGAACTTCAATCTTAAAACCCTAAAGACGAAACACAAAAATTACCTGATAATGAAAATGAAAACAGGATGATGATAAAGAGAACGAGCAGGATGATGATCAAGAGAACGAGGATGATGATGATGATAATAAACAAAAAGATTTGTGTTGTAAACAAGGATGATGATGATGATAATGTACGTGATTGTAAATTATTTGTGTGTTTAATTTACTCTATAGGATTGTAAATTATTTTTTATTAAGAGAAACTATTGACAACGGTTATACTAAAAACCACCGTTGTTATCGAGTAATGACAACGGTTAAACGACACCCGTTGTTATATATTTTCACCAAAATGCGCCAAAAGGAAAAATCTAATAAACACTATGACAACAGTTTCTTAGGTGACCCGTTGTTGAAAGTAATATCAACGGTGGTATTATAAAGAACCGTTTTTATAGATTATGTGTTTTTTTAATTTTTCAGATACGCGCGCGCGGTATTAAAATTTGAGGCACGAAAATAAATTCATTAATTACGTTTAATTTATTTAACTTTGCTTTAAATTTAATTAATTTTATAATATATATATAGGTATAGTACATCATAATTGTTATGTTATATAAAGATTTGTATATTATAGGCATAAGTTACGTTTAATTATTAGCTCGGATCAGGTTTGGGAATCAATTCCGATCGGGTTAGATTCGGCGGGTTTGTAATTAACTTTATCGATCGGGTTATTATTAGTTTGGGTCGGGGAGGGTCCTTTCGGCTTTCGTGTCTGTTTCGGGAATGTTTATAATTGGGCGGGTCGTCGATAATTTTCGGGTCAAGCGGATGTGGTTATATATATCGAGTCTAGTGATTCTCGAATCGGGTCATTTTCTTTTAAGGTACTGGTTATTATAATCACACATCACTAGCTAACCTGAAACTGATCGGGTGACCAGTTACGGATCGGGCAATCCACTATCTAGAGCTAGTAGCTACTTCGGGTCGATCGCTTTTGGGTCGGGGGCACGTGTCATCAGGTGGTTTCGGATCGGGTGGTTTCGGAACATGATGATAATATTGATGATATATAATACTGATGACTTCCGGATCATTAACCTCGTACTTCCGGATCATTAGGGACGGATATATTGATGCATATATATATGCTCAAATTAATTAAAAGGGACGGTTTTTTGCTTTTTACCACCTATAATATATTATTGGGTTCAAAAGTTTAAACTTACCACCTATTTAGTCCGATCTTTATAATCAAATAACTAACCACTGCACATAAAATTGAAGAAACCGGCCCCAAAGTATATTTTCCGTTAATTAATTATCTTTATGGTTTTTGTTATTTATCGTCTCGCTTAATTACGTTTTATCAACAAATGGTTATTTTCATATATTGACGGCCATCAAAACTACCCCACATACATTTATCACTAATTATTACTTATCACCACACCCCACATTATTTATCACTTATTATACTTATTACGTACATACGTTTTATCAACAAATAAATGGTTACTAGGCCATATTCCGATCGGGTTAGATTCGTAGGGTATGTAACTTTACCGGGTTAGTTTGGGTCAGGGAGCGAGCGAGGGCCGGGTCCTTTCGGCTTTCGTGTCTGTTTATTCGGGAATGTTAATTGTCGTCGATCATTTTCCAGGTCAAGCGCTAGCGGATGAGGTTATATATCGAGTCGGGCCATTTTTGCATCACAAACCTGAAACTGTTCGACCCAAAATTAATTAGCTAGTATCGGGTTATTTAATTTAATTCGATAGAAATCTTTATTTATTATCCGCGTGATTATTAAGTATCATTTTCGGGTCGGATCACTTTTAATTATTAAGTATCATTATTAGTATACATGTGTTACTTCAAAATAACCCTAAACCCTAAACCCTAAACCCTAAACCCTAACCCCTAAACCCTAAACCCTAAACCCTAAACCCTAAACCCTAAACCCTAAACCCTAAACCCTAAACCCTTTTATATATATATATATATATATATACTAGTAGATTATCGCTATTGATCAAACATCAAAATATTGAACATCAACGGAATTAATCATATCAATTCAAACAATTTAAACAACATTCTTTCTCATTGATTTCATTAGGAATAACCTAGATTTTATATTAAAGTAAATTACATTCATCCAACATCAAATAAATAAAGATGTTAAATAATCCGGAACAATTCCGGTTAAGAGTAAAAAGCTTTTCTCACAATGCCACCAACAATTCGGAACAATATTGATGATACTGATGACTTCCGGATCATTAACCTCATATTTTGCAATAACATATTCAATGCATGCAAGTACACGTCTTGCATGTGGAGATAACGTAGGACGGGTACAGCTCAACATATCTCTTGCGGCATCCAACCTGCGAGTATCAGGCCGACGTGGGTAGCCAGAGGACGATGATGATGACGACGCTTGGTTGACAAGTCGGACTGCTTCAAGCCTCTTAATCCAATAATCCCTTCGATGTTCAATGGATCCTTTAATCAATGGGTGATGATCAGCGGGAACTACGGCAAGAGCCTCCTCCTCATCTGCAATCAATTTTGTAAGGGTCGTCTCATCGTTGGGAAGGTTAACTGCTGCCATTGATGATGTTAATTTTTGGAGTAATTAATTAGCGTTATGTAATATTAAAAGGAGGGGTTTTGAGGCTGTATTTATAGAGGGGTTATGCTGCCATTGATGATGTTCAATGGATGCTTTAATCAATGCTGGTTCTGCTGTTACAGTTGTTCTGCTGTTGTTTATTCACGGGTTTGGACTGCAATATCTTTTAATTAAAAATAATAATATTGAGAAATAATAACGGTTATTGGTTAAATAACCCGTTGTTATTACTTTCTACAACGGTTTTGCTGACTAAAACCGTTGGGATAGAGTAATGACATCGGTGCATCATAGTCGTTGTGATAGAGAAATAACAACGGTTATTCGTTAAAAAAACCGTTGTTATTACTTTCCACAACGGTTTTGCTGACTAAAACCGTTGTGATAGAGTAATGACATCGGTGCATCATAGCCGTTGTGATAGAGAAATAACAACGGTTATTCGTTAAAAAAACCGTTGTTATTACTTTCCACAACGGTTTTGCTGACTAAACCCGTTGTGATAGAGTAATGACATCGGTGCATATATAGATTCACACATTTACTCAATTTACTGCATGTAAGTGCATTGACTGCATAGGAAATGTAACTGCATATATACATTCACACATTTACTCAATCAATAACGTACTGCATGTGAATGTATAGTCGTTTTGGGATTTGTAAATGCATGTGAATCAATGCATGCATGTGAACCAATGCATGCATGTGAATCAATAACTGCATGTGACTCAATAACCCCAATCAATAAGTCTCTATAAATACAGCCTCAATACAAGGTTATCAACCACATACAAAATTTCCTAACTCCAATCAATAACATATTTGCTAAACCATACAAAATTTCCCAGCCTCAATACTAACAAAATGTCTGAAACTTTTACTAAACCATATGCTTGCATCATGAAACAAATGCCTTCTCATATTGAGGGTGGCTACGTTGTGTGTAAAAGCTACAAGAAACTCCGTGATACGCTTATTCAAAATGGCTACTTAATCAAGAAGATGTGGCCAAATTATCATCGCAGGTACTTTACAGGGGAACTCGTTTTCGAGTTTGGGATGACGGATGCTCATCGTGCGTCCGCATTCAAATTGGCAAGAATGTTTGACAAGGCCGGGCATGGGCGAAAAGATTTTATTGAGAGCACGAACCACCAGTCTGGGCCATATCTATGGGTGACTTCCGAACATGACCGTCACCGTTTCCCAAATGGGGTCGACCTCGTTGAAGTGACCCAGGTAGATCAGTGGGAAGGGTTGTTTCTGGCCGAGGCTGACCCGATTGATGCATATGCTCTAGCGATGGCAGCTATCCGGGAGATTTACCCGGACTTAATTTAGTTTGTTGTTGTTGTTGTTTGGTTGTAGTTGTTTGGTTGTTTTGGCGCCATTTGTGTGGCGCCGTTTGAACTTATTATTTAATAATATTAATGTTGATACGTTAATTTGTTTTTTGACTTAAGTTTAGAACTAATTAAACTAATTCAATTCAAAGCTATTCAATCGATAAAGAAAAATTAGAATTGAACTAATTCACAAATTCAATAATAAACTACATTCAGGAAATCCACAATTCAATAATAAGAATTGAACAATCTTAATAAGATATTGAACAATCACAAATTCAATAATAAGTATGTCTTATTGGTGCAGTATGATCGCTTTGTGATAGAGTTTTTGTGTTGCAGTACAGTCGTATTATATATTAGTGTTGTGTGTTTTCTTCATCTTTATTAACAAATATTGACAACAGTTATTATAAACAACCGTTGTGATAGAGTAATGACTACGGTTAAAGTAGTCTACCCGTTGTGATTAATAAAAACTATGACAACGGTTTGTGTGTAATAACCATTGTTATAAGCAATAACAACGGGTAAATTTACAACAACCGTTGTTGTTGCTTACCTTTATTTTTTTTAATTATAAAAAAGAGACAGTAATATCATAAGCACTATACACTGCAATAATAATCAGCAGAAACCAAAACATGGAGACTGTATACTGAATGACCAAAAGCTAAATAATTTGGGAATCTTCAACAATGACCAAAGCTAACAAAAGCTAAAGACAATACACTGAATGACTACACATCTTGAACTCGCTATAAATTCAGCAAAGAATACTCACTGCAAATAAACCAAACCAAAACCAAAATCATCTATTTTGGAAATGACTCAAAATGTTGCTCGTTCATATCACTGTGTCCTAATGAATGCCCCATGCCATTTGGAGGATGAAAAATTTGTTGCCAAAAGCTTTACTCCTTTGAGGAATAAGCTTATTGAGCTGGGATACTCGGTCAGCAGAATTAAGGCATAATGGGCGCCTTGGGGATTCAAAGGGATACTACTCATTCAGTTTGGAACATCACTTGCAGATGCAGAATCAGCATTTAAGCTTGGCAATATGTTTCAACTCAGAGGCCATGGTAAGAGCGACTGGGTTGCTCTGAATAGATCAACAGTCGAACAATACCTCTGGGTAGCCACAGACGAGGACGCCGAGCTTCTGAAGAATACTGTGGACTATTTCCACGTGCCGTATCCGACCATCTTGAATGGTCAGCAGTCGGCCAATTCAGAAATCGTCGATGCCTACAACCAGGTTGTGGCTGTTTTCCAAGCAATGTACACCTAAAAATTCCAAGCAACGTCCTGTGTTAGATATTGAGTGTCAATTGTGTGTGTGTCTGTATCAGCCTATCATAATAGCAGTGTAATGGGATAGGAGGGCCTGTGGTCTTGTATGTAAGATTTCCGCTATGGTTGTAAGATTTCCGCTATGGTTCCTAAATGAAAATCTGTTCGAGCTAATAAAGTATCAGTGCTTTACGTTTGTATTAACTCGGGGTTCTCCCAGCCATATCACATGAAAACGTACATAACCAAAGCATATAAACATGCATCATCATCATCAAATATGAACAATATCAACATTATATATAAACAATATCATAATCATATATAAACAATATCAAGTAACCAAGACTTAGGGAAGACTCACCTTGGCAACGATATCGCTAATAACGGCTTGCATCTCACCGTTAGTGACCATATAGTCGAAGAGATAGGGGACACAACTCACAAGAACTACAAGGCATTTAAACATTCGTTTCATATTCAACAACTCATCACGAAATGCAAACACACTCTCACAGTAAGTGAAACACACTAGCATCTGCACTAAGCAAGACATGAAAACCCTAGACTCTAATCCTCTCGTTAAGACGACGATAATATAATACGGTCCAAATCTAAATCTGGCAAGACTCTCGGAATGCTACGTGTTCCAATTCGATATGTGATATTATGTTCCACATCCAAGACTCGGCAGACAGAACGGAAGCCGAGTACCCCAAATCCGGCAAGGGCAGCTAACGGAAGAGGCGGAAAGAGAATGGGTATACCTAATCCAGCAAGGGCAGCTAACAGAAAGTTTGTCACATAAACATCAAACAAGTACGCTACATTTAAAGACACCACCTCGCAAGGATACAACATTTGAAGGCCGAGTCGATCAACGCATTGCGTTCGCCGTCATATCCTCACTAAAATAAACTTGAATTTACCTCTATCGCTCCGACACAAGGTCTAACGAATTTAAGGGTACAAACGGAAAAAGAGAGTTCAATAGCATCCAACCACCAAGACTCAACCGACTACTCAAGGCGCATAAATGACTCAAATAAGCTAAACATCCAAAATCGTCACTAAACTAAACATGTGAATAAGGCATAAGATAAATGAATCAATGATAAAAAAGAGTCAATACATGTTACATAAGCATGGCTTGACTGGATTGACGAGGGATTTGTCGCAGGCCCCTCGACCAAACAAAATTTTTAATGCTCAATACCTAACTAATTAATGTAGTAGGGTAAGGAGGTCGAACCCAAAGGACAGTTAGGATTGGCTATCAATTTTTGTTTTTATCTAGTCTAGTTCGGACGAAGATGAGAGGTTCAAAAGTTAAAGACGAGATAGATGCAATAACTAAAACTAGCAATGAAGCAAGAAAAGATTAAACAAGGATTAAAATAGACTAAGGTGATTGAGTTCATTAATATAGGTATAGATCGATTATGATGAGGGTTAAAACTAGTCTAATGGTAAGTCTAGATATGTCTCCACCTCTCGGTGCAAGACGGTCTCTAGGCAAGTCTCCACCTCTCGGTGTGAGACGAGCCCTAGCCCAAGGATCGGTCGGGATCTCGCCCTAACCTCCCCTTAAACATTGAAAACGCACACACACATATTACAAGTCAAGCTCTCACTCAAACTAGTAATTAAACATGAGAAATACTCACACTACTCATTTAAGCATTTCTACAAACACCTTGTGTGCACAAGACAAGTAAACTACCAAAAGACTCAATCTTTATGCCCAATAACCATAATTGACCCACATAACAACATTAAATCCCCCATCTACCCTAGTGATGCACTACTCAAACATGTTTAAGACAAACAAAAAGATTAACAAAATAATAAATATATTAAACATTACTAATAAGTAAATCTAGTAAAACAATGTAATGAAAATGAAATTAGAAGTAAATAAAGAAGGAAAGACGAGATTTTTACCGCTTAACATAAATGAGACGGAAAAGTTACGAACTTGAATAAAAACCCGATCTTTTGATCTTAATCTTCATACAAAATCCGAGTAGAGATAACTATTCTAAGATGAAAATTATTTGGGGAAATATTAAAGGAAGAAATTAAACTAAGAAAATCTAATCTAGTGAGACGGGTTTTTCTTCTAGAGAGACGGTCTTAAAATCTATCTAAAAATAACAAAAATCTATTCTAATGGAATAATCTAATATATGGTGGGTCATTCTATGGTCTAATAATATGGGTCTTATATATTATTAATAATAATAAGTAATACATAGTGGGTCTTGTCCTTTTTTTTTTTACTTCTTCCCTCTTTTTCCCCCTTCCCCTTTGTCTGCCAATTACCAAAAGTCTCCAATCCATAAAACAAAAATCAACATCACGCAAAATTAGGTTCTGGGCCGGTAGGCCTGCCGCCGACCACCTAACCGGCTCGACACCCTCTACTTTGAAATGACCATATTTGATTGCGAGGGGGCTCCAGCCCGGCTGCTGGTGGACCGGCTCAAAACCAAGGCATGTTGCTTGCTATTCTCACGCGGATGGAGGAATAAAAGGAGTGCCAGCCGGTGGGTCGGCCGCCGATGGTGTTGCTGCCGGAACTCGAAGGCGCCGGGTTCGATTGGTGTTGTTGTGACTAGCCATGGTGGGTCGAATGGTTTTGAGGGTGAGTATTGATGGAGGAGGAAAAGGATTAAATTGATGAGGGTTATAATAAGAAGCATGAAGGCGTAGTTTGGCTGGGTAAAGGATTGACTTAGCTTAGTTGGACTATGCTCCATTTATTTAATAAGTAGTGCGTTTTGATCTGTCTTTGACTCGCTCGCGTTTTCTCGACTTGATACCTACACTATTAAAACAACAAAAAAACAATACCAAATCCTAGGGAAATAACAATTATTCATAATGATTTTAACTAATCTAATAACTTTTAATTAGTTAGTAAAATGAGCTATTAACCAATTAAATGCACAAAATCGAGTCAAATAAATGGCATAAATGAGGGGTAAAACGCTACAAAAAATACTATTCATCATGGATCTATGTTGACCAGTTAGTCAACATGGTTGTCATTGAATAATTCATATGAAACTTGTAAAAACTACTTATGATACCCTTGAAAGATATCCAAGTCCTACCAAGTGAAACTTTGTGTGTAATATGGTAAGCTTATAAGTTACAAGAAAACAAAAAGAGGCATAAACTGATGCGAATCGGGTTAAAGTTTGAAAACACGTCAAACAATAACAAGGGTGAATCGAACGCATCAATTCAAAGAACAATCGAACGTTAATAAAACGATACAATTGAAATACTTTCTGGTTTTTTTTCTTAATTCATTCTGTGTCTTTATTCAATCCCTATGGGATGGTTTATATAGCCAACGGGTACAAACGAAAGGCCACCATTAAGAGTGCCCAATTAAGGTAATTCAAAGCTAATAATAAACTACAATTAACCAAATTAAATGTCTTGTCTAATAATAAAAATAGCAATAAAACTAATGAGTAATGAGAACAATTCCTCCAACTTTTCATTGCACCGTGATTAAGCTCACCATTATTCGTATCACAATGCCCATGCCCCGGTTCCGTATTCAATGAAAGCTCGAGATACATTTAATCATCCCGAGATTCATTTAACCATCCCCAAATAATCATCGGGTATGCATTAAACTGATCTCCGACTTTCAATGAATTCGTCCCTCCATCGACTCATACCCATACTCGTATCATGGACGAAGTCTGTCGTGAACATACTAAAGAAAAATGGAGCTCCAATCACCAAATCGAGTCAGGGACATCCAAAATTTGGCGGGAAAGGTTGCAACCCGCACATGCACAATGCATGTCACGCCCGTGACGAAGCCGTGACAGCTCTTCTTTGCACGAGACTCGACCATGGCTTTCCCAAATTCAATTCACACACAAGTTATGCCATATTGACATCCAAAACCCACATACACTATTATATTCATAGGATTCACATTAAAGAAGATAATAACTCAAACCTATTTGCAATATCGACTCAAATCCGTCAATAAACATCCTTGCACACCACATATGAGTATCATACCACTCAATTAAACCACAATAGCACAATTAGTCCATCATTAATAACTTAAATACATGTTTAAGCAACAAGAAGATAATTTATCATCAACACTGCCAATTTTCATCAAATAGAGACTTATAAGATGAAATTCAACAATTAAACATATTGTAGTCATAGATCTATACTAACATCTACACAATAACTCATCTTTAACATAAAAACTAACCTAAAACACATAGAAAAACACATAAAATGTGATACCGAGTAACCCATCAACATTACTTCGGTTCTTCAATTCTCAAGCTCTTCCTCGATCAAATAATAGTCTTTGTCAAGATCCTCTAGGTCTCCTCCTACAAGAAAAATCCAACCTTGAGACAAACTCAAGCTTTAAGAAAAACGAGAATTCGAAGTGCTACAAAAACGAGTCTTTCTTACCTTAAAAGAAAGAGAATGAGAAAATAGGAAGAATGAAACAAGAATCAAAAGATTTGGCTAAGTATTGGGGGAGTTATGGTGGATTTAAGTTATGAGAGTTTATGAGTGAAAATGGAGTCCTTAGGGTTCTTGGTGAGGAAGATGAAGGTGGAAAAATGATGAAATGTGTGAGAGGAAAGAGTTAGTGGATTTAGTTTTGGTGGATAAGGGAAAAATAAAAGGCTCATCCGTCATTTGAGACCTTACTCACTTGAATTTCCGAGTAGAATCCAAATATGGTCTCGGAAATGACGTTAAGGACACAGATTTAACCCAATAATTAAAATCCTAATCTAAGTGTAACACTCCCAATTTCCGACCTCCAATACTTTAAACCTTTTTCCTCGGAAACTGGGCGTGTTAGCGGTGTTACTTAAAATAAAGTATCGATATCCAAAAATAAATAAAGGTTCTAATAAAAATAACATTGCAGTGGAAAACTTAATCAATGCTTACATGGTTTTAAACTCAAAACAACTCAAAGAGTATAACACTTATAAAATAAATTCAACAACATGCGGAAGCGAAATTACTAAGTCTTATTCTATTGTCTAGTACTCGACATCGAGTCACGAACTCTTTTTCCCTGACGTCTAATCGCGTGGCAATAGAAAACCTATCAAATTACACTGCTCACCATACAATCGAAAATATTGTAAGGGTCATCACAGGTCCTCGAGTAATAGGTTTGGTGGACAATTTTGGGAAACACACACAAGTCAATACAAATACATAATCGAGTATGATCATATTAGATATCCACAACCACAATTAAACAGTGTTTAGAAAACAACAAAATACTTTCTTTCTCAAACATTCACTTAACAAAATTGGTTCCACTTGCTTTCTTAATAAACTTTTGGTATCCGTATAGAGCATCAATGTATATAAGGTTCCAGCTAGTCAATTGCCGGTTCGACAAGTTTTCCCCAACTCTGTAGTAAACTGGCCACAATTTTCGAGTGTGCACACCCCTCACAATGACTAACCCAAAGGAGGAGGAAAGGTGACGAGACACCATCTCAAATAAGTATGGTCTCCAAGGCATCCTGATATAGGGTATAGTCTTCCAGAGACACGACCCTTCTCTTCCATCACCATAAAACATTTTCAAACCAACACATCCAATAGACCCAAATAGGTTGCTCAAAATCCATCTCAACCATTCAAGAGTAATAACGGTAACTTATCAAAGTATTTACAAAACCATACTTATTAAACATCAAATCACATTCAAAACTCAAAAAAATTTATAACAAATCATCTCAATCCATATTCACACACTATTCATACATATTCATATTGAGTAAGTTTGGGAACTTACCGATAGCAAGCAAAATCCAAGTACGCTCCTAGAACTTCCTTCCTCGAAACCACAATCTACAATTATCGTACCAAACTCGCATTAAGACGAGTGACCATGCTCTAATGCAACTATAATTCTTACTAACCAATTATCTAAACTAGTATCAATAAGATCTAATTGAATTTCTAACTTAAAGTAGTGTTCTCGACTTTTCTGACTTTCTTGAACAGGACAGGCTTACTATAAATTCCATAATTAATTCTAGAAAAATTTAATCAATACAAGGTCAGTGGGGTTAGAAACCTATGACTCTTAGCTACGACTTTTGTTTTTGTTTCCATCCTCGAATCCTGAAATGAACAGAAGTTTTGAGACAGATTTAAACTCTGACGAATCCCATCACAGAAAATGTTTTCATTTATAAAACGAGTTTGAAAAACGTTTTGTGGTTAAAATTAAAATTCTAAAATTAAATATACTATTTAAAATTCAAGTGTGAAAAATATCCAGTAGTGATTAAATTTATACATTATGTTGTGAGAGTAATCTTTATGCTAATACAGATTCGCAGAGGTTTTAGATAAATGTTCATAAAGAATTTATTGCGGCTAAACTACTATGAATCCGATTACTAGAATTTACAGACAATAAGTTAACTTGAAATAAACGTGAGTTGCTTCTTTAACTTTCGAAAATAAGAACCTTAAACAGACAAAACAATTCGCACAAAAGAGAGACAGATTAACAGAATTTCTGAAATTCTAACCTTTAAGTTAATTATACTAATTTCAACAAGAGATGATTAGCTCGACCCTAAACATGCTCGTATGATAAAATAAGACTTAAACCATGATTATGAATAATAAAGATGAAGGATTTAGAGAGAAAAGGTTGAGAATGAACTTCCATAGGTTGAGAATGAGTTTGTCTGCCTCCTAGAATTTTGCATTAGGGTTTCGGAAAATGAGACACAAGGTTTATATACTAGGAGATAACAAGCTTCTAGTTGGACTCTAAGACTACTAAAATCCGGTCCACTACTCGGTTTGACCGATTTTTGTTTTATTCTCTCTTCTTTTAAACTAAGTAATATCCTATTTCCTCAATTTCCATATTACTATTATTATACAAGGTCACACTCTATGTTTCCACCTCGTATTCTCCATTATAATCTTATCCGAAAAATGGCGGGTATTACACTAAGACTAACATTAAGACTAACTAATAATAATAAAATATTATTAAATTCTAATTACTAAAATTGTTGGTTTTACAATAAAGGTGTTCAAGTAATCCTACACAGGTAAGTCCTTGCCCTTTTTATAAGAGATAAATACATGTGTTATTATAGTACAAATTCCAAAGCAACTATAGATCAAATATTTTTAAACAACAACCATCTTACATATGATAGTTTATACCGTCCTAATACACAGTGTTAATTAAGCCTGACCTGTCTGATTTTGGAGAGAAAAATCAGCGTGGCCTGACTAGATCTATGTTGACTAGTTAGTCAACATGGTTGTCATTGAATAATTCATATGAAACATGTAATAACTACTTATGATACCCTTGAAAGATATTCAAGTCCTACCAAGTGAAACTTTATGTGTAATATGGTAAGCTTATAAGTTACCAGAAAACAAAAAGAGGCATAGAAGTCTGTCCTGAACATACTAAAGCAAACTGGAGCTCCTATCACTAAAGCGAGTCAGGGACATCCAAAATTTGGCAGGAAAGGTTGCAATCCGCACATCCACAATGCACATATTCTTATCCACGCCTCAAAGACATGCAAAGCTTTCTATAACCTCCATGGAAAGGATACAAAGTTCACAATAACTCTTGATCTCCTAAACCAAGGAAGATAACAGTCAGCAACACCCAATTTATTGTGTAAGTAAAAGTCCACTAGATTCGAAAATGAGGTATGCCTTTCTTGAAAAATATGTTTTAGCTATAATTATGTCATGTACTAATAAGTTTCATCCCTACTATGAATGTCGTCATATTATAGTCAGGACCAACCCCCTATTAAATCTGTCCTAAGATAGCCTGAACTATCACGCAATAAGATGACCAAGTAGTCACTCCAGCTTAGCACATAAGATTTCATCCTTGAACCCAGGCCAACAATCCAATCTTGTGCCCTACCAGACTTTGTGGTTAATTTCAGTCCTAATTTAGAATTAGACTTAGAAAAAGAAGTAAACCAGTTAGACACCCAAACCTCCGGTCAGAGGTGTATCTTACTCGCAGATGGGCCAACCAACATGCATGGGATAAGATTAGGTTAGTACTAAAAGCACCACAAGGGGACATAATAGTACATACTGTACATAAGATGTGTATTCAAAGTCATCAACAATGAAGTTGAGTATAAAGCTCTCATATAATGGTTCAAGGTAAGTACAAACCTTGGTGTGCAGCATACAAAGGTAAAAACTAACTTTTTTTTTTATCTCTCTCTCTTAATTACCAACCAAATCAATAAAACTTATGCAGCAAAGGATTCGAAAATTATCTTATACTTAGAATATGTCAAAAACTTTTGCGCAAAGTTTTGTTCATTTGTAGTTGAACATATAACATAAGACATGAATTGTGACAACCCTCGCGAATGCGGAAATATAAAACATACAAGCATGTGAAATAGTATGCGGAAATACGGTATTTTAAAAACCTTTAAACATGCAAGATATATATAATACGAGGTGTGTCAAAATGTTACAGACTAACTACGGAAATACAACAAAGAGACGAGGTCTCTTAAAATGTTAGCAAAGAACAAGTGTTTAACAAAACTAGCTACTATCGTCTAAAGGTGAAACTTCCAGGGACAACGCCCGCTAGCTCACACCCGAACCCCAAAATATCATATCCAAAAAGTCAACCAAAGCAGCAACCTGTTCATCCATGAAAAAAATGAATGCCACAGTCAGTGGGGAGTAACTCCGGGTTCTCCCAGCCATATCACATCAAACGTACATATAAGGAAATACGAAAGTAAAGTCATGCATATATAGATATCCATGTGAGTTACGATAAGAATAGATAGGCAATACGAGATATAATGATAAGATCATGTGGAAATCAAATCCGAACCATCATGTTATTCAAATACTCGGGAAAGACACTCTTAGGCAATCGAATACGCTCACTAGGGCTTGCATCTCACCGTTAGCGGTATAAGATTGATAAGATTGAGACTCGACAGACAAACCAAGTCAAGTCATGCGATGATTACACAAATCCAACATATTATCATCCATTCACGAACCAAGACAATGACGGTGTCCAATCATGCAATGACCATGAACAAGATCATGAAATCACGCATTCAAAGACGACACAAGACGACAAATCTCACGGTAAATGAAACGCACTAGCATCGTGTACATGGCAAGTATGATTAAAGGCATCCACGGGATCTCATTTCCCTGAACTCATACGCGATGCTTACATTTCGCCTATGTAGATACATTTCCTCCTGGTAGGAACGATAAGGCTCCTAATCTAAACCTGACCAGATTCTCGGAATCACATTTTCCGATTCGATATGCGATCACGTTTCGCACCCAAGACTCGGTCTTACAAAGAAAACGCCGAGTACCCACATTCTCGGTAGATCAATTCACGAAAGAGGCGGAAAACAAGCTCAAGCCTCATAACATGCGGTACGCTACATGCAAATAACACCACCTCGCAAGTACACAACATTTGACGGCCGGGTCGATCAACGCATAGCGTTCAACTCCCAACAACGTCGTCGTATGCCCACTAACACATGCATTTACGCAGTAGGATACCTCTCCGTTCCGACATTCCAGCCTTACGAACGGGAAGGTAGCCAAAGGAATGAGAATACCAAGCACAAGACAAAATAGTGCTCAAACCGACTCATTTGTAAAAACCGACTCAAAGTGGAAACATATCGAAAACCGTCACCAAACATGTGATACATGCGAAAGAGATATCATATATCCAAAACATGAATATTATAAGACATTACGTAAAATTATACGATAAACCGATCATGCGAACTATTATAAATTACGAGTTTTAGAAGTCAAAAGAAAACAACACAGCCGTGTTGCAGGCCGGGCAGGGGACCGGTGGCCAGTGGGCCGGCTCAGAACACAAGGCAAAATCCAAAAACAGAGGAAGGGGGATGGGCCGGTCAGTCGACCGGCCGGTCGACCGGCACAGACAATCACACCAAACTCAAAACTTCAATACTGATGTGTTCCAGGCCGGTGGGTTGACCGGTGGCCGGTGGGCCGGCCTGGAGCACCTCTTATATAAAAATCAAGTTTCCAAAATGAGTTACTGAAGTGTTCTCAGCCGGTGGTCAGACCGGCGGCCGGTCGACCGGCTGGGAACACCCCTTCATCTGAGAGCTTCCAATACTTAACCAATTCATTTCCAAATCATTTCAATTCTCATATATACTTCAAATACTCATCAACAATCAATATAATTCATCAACGTTCATCATATAACATCATTTACTAATCATAACATGAATCCTAATCTCCCTAATCGTAATCTAATACGATTTTCTAGCATATAAACAAGTAAAACACGTAAGTGATATCGAGTAACCCTTCACAGTTACCTTTAAGCGTCTCTACTAGTCGTCAAGCTCCTCTTCTATAAGGAAATAGTCTTTGTCGGGATCTTGGAGGTCGCCACCTACAAATAGATCGTAAAAAGATGAATAAAGTTCATCTTGAGAAAGACGGAATGCTTAAAAAGCGAGAAAGACGATAATTTTATTATCAATACGGATAGAGGAAGGTACGGGAGGAAGAATAAGATAAACTTACGTAAATTCTATCGAGTAACGAAGAAACTACGCCAATTCTAAGATTGAAATCAAAGAGGGAAAAAGATGAGCTTTCTTAAGGGAGAAGAAAGGGGTTTTGTGTTTGATTTTGTGTTGAATGACAAATTAGGTTAAGGAGGGAGTAGTGTGAGTTATGAGAGAAAAAGTCAAAGACGATTTTCAAAGTCAAGAAAGTCAAACTTGACTTAAGACGGCTTTTTCATGAAATCTCGCAGAAATTCCAAATACGAACTCGGAAATTCTAAATTCGACTCGGAACTTAAAATTCTAATTTAAAACTTAAATTTACGGAAAAGCTTTCGTAAAATATTTCTACTAGAAAAATAGGGTACATTTCCGGGTGTTACACACCTACACTATTGATAAAGCTTTATGCGATCTAGGTGCTAGTGTAAGCGTTATGCCCTATTCCATTTGTGAAATATTGAATATGGGAGTTCTGAAATGCACAAGTATCACCCTGCAAATGGCAGATCGTTCTCTAAAACAACCTATGGGAGTTTTAGAAGATGTACCTGTTAGAGTAGGAAGATTTTTTATTCCAGTCAATTTCATAGTGTTAGATATGGCTGAAGATTCGCAAATCCGTATCATATTAGGAAGACCATTTCTACACACTCCGGGAGCAGTAATCGATGTCAAGAATGGAAAATTGACATTAGAAGTAGGTGATGATAAAGTCACCTACAACTTAAACAGTGCAATGAAGAGCCCTATGCTTGAAGAGCCTTGCTGTTTCCTTGACATTGTCGACTCAATTATTGATGAATCTTTGTATCCATCACTTATTGAGGATCCTTTAGAAGCAATTTTGTTATTAGAGGATATCTCTGAGAACGACAATTTTGAGATCAGTGAGCTGGAGAGGGACCTGACTGGTAAAGAGATACCGTTTGAAGAAGTTAAGGAGTTTATAAGCTTAATTATTGCTCCTGCCAAGGCAAAAGTACATAAACCTGAACTTAAACCTCTTCCCTCAAATCTAAAATATGCTTTTTAAGATGAGTCTGAATATTGTCCAGTCATAGTGAGTGCTCTCCTAGATGAAAATCAGTTAAACTCATTATTGACTATCTTGAGAAAACATAAAAAGGCAATAGGTTACAAACTTGAAGATCTCACAGGCATAAGCCTCGACTTTTGCATGCATAGAATCAACTTAGAAGAAGGCCAAAGACCTTGTGTTCAAGGTCAACACCGTCTTAATCCCAACATGCAAGAAGTAGTTAAAGCTGAAGTTATGAAATTACTAGATGCTGGCATAATCTATGCAATTTCTGACTCAAAATGGGTTAGCCCTGTCCAAGTTGTTCCCAAGAAAGGAGGAACAACAGTAGTCAAGAATGAAAGGAATGAGCTCATCCCCACAAGGATTGTGACGGGATGGCGTATGTGCGTTGACTACAGAAAGTTGAATCAATCAACTCGAAAAGATCACTATCCTCTGCCCTTCATTGATCAAATGCTAGAGAGGTTAGCTTGCCACAAATATTTCTGTTATCTAGATGGTTACTCAGGATTTTTCCAAATTCCTATCCACCCTGAGGACCAAGAGAAAACCACCTTCACCTGTCCCTATGGTACTTTTGCTTATCGCCGAATGTCATTTGGCCTATGTAATGCACCTGCAACTTTCCAGCGTTGCATGACTAGTATCTTTTCCGATTTTGTTGAGACTATCATGGAAGTATTCATGGACGACTTTAGCGTCTATGGCATTTCCTTTGATAATTGTTTGACAAATCTATCCAAGGTATTGAAACGCTGTGAAGAAGTCGACCTTGTTCTCAACTGGGAAAAGTGTCACTTCATGGTGAACGAAGGTGTAGTTTTAGGACACATCATTTCTGAAAGAGGTATTGAAGTGGATCGAGCTAAGATCCAAGTTATTGAACAACTGCCACCACCTGCTAATGTAAAAGGAATCAGGAGTTTCCTTGGCCACGCCGGTTTCTACCGACGGTTTATTAAAGATTTTTCTAAAATAGCCAAGCCCCTGACTGAGCTCCTTTTTAAGGATGCGCCTTTTAATTTCACGAAGGAATGCCTTGAGGCATTCAACAAAATCAAACGCGCTCTAATCACCGCACCTATAATCCAGTCACCTGATTGGAATCTTCCATTTGAACTTATGTGCGATGCGAGTGATTATGCCGTTGGAGTTGTTTTAGGGCAAAGAAAGGAAAAGTTCCTTCATGCAATTTACTATGCTAGTAAAACCTTAGATCCTGCCCAAATCAACTATGCCACCACTGAAAAAGAACTTCTTGCCATTGTCTACGCCTTAGACAAATTCCGTTCTTACCTTATAGGATCGAAAGTAATTGTTTACACTGACCATGCTGCTTTGAAATATCTGCTTTCAAAGAAAGAGGCAAAACTTCGACTTATCCGATGGATCTTACTCCTTCAAGAGTTTGATCTAGAGATCCGGGATAAGAAAGGAGCAGAAAATGTAGTCGCTGACCATCTTTCAAGGATAAGAGTAACTGAAATAGGATTGCCAACACCAATTAATGACTCATTTGCTGATGATTCATTAATGGCGATTACTGACTCTTCTCCTTGGTATGCTGATATGGCCAATTTTCTTGTCAGCCGACAGCTACCTTCTGACCTTTCTTATAACCAAAGGAAGCGATTTTTGCATGATGCAAAATTCTTCGTTTGGGATGACCCTTATCTTTTCAAGCAGTTTTCAGATGGTCTTTATAGACGATGTATCCCCCAATGGGAAGTTAAAGGAGTTTTAGAAGGATGCCACTCATCTGCTTATGGTGGTCATCATGGTCCGTCCAAGACCGTAGCCAAAGTCTTGCAATCCGGGTTTTTCTGGCCGTCGATGTTTAAAGATTCCAAAGATTTTGTTATGGCTTGTGACGCTTATCAATGAATGGGTCAAATATCCAAAAGACATGAAATGCCTCAAAACGGCATATTAGAAGTTGAAATATTCGATGTCTGGGGTATTGACTATCAAGGACCATTCCCTTCTTCTAACGGAAATCGTTACATCTTAGTCGCTGTTGACTATGTTTCTAAGTGGGTAGAAGCAATTGCCACTCCCACCAATGATGCTAGAGCTGTGATACGGCTATTTAAGAAGATCATCTTTCCACGTTTTGGTGTACCCAGAGCCGTGATTAGTGATCGAGGAACTCATTTTGGAGAAAAGCAGTTAGACACTCTGCTTTCCAAATATGGTGTGTATCACAGACGAGGATTAGCCTACCACCCTCAGACCAGCGGTCAAGTAGAAGTCTCAAATAGAGAGTTGAAAACAATTCTTCAGAAAGTAGTCTCAAGATCTAGAACTGATTGGAGTAATAAGCTCGATGACACCTTGTGGGCTTATCGCACAGCTTTCAAAACCCCGATTGGAACATCTCCTTATCGATTGGTTTATGGAAAGGCTTGTCATCTTCCTGTCGAGTTAGAGTATAAAGCTTACTGGGCTATCAAAGAACTCAACTTAGACACTAAGCTTAGCGCTGATAGAAGACTTTTGCAACTCAACGAGCTAGAGGAATTTCGTTTGCAAGCTTATGAGAATTCTAGGATCTACAAGGAAAAAACGAAGCGTTGGCACGACAAGAGGATAATTAAGAAAGAATTTAATGTCGGTGACCAAGTACTTCTTTTCAACTCCCGTCTGAAAATTTTTCCGGGAAAACTTTGATCTCGATGGTCTGGACCATTCACTGTCACATATGTGAGCAAGTACGGCTATGTGGAACTAATGACTAGCAATGGTGAGAAATTCAAAGTTAATGGCCACAGACTGAAACTCTACTATAGCAATTCTATCATCGGATGTTTAGATATTGTCTATACGGAGCGTCCATCCCCAACCCAATGATTTCATAGAAAAATTCGTCGAGCAAGACGTTAAACAAGCGCTTCTCGGGAGGCAACCCGTGTTTTCCCTTTTTGCATTTTTATTTTTGTTTTTCCCTTTTACGTTGTTTTGTTAGATTTCTTTGCAGATGAAAGAGTTTTTGAAGAATCTCTGACGACCTTCCTTGTCAAGTCCAAAAGGCTAGCTTGGGGGAGTCCGCGCTGACTAGTAAGCTTCATTCTTCTTTCATTTTTCCTTTCTTCCCATTAAGCAGCTCATTGCATATTTAGCTTTTGTGCTCACATTGAGTACAATGTGATGTTTAGCTTGGGGGAGGGATTGCATTTTCCCTTTTTTGCATTTTTGTTATATTTTTCAAATTTTGAATAAGATAGAGAAGATTTTAGAGAGAAGATTTTTAAATTTTGAACACAATTGAATGCTTTTCATGCTTTGCTTGCTTGTTTACTATGCTATCATGTTACATTTCCCAAACTTAGAGCTTTCAAAAGATAATGATTCAATATTCATTGAATTTTGCATACATGGGGAAGTCTTGTACACAGTAGGCATGGAATGAATCTATAGATGAGTACGCTTGATCTTGACATTTGGCAAACTACATATATTGTAAGGTAGAACCTCCTTAGACTGGTACATCCATACCCAGTCTCATCTAGGTGTGTGTAGTTCTCCTTGTGATGTGTGTCATGTCAAAACGCATAAGTATGGTTCTCATTTCATTTCTATAAGCATTGCATTCATGATTCACTAAGATTTGAAGCCTTTTTCACTTTGAATTACCCCTCAAAATTAGCCCCTTCATACAAGTGCTTCACAAAATAATAGCTACATGCAAAAAAAAAACTGCCTACCTTTTGAGCTAGTAGCTAGACTATGGTGTATGGGTGCTCTTTTGAGAAGATATTCTTATCTGTTAAAGTGAATTTGGAAGAACGAAAAGCTCAGGAAGTGAAGTTATGTTCAAAAGAAAAGAAAAGAAAAAATGATGAAAAAATCGGAAAATAAAAAAAAAAGAAAAGAAAAGAAATAAAAGAAGAAGTTGTGAGTATCTCCTCAAAATGTCAAATTAACAGAAGGAGTTTACCCTTGTGTTTCGTGTGTAATAAGCCAAATTGTTACTTCTGGCTTCATCGTTCGTTTTTTGGGAATTAATCGAAAGCTTGTATTGAGTATTCATTTATCATTGGTCAGTTGCTAGCTCATTCTAACCTTCACATGACCATAACTATTTGTCCACCTATCACCCATTTCCCAAAGCCTTCTTCTTATTTTTCGGCTTCTTTTTTATGTGCATTATGATCTTTGACTTGTGTTTTGAATTGTTTACCATATTAGACTGCGGACACATTTTCATAAGTCGTAGATAGGTGAGTGTCCCAAAAACATTTACACATAAAGAAATCACCTTTTACATACATTGAGTGTTCGAGTGTGCCGTGAGAGTCCATTTGTCAAAAGATCATGCAAGAGCCAAAATTCTGTAGTGAAATTCTATGCGCTACGCCGTTATGTAAATCTCAGCCATATTTATGTATCATTCTCGCCCATGTTGCTTTTGGGTTATGATTCGTTATGTTTTCAAAGTCTTACGTTGAGATTTGTTTCTTGATGGTATAGTAGCCAATGCTTGCAATCTTGTCCTGGTATTGTTTGTTATGTTTGCTTGAGGACAAGCTAAGGTTTAGCTTGGGGGAGTTTGATAAGTGAATATTTGTATGATTTTAACCCCCAGTTTAGCTCGGTTTTGTATGTCATTTGTGCTTTGTTAAGCCATTTTATGAGCTAATATCGTCTTCTAGGTGAATTCATGTGTTCTAACTTGTTTTGTAGGGAAAGTGACGTTTCTACGCCCTTTTTCTATATTCCCGAGCATTTGCCTAGAACCCGACGATTCGAAGAAGAAAGCTTGACCATGTGTAAGTCATTTCAAGAAGGTTCACTAACTTAACAAAGAGAAGAAGCAAAGTTGGTTTCGTAGTTGTCGGAAGATCAATCAATTGGGCGGAAGAATTCATCGCTTTACATCAAACCCTATCAAACAACCCGATTGTAGAAGTCAAGGGGGATGTTGGAAGTCGAGTCAAGCAAAGTAAGATGAAACGTTAGTCAACCGCTTCTAGAAGACCACATACCCGATCGGGTAAGTGTGTACCCGATCGGATAAGTGTGCTGATCCGAGCATGACGGCTCCTTCTTCCTTATTTTGTCCTATGTGTTTAATACCCGACCTCTTCTCCACGAAACCCTAATACTATAAATAGATGCTCTAGCCCTTCATATCCACAACATCTATCTCTCACACAATCTAATCTTATATGTCATACAATCTTCTTACTAGTTTTCTTTTTAGCTTTAGTCTTTCTAGTTTAGATTATCTTCTACTTTTATCTTTTGTTCTTAGTTTATTTCTGTCCATTACATATCAAAACATTAGTTTAGTTCAATAAGAATTTCAATCTTTGTAGTCTACTTTGTTGGGTACAAGAGTTGTAATTCAAGGTACGGTATTTCTATGCGAAGGATTTCTATTGTCGTTATCGCTTTCATTGTTGATCGTCATCTAGGTATTCCTAATTTATCCTTTGTTTATTGTTCTTTATTGTTTTCCATTTGATTGTTATTCTCTATTCATATCACTTAGATTCGTTTTTATGTTGTTATAATCATAGTTTCATTTCTCAGATTATCATATAGTGTCGTTATTATCACCACATACAGAGTCTAAATTATTGTTAAAATCAACTAAATATGCCTATCTTAACTTTCATTGTTAATATCATCGTAGACATAAACATAATCATGAGTGAGTAGTCTTTCTAGGGTGTAGGGTAGCCATGTTAGATTGATTAAAAGATGATAATTGGATAAAAGAAATTGTGCTTTTTAAAACATTGTGTCTATGCATGTTTGGACTTTAACGATAGATGACGATTCTTGATCACAATCATTGACTAGTATGAAATTCTTTTCCAAGGTAGACATACGAGATTTGAATAGACAAAGCATGACATAGTGGATTAAGACCTAGTAAATCGCATAAAAAGCCTGCTAGACCATCTGATCTATGATTGTAATGAACACACCATTCTTAAGAACGCGCAATGAATTATTTGCATATCCTAAATCCAATTTTATCAATATGTCAATCTACATGTGTGAACCTATTTCCCTAGATGCTTCTCATTATTGTTAAATCCTTATTTGCTTTATTGTTTTCATTTTAGTTTGCTCTTCTTTATGTTCTTTAATAGTTTAGAATTCAAAACCTCAAAACCCAGAAAATTGTTAGATAAAACTCAATTGTGAGACGATTCACAACCCATAGGAAATACCATCTCCCTGAGGATCGACCCCTACTTCCCAAATTACATTAATTTGTTATTAGCCTAGTCTGGGTAATTTATCTTTGCATCGGGCTTGCGACAGGCCTGATCACCTGGCGCTGGCAGCGTTTCACGCTACCAGTTTTCCCTAAGTCGACTGCAGTTTTCCTGCACTGACCCCTTTTCGTAAAATGATCATATCTCGTTCGTTACTTGCTTGTTTTGGGCTTGTGAGCCACCGTTAGAACCTTAAGCGGACCCTTGTTTTAGTTGGTTTCCAAACAAAGTTGTTTTGGAGAGGGGATCTATGTTTCTTATTTATTGTGCTTCATAAACTTGTTCTAATGCTTATGTATCATGTATTGACTCATTTTTATCATAGTTAAATTTATATAATTCCTTATTCTCATGTTTTATGACTGTTTTTGGTATGTCCCACTTTGAGTCGGTTTTTACACATGTTACAGTTTGAGCACTAATTTCCAATGTGCTTTGTACTCTCATTCCCTTGGCTACCTCCACGTTCATAAGGCTTGAATGTCGGAACAGGGAGTGTATCCTTACTTCTTGATTGCATGTGTTAGTGGGCATATGACGTCGTTGTTGGGAGGCGAACGCTTTGCGTTGATCGACCCGGCCATCAAATGTTGTATACTTGCGAGGTGGTGTCATTTGCATGTAGCGTACCGCTTGTATGATGCTTCTGCTCTTTTCCGCCTCTTTCGTGAATGTCGACCGAATTTGGGGTACTCGGCTTCTATGTATGACCGAGTCTTTGATGCGAAATGTTTATCGCATGTCGATCCGGAAAATGTGATTTCGGGAGTCTGGCCAGATTTAGACTAGGACCGGGTATTTATATCGTCGTTCTACCGGGAGAAAATTAGTCTACATATACGAAATAAATTGAATCGTGTATGCGTTCAGGGAAATGTTTATCCCGTGGATTCGATTTTAATCATACAGTTTGTACATGGTGCTAGTGCGTGGCGTTTACCGTGAAAGATGTCGTCAATGTATTGTATGTTTGGATGGATGAGCATATGATTGGTTTATTCGTGATCTTTGGTTGACATGGCATGGTTTGTTTGTCGAGTCTCAATCTTATCAAACTTATACCGCTAACGGTGAGATGCAAGCCCTAGTGAGTGTATTTGGTTGCCTAAGAGTGTCTTCCCCGAGTCTTTGTATAATATGATGGATTCGGATTCGTACTTCATATCCTCTTATCATTATATATTGAATTGCCTATTTATCCTTATCGTATTTCACATGTATATCTATTTATGCATGCTTCTACTTTTGTATTTTCTTTTATGTACGTTTAATGTGATATGGCTGGGAGAACCCAGAGTTACTCCCCACTGACTGTGGCGTTCATGATTTTCATGGATGAACAAGTTGCTTGATTGGATGGCTTTTTGCTTGTGGTATTTTGGGTTCGGGTGTGAGCTAGCGGGCGTTGTCCCTGGATGAAACACCTCTAGACGTTATTTAGCTTGCTTGCTAACCACTTTCACTTTGATAACATTTTGAGAGACTATGTCTCTTGTTGTAGTATATTTCGTACTTTGGTTTGTAATATTTGACACTCCTCGTATACTTTTCTATAGGCATGTAAAAAGTTTTAAAAACATCGTATTTTCCGCTATTTAAATCACATGCTTGTTATGTTTTATTTCCGCATTCGCGAGGGTTGTCACAGTTGGTATCAGAGCTTTATCGTTCCCGACGCACATACGTGAACCCTAAACTTAAACTACTTGACCATGAAATAATAAATGAGAGATGGGTAGAAGTTAAGGATTTTACTTGGTAGTCTATTTGTTTATGCTAAGTGTTAGGATTAACTTGTTTTGTTTTGTTTCTTATGAAGATGGTTAGACCACGACTAGTTGAGAACGTTATGCTAGAAGCTCTTACGCAAGTGTTGAAGAATCAACAAGATGCGGCTTTAGCTCAAGCCAACCAAGTTCCCCCTCGAAGAGAAGATAACCACCGAGGAGGCTACGCTTGGGTGGCGGGTCAAATAGCTAGGAGTAAGATTATACCTTACGGTAGAGAGCCAGACCCTACCGAGCTATCGGAATGGTTCCGAGAGATGGAGAAGAAATTTGATCTATACCAAGTCCGCGAAGAGGACAAGGTGAGGATCGCAAAGCACTTCCTTTTAAGGGAAGCGGATAATTGGTGGGCTATTACTAGTGCCACCGCTACTCTTGAAGATGGTTTCTATTGGGCTTGTTTCAAAGCTCTAGTGGAAGGTAGATTCTATTCTAAGGAGCTCAAGCAACAAAGGCTCAAGGAATTTATCGACTTTAAGCAAGGTAACTTGTCGGCACAAAACTTCACTACGGAGTTCAACAAGCTTGCTCACTTTGCTCCGAGGCTTATCAAAGATGATGAGGACCGAGCTTTCTACTACCGCAACAAGCTGAGTGCTTTACTTCAAAGTAAAGTGAGGAGGAATACTACTTCCTTTGGGGATTTATATGATGATGCTCTATGGGCCGAGAATTCCATGAAGGCCATTAGGGAAGAAGCTATGATGAATAATCTCTCTCCTTCTTTCACTCCTAGGCCTAATGTCTTTGGGAAGAGACCGTTTACTCCGTCTTCCTCCTTACAATGCAAATACAAGAGCTCCCGCTTCTTTCATTCCCTGAGCTACTTCTAATGTGGCTCATAAGCCATATGCTTCTCCTCAAGCTCAAGGTCGCTTTTGTAACCGTTGTAGACTTCCACACCACCCCGGTGTGGCATGTTTCAACCGACCCTATGTTTACTTCTTTTGCCAAAAGACGGGTCACCGTTATGATGATTGCCCCGATCGAAAGCTGCCCCCTCTTATTGCTAAACCTAAGGGTTCTATCTTTGTTTTGAGCCGTGCCGAAGCCGATGCTCAACCAGAGTTAATTACGGGTATGTTCTCAATCTTAGAGCAACCGTGTATTATTCTATTTGATACCGGTGCTTCTATGTCCTTTGTGTCTTCGACTTATGCTAGTAAATTATCTATCGAGCCTACATCTAGTGAGGATACTCCCATATCCTTACCATCCGGAGAAATTATCTCTTGTTCTACTCTTTATCCTAATGTACCAATATCTATTTCGGGTTCTATCTTCCCCGCTAATCTCCTTATGTTTTCTCTAGGAGAGTTTGATATAATACTAGGTATTGATTGGTTAGCATTGTACCATGCTAGGCTCGAGTGTAGAGATCAAAAGATTTATTTAAAGAGTCCTTTAGGAGTTAGAATAACCTATAAGGGATCTCATCCCCGAAAAGGTGTGTCTTTGATTTCCGCTATGAAGTTGGTAAGTATGGTAAGAAAGGGTCACCAAGCATACTTGTGTATTGTGACTTCTACTACTACCTCTTTGCCGAATATTGAAGATGTGCCTATTGTTCGTGAATTTGTTGATGTATTCCCTGAAGACTTGCCCGGGATCCCTCCCGAGCGTGATGTTGATTTCTCTATTGATCTTGTACCTGGTTCCGGACCCATAGCCAAAGCTCCTTACCGTATGGCTCTGACCGAGTTGAAAGAGTTAAGAAAGCAACTTGATGATATGATTGAGAAGGGTTTTATTCGACCAAGTGCCTCGCCTTGGGGTGCTCCCGTTCTCTTTGTGAAGAAGAAAGATGGTTCTATCAGGCTTTGTATTGATTATCGTGAATTGAATCGGATTACAATCAAGAATAGGTATCCTTTACCAAGAATTGAAGATTTGTTTGATCAACTAAAGGGTGCTTCTACTTTTTCTAGGATTGATTTGAGATCCGGTTATCACCAAATTCCCGTTCGAGATGTTGATATTCCAAAGACCGCTTTTAGTACAAGGTATGGTCATTATGAGTTCAAGGTGATGCCATTTGGATTAACGAATGCTCCCGCTATTTTCATGGATCAAATGAACCGCACATTTAGTGAGTACCTTGACAAGTGTGTGGTGGTGTTCATTGACGACATCCTTATTTTCTCCAAGACCGAAGAAGATCATGCTATTCATCTAAGGACTATTTTGGGTGTTCTTCGTCGTCAAAAGTTGTTTGCCAAATTCTCCAAGTGTGAATTTTGGTTACCTAAGGTGTCCTTTCTTGGGCATGTAATTTCTAAGGAAGGTGTAATGGTGGATCCTTCGAAGATTGAAGCCGTTGTCGATTGGAAGAGTCCGACCGATGTTAGGGATATTCGAAATTTTCTTGGTTTAGCTGGTTATTACCGTAGATTTGTCAAGGATTTCTCTAAGCTTGCTACACCGATGACTCAATTATTGAAGAAGGAAACCAAGTTCCTATGGAATGAAGCTTGTGAAGCCGCGTTTCAAGAGTTAAAGAAAAGGTTAACTACCGCTCCGGTGTTGACTTTGCCTGAAGATGGTGTAGACTTTGATGTCTATTCTGATGCTTCCAAGATGGGTTTGGGTTGTGTACTTATGCAAAGTAGGAAAGTGGTGGCTTATGCTTCGAGACAGTTGAGAGTTCATGAAGTGAACTATCCTACTCATGATTTGGAATTGGCCGCCGTGGTTCATGCTTTGAAAGTGTGGCGACACTATCTTATTGGTGTTCATTGTCGTATATTCACCGATCACAAAAGTTTGAAGTACATATTTACTCAAAAAGATTTGAATATGAGACAAAGAAGATGGTTGGAATTGGTGAATGATTATGATTTTGAGTTGTTGTATCATGAAGGGAAGGCTAATGTTGTTGTCGATGCTCTTAGTAGGAAATCTTCGCATTCCTTGAATGTTATGTCGGCTTTGCCCGTTGATCTTTGTGTTGAGTTTTGAAAGTTAAAGTTGGAAATTGTGGATCGTGGATTTGATTATGTTGGTGCTATGACTGCCGAACCTGTTTTTCTCCATGAGATCCGTGAGAACCAAGTTGATGATATTTCTTACAAGTCTATTCAAGCCAAACTTCTAGAAGGAAAAGCTAAAGATTTCAAGTTTGATGACAAGGGTGTTCTTCGTTTTCATGGCCGTTTGTTTTTTCCTAATGCTCTTGATTTGAGAAAGCAAGTTCTTGATGAAGCTCACCTTTCCCCTTATTCTATTCACCCCGGAGGTGATAAGATGTATAAAGATTTGAAGCTACAATTTTGTTGGCCGAATTTGAAGGGCGATGTTGTGTCTTATGTTGGAATATGTCTCACTTGCCAACAAGTGAAGATTGAACACAAGAGACCCGGTGGATTGATACAACCGTTGGATATTCCATTATGGAAGTGGGAATCTATTTCCATGGATTTTGTTATGGCTTTGCCGAGGACCGTTGGAAGTAATGATGCCGTTTGGTTGTTGTTGATCGTTTGACCAAGTGTGCTAGATTCATTCCGATCAAAGAGACTTGGAGTTTAGATCGACTAGCGAAAGCCTATGTTGATGAGATTGTTAGGTACCATGGTGTTCCCAAGGAGATTATATCCGACCGAGATCCGAGGTTTTGTTCGAGATTTTGGAAGGCTTTACAAGAAGCCATGGGTAGTAAATTGTTGATGAGTACCGCATTTCATGCCGCTACCGATGGTCAGACTGAGAGGACTATTGAGACTTTAGAAGGCTTGCTTAGGGCTTGTGCACTCGACTTCCAATCTAGTTGGGAAAAGAGAGTACCGTTGGTGGAGTTTTCTTACAACAACAGTTATCATGCCTCGATCAAGATGGCTCCTTATGAAGCTCTTTATGGAAGGAAATGTCGAAGTCCTATATGTTGGAATCAATTGAGTGATGTTCGTGACTTAGGCCCCGATGTTCTTGTTGAGAGTATTGATCATGTGAAGGTCATTCGTGATAGAATGAAAGCCGCTCAAGATCGACAAAAGTCCTATGCCGATATCCGAAGAAGACCGTTAGAATTTGAATTTGGGGATAAAGTATTCTTGAAGGTATCTCCAATGAAGGGTGTTAAACGGTTTGGTGTTAAGGGTAAATTGAGCCCGAAATACATTGGACCCTTTGATATTGTGAAAAGGATTGGCGTCGTTGCTTACAAGTTGAATTTGCCCCCGAATTTGGCTAAGGTTCATGATGTTTTCCATGTTTCTCAATTGAGAAAGTATGTTAGTGATCCAAGCCATGTCTTTCAAAAGGAAATGCCCGAGCTTGAACCGAATTTGTCCTTTGAAGAGAAGCCGATCCGCATCCTAGATCGCAAGGATAAGAAGTTGAGAAGTAAAGTGGTTCCTTTAGTGAAAATCTTCTGGAGATGTGCTAATGTTGAAGAAGAGACTTGGGAAACGGAAGCTTCTATGCGTAGTAAATATCCAAACCTTTTCGATTAAGGTATCTTTCTTTCGCTCAAGTTTCGAGGGCGAAACTTTTTAAAAGGTGGGGTGATTGTAACACCCATAAATGTACCCTATTTTTATAGTAAAAATATTTTACGGATACTTTTCAGCGAAATCTAGTTTTAGTTTTAGAATTAAAATTTCCGTGTCTAATTTAGGATTTCCGAGTTCGTATTTGGACTTTCCGTGTCTAATTAAAATCACGTCTTAAGACGTATTTGACTTTTCCCTTGACTTTTTCCACTTACTCCTTCTCATACTCCCTCATAACCCTAACTTCCTCACAACTGAAACACCTTCTTCCTCACTAAGAAATCCCCAAAACCTAGCTTCCATATTTGATCCATCTTAGAATCGTCGCTACTCTCTCATTTCTCGCTCAAATTCACCTAGGTTCGTCTCATTCTTCCCCTCTCATCGCCCTCTATCCGTATTGGTAGTAAAATTACCGTCTTTCTCGCTTTTCAAATTATCCGTCTTTCTCAAGGTGAATTATATTCATCTTTTATTAACAATTTGTAGGTGGTGACCTCCAAGATCCCGACAAAGACTACTTCTTGATTGAAGAGGACCTTGACGCGGAGTGAAGACGCAAAAAGGTAACGAAGAAGGGTTACTCGATATCACTTACGTGTTTTATGTGTTTTCTATGTTAGTAATCGTATTTTAAACATGATTAGTAATCTTAGGAATTGTACTGTTGATGATGGTTGTTGTTAGTTGAAAATTTATATGAGAATTGATGATTGGTGATGATAGATGATTTGTGGTATGCCTTAGTGAAATTGTAAATTTCCGCGTGTTCTTGTCCCAGACCAGGATGCTGGCAGTGTTGCCTGGACGCTGGCAGCGTTGCCTGGCGCTGGCAGCGTTTTCCTACACTGACCCCATTTTGTAAAAATGATCATATCTCTTTCGTTACTTGCTTGTTTTGGGCTTGTGACCCACCGTTGGAACCTTAAGAGAATAAGCTATCACCTCCATTTAGAATTTCTGCATTTGCATGTCTAGAACTCTAGTTATGACCGTTTGAAGTGGACCCTTGTTTTAGTTGGTTTCCAAACAAAGTTGTTTTGGAGAGGGGATCTATGTTTCTTATTTATTGTGCTTTATAAACTTCTTCTAATGCTTATGTATCATGTATTGACTCATTTTTATCATAGTTAAATTTATATAATTCCCTATTCTCATGTTTTATGACGGTTTTTGGTATGTCCCACTTTGAGTCGGTTTTTACACATGTTACGGTTTGAGCACTAATTTCCTATGTGCTTTGTACTCTCATTCCCTTGTCTACCTCCATGTTCGTAAGGCTGGAATGTCGGAACGGGGAGTGTATCCTTACTGCTTGATTGCATGTTTTAGTGGGCATATGACGACGTTGTTGGGAGGCGAACGCTTTGCGTTGATCGACCCGGCCATCAAATGTTGTATACTTGGGAGGTGGTGTCAATTGCATGTAGCGTATCGCTTGTATGATGCTTGTACTCTTTTCCGCCTCTTTCGTGAATGTCGACCGAATCTGGGGTACTCGACTTCTATGTACGACCGAGTCTTTGATGCAAAATGTTTATCGCATGTCGAACCGGAAAATGTGATTTCGGGAGTCTGGCCAGATTTAGACTAGGACCGGGAATTTATATCGTCGTTCTACCGGGAGGAAATTAGTCTACATATACGAAATGAATTGAATCGTGTATGCGTTCAGGGAAATATTTATCCCGTGGATGCGATTTTAATCATACAGTTTGTACATGGTGCTAGTGCGTGGCGTTTACCGTGAGAGATGTCGTCAATGTATTGTATGTTTGGATGGATGATCATATGATTGGTTTATTCGTGATCTTTGGAAGACTTGGCATGGTTTGTTTTTCGAGTCTCAATCTTATCAAACTTATACCGCTAACGGTGAGATGCAAGCCCTAGTGAGTGTATTTGGTTGCCTAAGAGTGTCTTCCACGAGTCTTTGTATAATATGATGGATTCGGATTCGTACTTCATATGCTCTTATCATTATATATTGAATTGCCTATTTATCCTTATCGTATTTCACATGTATATCTATTTATGCATGCTTCTACTTTTGTATTTCCTTTTATGTACGTTTAATGTGATATGGCTGGGAGAACCCGGAGTTACTCCCCACTGACTGTGACGTTCATGTTTTTCATGGATGAACAGGTTGCTTGATTGGATGGCTTTTTGCTTGTGGTATTTTGGGTTTGGGTGTGAGCTAGCGGGCGTTGTCCCTGGATGAAAAACCTCTAGACGTTATTTAGCTTGTTTGCTAACTTGTTTTACTTTGATAACATTTGGAGAGACTACGTCTCTTGTTGTAATATATTTCGTACTTTGGTTTGTAATATATCTTATTGTAATATGATTAAATAAGATTCATTTTAGTAATTTAATCGTTATATTACTAAGAATGCATTATGTTTATGAAACATTTGAGATAAGCAAAATTGGTTGAGTATAATTATAAATTGGTGTAAATTATATTAACCAAATATGAGATGACCCATTTTATTTACATGTAATTATTAAATATGATTAAAGTGTTAATTTGATCATATAACAATTATAAGAAACAAATTAATAAACAATATGTACTTAACATTTAAGTGATATTTTACCATTATATCAATATATAAACGGTCCTACAATGCTTAGTTAATTTATTTTACAACTCCTTGTAAATATAATTAACTAATTACCTCTATCTCAAAACCTCAACTAATTTAGTAATTTAACAATTAATTACTAAGTTAAATGTTATTTAATCAGATTAAAATAAGATATAAATTTAGAAGTCAATTATCGCATAATTGAAAAATAAACTTAATCGATCTTGAGTTCTGAACTCAATTTCTAACAATTAACTCTCGTACATATCGAATATATGTAATGAACTAATTAATTCTATCATATACAGATAATTAGTTGCTATTTGGATTTCATCCTTTAGGTGTGACCGAAAGGGTTCAGTTGATCACCGCCGTCATACGACAATAACCTCAAACTCTAGTCAGTCAACCGTTATTGATTTACGTTAATCAACTGACTAATAATATATATAGTCAATAAATATCCCAATGATATTCCTTAATAAGATTTATTATGTGGCGCACTATTGTGGAGGACACCTACTCCAACAATCTCCCACTTGTCTGACACAAGTATGCGTCACCAATTCTCTTGTTTCTTTATCACATCTCCCACTCAACGCAAGGTGTCTTTCTGAAACAGGAGTAGAGCTCCATCATCACCAAGCCAAGAACTCAGCTAGCCAGGATTGCACCATTACAGCCAAAGGGTCCCAACCAACCCCCAACCAAACAGGCAAGAGCCCCACACCAAAGGCACCAGGTATAACACTCCCCAAGCACCCCCATTACAGTCAAGAAGCAGCAACAAGTCAAGCAAGCACAACCACAAGAAGGGTCACAAGAGCAGGGTCCAGTTTCCTGAAAAACAGCCAAGACCAGCCAGAGTATAAATCAAATATCATGCAGTACGAGTCCAACCAGGGGCTCCATCTTCTTTCCCTTAAAGTTGAGGTCCTTAGCAAGAGAAAAGTCCAGGACAAGTTTTCCAAATAAAGTCTAGAAGTCCATCTAAAACAGCCTAGAAGAGTGAAGGTCATATGGAGGAGTCAGCTGGCACCAAGGCCAATATTTCTGTCCAAAGCTCCTTATTTTTGTGTATGATCAACCTCAGGTGTAGTTAGTATGTTAGGAAGGTCGTATATGAAGCCTTTGTCAGCCCCAAACACAGCAAGAACAAGCCAAGCAAAGACTTCCCAAGACAGTTTGCAGACTTACCATTTCTGGAAAGAAACAAACCTACTTTTGCAGTCTTTCTTTTTCTCTGTTTTGCAGCCTGTTTTGTTGTCCTCATTAGCTGACTTTGTAGTTTGTTTTATCAGTAAGATGTAAGGCTTTTAAGCCCTTAGATGTCCTTGTTTTTCAAGGGTAAGGATCTGTTGTAATTTGCCTATATAAGGCCCAAGTTGTAACCTAAAGAGGCAGACTTTTGATTAATATAATTCAGAACTTTGTTCAAAGCAATCCTTCAGCAAAAGCTAAGTGTTGTAGCATTTCTTAGTGAGCTTGTGTGTGAGCTAAGACTGCAGGGATTAGAACTCATTACTTGTGTGTCTTGAGTCCTAACACCACCCCTTGTCATCTGTGCTTGTGTGCTAGGATGCAAGGTACTATCAGAATTGCCTAGCCTAGTGCAGGTTGTTGGGGTCTTTTTCTAAACAAGTGAGTCAAGTGTGAGGGAGTGCTAACCGTGGCCTATTCACACAACAAAACCATCCTCTTACTAAGAAGTTTCAGTTCAATTGGTTATCAGAGCTTTGGTTTGTGAGTTCATTTACCTACCTACATTAAAAACACACAAAAAAACTACCCATGAGTGAAGAGAGATTAGGAGGGCTTGAAACCACAGTTCATGGCCTTGCTAGAACTCTTATGGAGGTTACAGCATCCTTCAATGAATTCTTAGATGGTCAGCTCAACAATGGTGGAAGAGGAGGCAGAGGACGAGGTAGAGGAGCACCTGTGCCACCTGTTGCAGCTAGAAGGAGGCAACATATGGAGCAGGAGGAGGCCTCAGATTCAGAGAACTCAGAGCAGGGCCTTCCTAGGCACCATGACAAAGACTTAAAGGTAGAAATCCCTGACTTTCTAGGTAGTATGAACCCTGATGACTTCCTAGACTGGTTAAGGACAGTAGAAAGAGTCTTTGAGTTTAAGGGTTACACTGATAAGAGAGCCTTTAAAGTTGCCATCATGAAGTTAACAGGATATGCATCCCTGTGGTATGAGAATATGAAAGCTCAAAGAACTAGGGAGGGTAAGGATCCTATTAAATCTTGGGATAAACTGAAAAAGAAAATGAGGATTAAGTTTGTATCAAAAGACTACACTCAAGACATGTTTATCAGACTTACCCACCTGAAACAAGAAGGTATACCTGTTGAGTCCTATTTGAGGGACTTTGAGCAACTCACACTACAATGTGAGATTACTGAAAAGCCTGAGCAGAAGATAGCTAGGTTTTTAGATGGTCTTGATGAGAATATAGCTACCAGAGTAAGGTTGCAGCACCTTTACTCTTTTGAGGAAGCAGTGAGTCTAGCCTTAAGGATTGAAAAGCTAGGGAAGGGAAAATCAGTCCCACCCAAGCCACAGACTAGACCTTCTTTCAAACCCTTCACTGGAGTAAGAATAGGAGAACCCTTAGTCCCAGCCAAACCCTCAGTGTCAGACAAAGGCAAGGCCCCTGAGACAGACTTGAGAAAGATAGTATCCCTTAAGAAGTGCTTTAAATGTCAGGGCTTTGGGCATTTTGATAAAGAATGCCCCTCAAAAAGGGCTTTGAGCAGTATGGATGTTGTAGAATGGGGTGAAGATGAGATCCTTGTATGTGAGGAGAGTTTGGAGGAACATGAGGAAGAGCCTAGAAAGGAAATGATAGAACCAGATGCAGGCTTGAGTCTGGTGACCTGGAGGGTTATGCACACCCAACCTCAACCATTAGAGGATGATCAGAGGCAGCAAATATTCAGGACCAGATGTACTATAAGGGGAAGGGTTTGCAACATGATAATTGATGGAGGAAGCTGTACCAATGTGGCATCCACAACCCTAGTGGAGAAACTGTCCCTAACCACACAAGAGCACCCCCACCCCTATAAACTGAGATGGCTGAACAAGGGAGTGGAAGTAAGAGTTGACAAGCAGTGTGTTGTGCCATTTTCTATTGGCAAGGGATACACTGATGAGGTCTTGTCTGATGTTCTACCTATGGACGCTTGTCACCTTCTGTTGGGCAGGCCCTGGGAGTTTGATAGAGATTCTGTACACCATGGCAGGGACAACACCTATGTTTTCAGGTTTGGTAATAAGAAGATCATACTAGCCCCCTTACCCCCCAATGTTAAAGGGAACATTACCCCTGTCAATGACATTTCTAAGGAAGTCTTACTACTGAGTGAAGCTGAGATGGTTCAAGAGCTTATGGGTGATGAAGTTGTGTTCATCATACTAACCAAAGAGGTCCTACTTCCCCAAGGAAAGATTCCAGCTGAGGTTCAACAAGTACTGAAGGATTATGGGGATGTGTTCCCTGCTGACTTGCCTAGTGGACTACCCCTCTTAGAGGGATAGAGCATCATATTGATCTCATTCCTGGAGCAATGCTACCCAACAAACCTGCTTACAGAAGTGATCCAAAGGCCACTCAAGAGCTACAAGCTCAGGTTGGTGACTTACACAGCAAGGGTTTTGTGAGGGAGTCCCTAAGCCCATGTGCAGTTCCTGCCTTGCTAGTGCCCAAGAAGGATGGGTCCTGGAGGATGTGCATAGACAGTAGGGCCATCAACAACATTACCATCAAATACAGATTCCCTATACCAAGGTTGAATGATATCCTGGATGAGCTGAGTGGGGCTCAGGTCTTCTCCAAGATTGATCTAAGGCAGGGATATCACTAAGTAAGGATCAGGGCTGGGGATGAGTAGAAGACAGCCTTCAAGACCAAGCATGGGTTGTATGAATGGTTGGTCATGCCCTTTGGTTTATCTAATGCTCCAAGCACGTTTATGAGGTTGATGACTGAGGTTCTAAGGCCCTATCTGGGGAAATTCATTGTTGTATACTTTGATGACATATTGGTCTACAGCCCCTCAACAGAAGAACACCTCCAACACCTGAGATTGTTATTTGAAGTCCTGAGGAAACACAAGTTGTTTGGCAAGATGGAAAAGTGTACATTCATGCAGGAATCGGTTCAGTTCTTGGGGTTCATTATTTCCAAAGAAGGAGTGGCTGTTGATCAAGACAAGGTAAAGGCCATAAGGGAGTGGCAGGTCCCCAAAACTATAACTGAAGTGAGGAGCTTTCATGGACTGGCTTCCTTCTACAGGAGGTTCATCAAAGGATTCAGTTCCATCATGGCCCCCTTAACTGAGTGCATGAAGAAAGGAGAGTTTAGGTGGAATGACAAGGCTGAGAGGTCCTTCAATATCATCAAAGACCTCTTGTGTGAGTCTCCCATACTTGTTCTCCCTGATTTTAACAAACTATTTGAAGTAGATTGTGATGCTAGTGGCATAGGCAGTGGTGATGTCCTAATGCAAGAGCAAAAACCTGTGGCTTACTTTAGTGAGAAGCTGAGTGGTGCTAAGCTCAACTACTCAACCTATGACAAAGAACTCTATGCCATAGTCAGAGCCTTGAACCATTGGGGTCACTACCTGAAGCCCAAACCCTTTGTACTACACTCTGACCACCAGGCACTCAAGTACATCAATGGGCAACATAAGTTGAATGCTAGGCATGCTAAGTGGGTGGAGTATTTGCAGTCCTTCTCATTCTTCAGTAAGTACATTGAGGGGAAAAACAATGTAGTGGCAGATGCTTTGTCAAGGAGAACCATGATGCTGACATACATGGAGCAAAGAGTGCTTGGGTTTGAGCACATGAAGGAGCTTTATAGGGAGGATCCTGATTTCAAAGAAGACTGGGTGGCAAGACTGGAGGGCACCACTAAGAATGGGAGTAGATATTCCGAGCAGGAAGGATTCTTGTTCCTAGGGAACAAACTCTGTATACCAAAGGGTCCTTATAGGGGGTTGTTAGTGAAAGAGGTTCACTCAAATGGTCTAGCTGGCCACTTTGGCATCCAGAAGACCTATGACATGCTGCAGGAACAACTCTATTGGCCAAGGATGTTGGGAGATGTCCAGGATGTAATAAGAAGGTGTAGTGCTTGCCAGAGATCCAAGTCATTCTTTCAGGCTGGAGCATACACCCCCTTGCCAGTCCCAGACAAGCCTTGGGAGGATGTTAGTATGGACTTTATAGTGGCTCTTCCTAGAACTCAGAGGGGCAAGGACTCAATCATGGTGGTTGTGGACAGATTTAGTAAGATGGCACACTTTGTTGCTTGCAAGAAAATTGAAGATGCCATGGGAGTTGCAGACTTGTATTTCAAGGAGATTGTGAAGCTCCATGGAGTACCATGAACCATAGTATCTGACAGGGATTCTAAGTTCATGAGTCACTTATGGAGGACACTTTGGAAGCTCCTAAAGACAAGGCTCCTGTTCAGCACCTCTCATCATCCCCAAACTGATGGGCAGACAGAGGTAACAAACAAGACTCTGGGCAGGATTCTGAGGTGTATCATTTCAAGGTCTTTAAAGGATTGGGATTTGCAGCTGGCACAGGCAGAATTTGCTTTCAACAGAGCCCCCTCCACCAGTACAGGTAAAAGTCCATTTGAAGTTGTTTATGGCACTAACCCCTTGATGCCAACAGAACTTGTACCAATGGCAAAGAAGGTGGTGCCCTATGATGCAAGGAACAGGGTAGAACAGATGATGCAGATACATGCTAAGGTGAAACAGCAAATTGAGAAGACTAATGAGATGTATAAAGCCAGAGCAAAGGGTCCAAAGAAATCCAAAGAGTTCAAAGCAGGAGATCTAGTATGGTTGCACCTAAGGAAGGAGAGGTTTCCTGACAAAAGAAAGAACAAGCTAAGTCCAAGAGCAGAGGGTCCTTTTGAGGTCATGGAGAAGTTGGGGTCCAATGCATTCAAGATTGACCTCTCAGGAGAGTATGGAGTACATGGAACATTCAATGTGGGTAATCTGAGCCCATACTATGGAGAGTCTGATGAGGAGAACAGTGAGGATTTGAGGGCAAATCCTTTTCAAGAAGGAGAGTTTGAAACAGGAGTAGAGCTCCATCATCACCAAGCTAAGAACTCAGCTAGCCAGGACTGCACCATTACAGCCAAAGGGTCCCAACCAACCCCCAACCAAACAGGCAAGAGCCCCACACCAAAGGCACCAGGTATAACACTCCCCAAGCACCCCCATTACAGTCAAGAAGCATCAACAATTCAAGCAAGCACAACCACAAGAAGGGTCACAAGAGCAGGGTCCAGTTTCCTGAAAAACAGCCAAGACCAGCCAGAGTATAAATCAAATATCATGCAGTACGAGTCCAACCAGGGGCTCCATCTTCTTTTCCCTTAAAGTTGAGGTCCTTAGCAAGAGAAAAGTCCAGTCTAGGACAAGTTTTCCAAATAAAGTCTAGAAGTCCATCTAAAACAGCCTAGAAGAGTGAAGGTCATATGGAGGAGTCAGCTGGCACCAAGGCCAATATTTCTGTCCAAAGCTCCTTATTTTTGTGTATGATCAACCTCAAGTGTAGTTAGTATGTTAGGAAGGTCGTATATGAAACCTTTGTCAGCCCCAAACACAGCAAGAACAAGCCAAGCAAAGACTTCCCAAGACAGTTTGCAGACTTACCATTTCTGGAACGAAACAAACCTACTTTTGCAGTCTTTCTTTTTCTCTGTTTTGCAGCCTGTTTTGTTGTCCTCATTAGCTGACTTTGTAGTTTGTTTTATCAGTAAGATGTAAGGCTTTTAAGCCCTTAGATGTCCTTGTTTTTCAAGGGTCAGGATCTGTTGTAATTTGCCTATATAAGGCCCAACTTGTAACCTAAAGAGGCAGACTTTTGATTAATATAATTCTGAACTTTGTTCAAAGCAATCCTTCAGCAAAAGCTAAGTGTTGTAGCATTTCTTAGTGAGCTTGTGTGTGAGCTAAGACTGCAGGGATTAGAACTCATTACTTGTGTGTCTTGAGTCCTAACACCACCCCTTGTCATCTGTGCTTGTGTGCTAGGATGCAAGGTACTATCTGAATTGCCTAGCCTAGTGCAGGTTGTTGGGGTCTTTTTCTAAAGAAGTGAGTCAAGTGTGAGGGAGTGCTAACCGTGGCCTATTCACACAACAAAACCATCCTCTTACTAAGAAGTTTCAGTTCACTTTCAGGTCGTACTTGCGATTGATTATATCTAGAGTGGTTTTCTTGATAGGGAAAGCAACTGTCTGACCGAAAAATATACCATAGATCTCTTTCCGAGCGTGGCCACGCATTTACAGTAACTTCTCCTCGAGTGGCCTAAAGATGTTTGTACCCAACGCGGGTGGACAATTCATGTTGATTCATCTACTATGTATGATGCAGATCACTATGATCCATAAGATGACCATCGGCCTCCTTTTACGGCACGAGCTAGAACATCAACCAAAACCAATCAGAAACTGCACCGACTCAAATAGACGTGTGGGAAAATATCCGTATACTTCCCTTTAAATCATTCAGGATTATAATGAAATTATGATTATATGATTAATAGTCATAAACGAAAATGCATAATAAGCGAGAGATTAGAAATAACCTTTAGTCCTTGCTTTAATGGCCTAAGAACAAATATCAAAATTTGATATCTCCTAATCGTCGCACCCAAGATTGATCAAGATATGCCTTAGGTTTTGCTAGAAAAAGATAGAAAAGAATATTGTTTCTTTTCTTTTTGTGAGATGTAAATGATGGAGGCACAAGAGAGAATGAATTAGGGTTAGAAGAAAAATCTGAATTTTTCCTCTTCTTTATTTCTTTCTCACAACACCAATTAGGTATTATGGGGAGATATTTTCTCCTCAAAATAACTACCTATTGACCGAAAAACAGAGTGTATCTGGACACTTTTGTTTCGGTTATCTTAGCTTCCAATAAAATGTGATATATTATAATCGTTATTTGTCATGGACCGACATCACTATAATACATCATTAGTTATAAATATCCGTATATTTATAATTTGCCAATTAATTATAACGGTTTATGTTTAATTAGCTTACATTATACACAACAATTAAATACAACATTTTATATTCAATTGACGAATTACAGTTAATTCGTCTCAGCTAACTTTATTTAATCGTTAGTAAATAATCTGTCATCATCACATTGACTAACCTTTTAGTCAAAAACATCGACTAACCTTTTAGTCATTTAATAAGGCATCAATATGATTATTTTCTCAAATAATCACATCTCTCAAAACCATCCTCTAGGTTTGACTTTTAGGGACCAGTTGATCACCGCCATCTGTATGACAATAACATCCATCTTATCTAGCAAGCCAACCGTTATTGATAAGCGTTAATCAATGATTATTGTACAAAGTATACCCAGTGAACCTACAGAGATTTATTTATGTTATTGCACTAACTGTGGAGGACACTGGCTCCAACAATCTCCCACATGTCCGTACAAGTGTATGTGCGATAACCGATTCTCATATCTATAATAAATTTCTCCCACTCAATGTAAACCAATTTGCAAAGTCCGTATTCACAACGGTCGTAGTTTACAAGTGATCAGTCTCAAGAGTGGTTTCCCCGACTAGAGAGTAACTTAACTGATAAACGAATCTTTATTCGAGCATGGCCATGCATTTCAGTTACAGCTCCTCGAGTGGCCCTGAGAAATAACATAACCTGATAAAGGTTGGATATTTTCTTCAACTCGAATCTTGCAGATACAAGCGCAGTATGAAATGACCAAGTAAAAATCTACTTAGCCTCCTGTTACGGTCGACCATGAGAAAGAAACCAAAGTCACCCAAAAACTGCCTTAATCTCAAGAGACAGTCGATAGTCAAAAGAATCGACTCTAGTAACACTATGGACGTCCTATCCACGACCTGGCACCTAATGTTCTGAAACATTTAGGACTCCATAACGTTGTCACAAAATTGTCCTGCGAGGTATCATTATAACTCGCATATGTGATCGATCAGTCAACTGTTTGACTTATGGCGCGTTGAACCCACCATCAATCGACTTCACAGAATAATTGCCAGAGTTATCAGCTCATGTAGGCGATTACGGACCAAAACAAATATAATGTAATTCAGTTCACTTTGTGGTGTTCAATTTTGTCAGTACAACCCACATGAAAAACAAAATATAAAACAATACGATGATTTCATAGATAGTTTTATGAAAAAGATACAGGTGTCTAATTCATATAAAACAACTAATACAACTCAGGAACACGTTTGATTCCCATGGAAATAACGTGCCCTTCATGCTTATCATATCTCAATGGTTTAGTGAGAGGATCTGCGACGTTATCATCCGTAGCAATCTTGTCTATCACTATCTCCCTTTGCTCCACGTAATCTCGGATCATGTGAGCCTTCCGTTGTACATGCCCAGACTTGTTGCTGGACTTAGGCTCCTTAGCCTGGAAGATGGCACCACTATTATCACAATATATGGTGATCGGGTCATCCGAACTAGGAACTACAGTTAGTCCCTGGAAGAACTGACGCATCCATATAGCTTCCTTCGCAGCCTCTGAAGCAGCATAGTACTCGGACTCAGTCGTAGAATCTGCTATAACACTTTGTTTGGAGCTTTTCGAGCTGACCGCAGCGCCATTAAGAGTAAAAACGAATCCAGACTGAGATTTCGAGTCATCTCGATCCGTTTGGAAGCTAGCATCTGCGTAACCGATTGCGCATAGCTTTCAATTTTCACTGTAACAACCCGAAAAATACCCATTTTTCTAGTAAAAATATTTACTAACACTTTTCAGTAGAACTTAAGTTTTTAAAATAGGAATTTTTGTTCCGAGTCTTATTTTGAAATTCCGCGTTCGTATTTGGAATTTCTGAGAGATTTCATGAAAAGACCGTTTTTAGTCATCTTGACTTTTCTTGACTTTTAAGTCCGTCTTTGACTTTTCTTGACTTTTTAAAAGTCGTCATTGACTTTTCTTGACTTTTAAGTCGTCATAAACTTTTCTTGACTTTTACGTCATCTTTGACTTTTCTCGACTTTTTAGTCAACTTTGACTTTCGTTGACTTTTCCCGACTCGCCTCGTAATTTTAAAGACCGAAATTATATTTGAAAAATAATAAATTTTAATTTATTTTTATTAAGATTTATTTAGATTTATCATAATTTAATATAATTATTTGGAATTTATTCGGAATTTAAAGAATAACTTTTACGGTTTTAACCCAAACGTCATTTAACTATTCCCGGATCAACTTAAGTTCCGAAACACGACTTTGACATGAGTCACACGCCCCATGTCACTTTTTTTCCACTCATATTAGATCTGTTAATTAATATGATTAAACTAATAAAAATATCTAAGATATTTGTAACTTTATCGGTCTGTCAACTGAAACTCCGCAAATCGCGTAAAAACAGACCCGATTCCTTTCCAAATCACACGTCTCTTTTTCCCCTCTTACGCCTTGATATTTTCTTTCTTTTCATTACTCACTAACAACTTTTCATTTTCCAACAAATCAACTTAAGATCAAATTAATCGTTCTTCATCGTTCTTGAACGTTCTTCGTCGTTCTTCATCCGTTCTTCGTCGTTCTTGAGCAAAATCATCATAAAACCTTCATTTCTTAATTAAATCCGTCCTAACTTATATTTTTGGAATCTCCTCTTCGCTCTCCATCTTCTAGTACGGTTTATTTTCAATTCCGTCAAAATCGTTTTCAACACTTTAATTATGGAAAATCAAAGTTTTAATTCTAATAATGTTTTTCTTGTCATTTCTTATAGGGGAAGATTTTGAAGACGTGTTTGGTGACTCGTATATTTTAGGAGAAGATTAGCAGTGTTGCCTGGCGCTGGCAGCGTTTTCCTACACTGACCCCTTTTCGTAAAATGATCATATCTCTTTCGTTACTTGCTTGTTTTTGGCTTGTGACCCACCGTTGGAACCTTAAGAGAATAAGCTATCACCTCCATTTAGAATTTCTGCATTTGCATGTCTAGAACTCTAGTTATGACCGTTTGAAGTGGACCCTTGTTTTAGTTGGTTTCCAAACAAAGTTGTTTTGGAGAGGGGATCTATGTTTCTTATTTATTGTGCTTCATAAACTTCTTCTAATGCTTATGTATCATGTATTGACTCATTTTTATCATAGTTAAATTTATATAATTCCCTATTCTCATGTTTTATGACGGTTTTTGGTATGTTCCACTTTGAGTCGATTTTTACACATGTTACGGTTTGAGCACTAATTTCCTATGTGCTTTGTACTCTCATTCCCTTGGCTACCTCCACGTTCGTAAGGCTGGAATGTCGGAACGGGGAGTGTATCCTTACTGCTTGATTGCATGTTTTAGTGGGCATATGACGACGTTGTTGGGAGGCGAACGCATTGTGTTGATCGACCCGGCCATCAAATGTTGTATACTTGCGAGGTGGTGTCATTTTCATGTAGCGTATCGCTTGTATGATGCTTGTGCTCTTTTCCGCCTCTTTCGTGAATGTCGACCCAATCTGGGGTACTCGGCTTCTATGTATGACCGAGTCTTTGATGCGAAATGTTTATCGCATGTCGAACCTGGAAAATGTGATTTCGGGAGTCTGACCAGATTTAGACTAGGACCGGGTATTTATATCGTCGTTCTACTGGGAGGAAATTAGTCTACATATACGAAATGAATTGAATCGTGTATGCGTTCAAGGAAATGTTTATCCCGTGGATGCGATTTTAATCATACAGTTTGTACATGGTGCTAGTGCGTGGCGTTTATCGTGAGAGATGTCGTCAATGTATTGTATGTTTGGATGGATGATCATATGATTGGTTTATTCGTGATCTTTGGAAGACTTGGCATGGTTTGTTTTTCGAGTCTCAATCTTATCAAACTTATACCGCTAACGGTGAGATGCAAGCCCTAGTGAGTGTATTTGGTTGCCTAAGAGTGTCTTCCACGAGTCTTTGTATAATATGATGGATTCGGATTCGTACTTCATATGCTCTTATCATTATATATTGAATTGCCTATTTATCCTTATCGTATTTCACATGTATATCTATTTATGCATTCTTCTACTTTTGTATTTCCTTTTATGTACGTTTAATGTGATATGGCTGGGAGAACCCGGAGTTACTCCCCACTGACTGTGACGTTCATGTTTTTCATGGATGAACAGGTTGCTTGATTGGATGGCTTTTTGCTTGTGGTATTTTGGGTTTGGGTGTGAGCTAGCGGGCGTTGTCCCTGGATGAAACACCTCTAGACGTTATTTAGCTTGTTTGCTAATCACTTTTACTTTGATAACATTTGGAGAGACTACGTCTCTTGTTGTAGTATATTTCGTACTTTGTTTTGTAATATTTGACACTCCTCGTATACTTTTCTATAGGCATGTAAAAAGTTTTAAAAACATCAGATTTTCCGTTATTTAAATCACATGCTTGTTATGTTTTATTTCCGCATTCGCGAGGACTGTCACACAGTTACTCTCCAGATAGAGGAAACCACTCATGATATGATCAAATGCCAGTACGAACTGCGTGACACCTTGCATTGAGTGGGAAATTGTAATAGGACAAGAGAATTGGTGCCGCACACTTGTCTCGGACAATTGGAGATTGTAGGAGTGAATGCCCTCAACAATAGTGCGATCATATAATTAAATCTCAGTAATAAGAATACAAAGGGATGATGAATATTATAGTCAACTGGTCAACATAAATCGGTAACGATTGGCTCAATTAAGTTTGACGTTACTGTCGTATGCCGGTGGTGATCAGTTGATCCTTGGAGGTCACACCTAAAGGACAATCCCCTAATCAAGTAAGTTAATTAATTGTATAGCGATACAAATTAATTAATCCCTTAATTTGAAAAAGATTAAAGTGTGTATTATATCTTATTGTAATATGATTAAATAAGATTCATTTTAGTAATTTAATCGTTATATTACTAAGAATGCATTATGTTTATGAAACATTTGAGATAAGCAAAATTGGTTGATTATAATTATAAATTGGTGTAAATTATATTAACCAAATATGAGATGACCCATTTTATTTACATGTAATTATTAAATATGATTTAAAATGTTAAGTATAATTTATTTGTTATGAAATTTTATTTAAATTAGTTAAATGCAATTTATAAGCTAAATTACATGTTAAATGTCACATGTCACATTTGTGACAAATGACAAATTTTAAAGATAAAATGGTGAAAGTCCATAGACCTTAATTAGACTCCTCTAATTAGTTACTAAATTACTTGTTAATTTAATATTTAATGATCTATGTAACATGCATGCAAATATAAAGACATTTATATAAAAGAAGAAATTTCCTCACATTGATATGGAAATTAAATGGGCACAACAAGAACTCCTTCTTGTTGTTCTTGAGCTATTAATATGGATGAACAAGAATAATCTCCAAATAGAAGACCTCCTTCAAGTTGCACCAAGATGATACCAAATAATCTACCCTTATTATTAACTAGATAATAAGATAGATATTATGCTACTAATATTAGAATATATTACTACACTAGTAATACTTGGTAAATATTAGTATTATGAGAGTTTTAGTGAGAGGATGAATTTTAGAGAGAAGTGTGAATTAAGCACAAAATGAAGTAAGTCAAAAAATGAACAACCATTGTTCATTTTATAAGCATATGGCCGGACCATGTAGTCCATATGGCCTTATATTTTTTGTTATTAATTCACATGCAATTGTAGTGGAGTATGGTAGTGTATGTAATGATTTGGAATGCATGATATGTCATTATCATAAGGTTGCATGTTTGCATAAACAAGAACAAATATCATTACTACTACTACTACTACCATCACCAACCCTCACATGGCTCAAAATGGTCAATTTTGATTTTTGATATTTGTCCCACAAATACTTATTAATCATATGTTTAATTATCTTAAATAATTAAAGTGTTGATTTGATCATATAACAATTATAAGACACAAATTAATAAACAATATGTACTTAACATTTAAGTGATATTTTACCATTATATCAATATATAATGGGTCCTACAATGCTTAGTTAATTTATTTTACAACTCCTTCTAAATATAATTAACTAATTACCTCTATCTCAAAACCTCAACTAATTTAGTAATTTAACGATTAATTACTAAGTTAAATGTTATTTAATCATATTAAAATAAGATATAAATTTAGAAGTCAATTATCGCATAATTGAAAAATAAACTTAATCGAACTTGAGTTCTGAACTCAATTTCTAACAATTAACTCTCGTACATATCGAATTTATGTAATGGACTAATTAATTCTATCATATACAAATAATTAGTTACTATTTGGATTTCATCCTTTAGGTGTGGCCGAAAGGGTTTAGTTGATCACCGCCGTCATATGACAATAACGTCAAACTCTAGTCAGCCAACCGTTATTGATTTACGTTAATCAATTGACTAATAATATATATAGTCAATAAATATCCCAATAATATTCCTTAATAAGATCTGTTATGTGGCGCACTATTGTGGAGGACAGCTACTCAAACAATCTCCCACTTGTCTGACACAAGTATGCGTCACCAATTCTCTTATTTCTTTATCACATCTCCCACTCAATGCAAGGTGTCTTTCAGGTCGCACTTGCGATTGATTATATCTAGAGTGGTTTTCTTGATAGGGAAAGCAACTGTCTGACCGGAAAATATACCATAGATCTCTTTCCGAGCGTGGCCACGCATTTACAGTTTTCTCCTCGAGTGGCCTAAAGATGTTTGTACCCAACGCGGGTGGACAATTCATGTAGATTCATCTACTATGTATGATGCAGATCACCATGATCCAGAAGATGGCCATCGGCCTCCTTTTACGGCACGAGCTAGAACATCAACCAAAACCAATCGGAAACTGCACCGACTCAAATAGACGTGTGGGAAAATATTCGTATACTTCCCTTTAAATCATTCAGGATTATAATGAAATTATGATTATATGATTAATAGTCATAAACGAAAATGCATAATAAGCGAGAGATTAGAAATAACCTTTAGTCCTTGCTTTAATGGCCTAAGAACAAATATCAAAATTTGATATCTCCTAATCGTTGCACCCAAGATTGATCAAGATATGCCTTAGGTTTTGCTAGAAAAAGATAGAAAAGAATAGTGTTTCTTTTCTTTTTGTGAGATGTAAATGATGGAGGCACAAGAGAGAATGAATTAGGGTTAGAAGAAAAATCTGAATTTTTCCTCTTCTTTATTTCTTTCTCACAACACCAATTAGGTATTATGGGGAGATATTTTCTTCTCAAAATAACTACCTATTGACCGAAAAACAGAGTGTATCTGGACACTTTTGTTTCGGTTATCTTAGCTTCCAATATAATGTGATATATGATAATCGTCATTTGTCATGGACCGACATCACTATAATACATCATTAGTTATAAATATCCGTATATTTATAATTTGCCAATTAATTATAACGGTTTATGTTTAATTAGCTTACATTATATACAACCATTAAATATAACATTTTATATTCAATTTACGAATTACAGTTAATTCGTCTCAGCTAAATTTATTTAATCATTATTAAATAATTATATCATCATCACATTGACTAACCTTTTAGTCAAAAACACCGACTAACCTTTTAGTCGTTTAATAAGGCATCAATATGATTATTTTCTCAAATAATCACATCTCTCAATCACATCCTTTAGGTGTGACTTTTAGGGACCAGTTGATCATCGCCATCTGTATGACGATAACGTCAAACTTATCTAGCAAGCCAACCGTTATCGATAAGCGTTAATCAACTGATTATTCTACAAAGTATACCCAGTGAACCTACAGAGATTTATTTATGTTATTCCACTAAATGTGGAGGACACTGGCTCCAACAATCTCCCACTTGTCCGTACAAGTGTATGTGCGATAACCGATTCTCATATCCATAATAAATTTCTCCTACTAAATGTAAACCAATTTGCAAAGTCCGTATTCACAACGGTCGTAGTTTACAAGTGATCAGTATCAAGAGTGGTTTCCCCGACTAGAGAGTAACTTAACTGATAAACGAATCTTTATTCTAGCATGGCCATGCATTTCAGTTACAGCTCCTCGAGTGGCCCTGAGAAATAACATAACCTGATAAAGGTTGGATATTTTCTTCAACTCGAATCTTGCAGATACAAGCGCAGTATAAAATGACCCAGTAAAAATCTACTTAGCCTCACATTTGTTGAAGAGGTCCATTGATAAGTTTAAATGAACCATATCAAGTAATGTTCGATTTCTCCGTTCGGACACACCATTCAATTGTGGTGTTCCAGGTGGAGTTAACTGTAGTACTACACCACAGTCTTTGAGGTGTTGATCAAACTCATTCGAAAGATATTCGCCACCACGATCTGAATGTAGTGCTTTAATCTTTCTATCCAGTTGGTTTTCAACCTTATTCTGGAATTCCTTGAACTTGTCAAAGGACTCACTTTTATGCTTTATTAAGTAGACATATCCATATCTACTCAAATCGTCCGTGAATGTGATAAAATATCTATAGCCATCTTTAGCGTTGATTGACATAGGTCCACACACATCAGTATATATGAGTCCTAATAGGTCAGCAGCGCGCATTCCAACACCTTTGAAGGAAATTCGAGTCATTTTGCCTATGAGACATGATTCACACGTGCCAAAAGATTCATAGTCAAATGGGGAGATAGTACCATTGTCAATGAGCTTCTTCACGCGTTTTTCATTTATGTGTCCCATACGGCAATGCCATAGATAGGTTTGATCTTGGTCACCAACCTTTGCTTTCTTACTACTCACATGCATTATATCTGTGGTTTGATCTAAAACATAAATCCCATTCATGGAAACTGCTTTACCATAAATCATTTCGTTTAAATAGAAAATACAGCTATTATCCTTTATTACAAACGAAAAACCGTCCTTATCAAGTACGGAAACGAAAATAATGTTTTTAGATAAACTGGGTACATAGTAACATTATTCAGAATCACTCAAATCCACTCGGGAGTTGGATTATATAATGTTCCACTGAACGGCAGCTACTCTTGCTCCATTCCCCACTCCAGGTCCACATACCCTTGCGAGAGTTGTGATGTTTCTTAGGCCCTGCAAATGATTACACAGATAAGAACCACAACCAGTATCAAGTACCCAAGTTCCGAAACTTGCATGGTTAATCTCAATCATATGAATAAAAGAAGAAGACATACCAACAGGAGAGACGCGGCCTGCTTTAATGTCCTCACGGTACACGAGGCAGTTCCTCCTCCAATGCCCAAGCTTGTGGCAATGGTGGCACTCCACGTTACCTTCATCTCTCTTTGTCTTGCCTTGTGAGCTACCGCTAGTCTCACCAGGCCCACTCTTGCCTTGCCCTGAATTTCGGTTTCCCTATAACTAGGTTGGCCAGAGCCTTGCCCTTACCTTTGCCCTTGTTTGCAATCATGAGAACGTCATGTTTCAGACTCCCACTCAATTTCAGATCACTCTCGGTCTGGACGAGAAGTGAGTGGAGCTGATGAAGACTCTTCTTCATATCATTCATATAGTAATTTGCCCTGAAAAGGGAAAAACCATCATGAAGTGAATGAAGAACGCGGTCAATGACGATCTTCTCATCGATTTTGCAACAAAGTGCCTCCAGTTTCTCGACATTCTCAATCATATCAAGAATGTGTGGGCTACCCGCTTGGCCCTTCTGGAGTTTCGCCTCAAAGAAGTGACAGGTATGCTCATAGCTAACGATCCTCGGAGCTTTCGAGAACTCGTTAGAGAGCGTGGTGAAAATCTTGTTTGCACCTTGGGCAATGAATCGTCTTTGCAAATTGGATTCCATTGAAAATATGAGTACGTTCTTTATCGCACCCGCCTCCATTACGAAATCACTATAAGCAAGTGATTCATTTGCTCCTATATTGGGGCCTGGGTTGGGCGGTAGTGGCTTAGTCAAGTACTTGAGCTTACCGTCCGTAATGGCAGCATTCCGTAATGTCGCCTCCCAGTCCGCAAAGTTGGACCCGTTATTCTTCAGTCGCGTTGACTGATTCATATTGTCCATGAAAATCTTAAGCCAGGACTCACGTCCGAGCGTGGCACTTGGCATTGGGTCATCAGTATGGCCAGCCATTTGTTATTAGCAGTTATATCTGTATATAACGAATTCAAAAACTGTGAAAAAGAAAATAAATATGATAAGTATTCATCGTTTTAAATTTGAGTCTAATGAAAAACTGTTTAATGCGATGACTCGTGCATTTATACAATTGACCTCCCTCAAGAATTATATAAATGATCCCAAGACTCAATTTCTGTAAATTGATAAGCCAACCTCTTGGCTAATTCTACTTTTAGAATTCCTGGTCGATAAATTTCTGTAAATTCTATCTTTAGTCCATCATAATCACGAGATATTACTCGTACTATAATGTTGAGATAAAATAGGTCAACACTCACTACTTACCCAACGTAGAAGGGGTCATATTATGACTTCCGACGAAGAAGGGGCTCATAGTAGTTTTCCCTATAAAGACTAGTCTCAATTTTATTTATAGGGGAAGGTCCCATCATCTTAACTTTAATTCATTTTAAGTGAACGAATGTCTAGCAACTCGAGAATGATTTAAACTAAGGTGATGGCCCTAAAAGCGAGTGACATCTGTATGTCCATGATTAAAATATTCAAACTGTATGAATCATTTTTCATGCATTTTTAGGTGGTTTGGTTTAGGCGGAATATGATGCAATTATCTATCATGTGAATAAAGCAACGAGAATGGAAAAATAAAACGCAAAATAAAACACCTAGTGTGGCCTAACTACCAAAATGAACAAAATACAAATTGGAATCCACCCTTGGACCCGAGAAGCTTGTCTTGATGTTCCATCTTGGTCCATATAGCGGGAGTGAGCCAACCGATCTCCATCTTGAATCTTCTCAAAATACATTTTATAAAATTACAAATGTAAGCCTATTTACATTCTAATTCAAAATGATTCCAAAAAAAAATTAAAATTACATAGGGGAGATACGAGATCTCAAAATACAACCAAGACTATGTTTCCAACATTACGAAAACATAATCTACTAAGGCCACACTAGTAAATTACAACTGTTTGTACAAAATTGCGTAAAATTAAACCATTCAAACAACATTCAACATAATAAAAGCATCAACTAAAAATTAATCATACAAAACATAATGCATAAATTATGTTGATTAATTATCCAAACCACCATTAAATCATGTGACAATTCCGTAATTCATCACGAGATTTTAATCAAAATCCAATGAAATTCATAAACAATATGAATTACAACAACTTTATTTTAAACCTTTTTAAAATAACATGGTATCAAAAATTTTGTGAACTTTTTCACAAAAACAAACATACATTATCTTTATAATGTACAAAACAAAAATTGGTATAAGCAAAAAAAAAACAAATTTATTTATTTTTTTTTTTTTTTTTACGGTTCACGTATGAACAGTAGCAGGTACCAATTGTTTTTTTTTTCTTTACGGTTTATACAAAAAAAATAAAACAAAACAACCTTTTTTTTTTTTTTTAAAACCGCTGCTGCTGCCACTTAAAAAAAAAACAGATTTTTTTTTTATTCTGTGAACAGTACACTTGCAGCAAAAAAAAACAAATTAATCAAATTAAACAGTTTTAATTCGATCATGCTTATATTAACTAAATCGGTACAAACAAACAATATCTAATCGATATTAAACATTGATACAAACTGGATGATTCAAATTAACCTTTTAACATGAATATCTAGATCATTTTATACCGAAAATATTAAGCAAAAGGATGTTCATAAACATTCATATCAAATTCCATTTACGTTTTAATTCAATCATTATTAAATCAAAACATCTACAAATTCATATATTATTATCTCAACCTTTTAAAATAACAATATTTGAATCAAAATGGAACCCTAAAAAAAAAATATACGGCATAAATTTTTTTTTTTTTTGCCGAAAAGAATTTTTTTTATTTATTAAGAATTATACAAAATCAATATTTTCGAAAATCATATAAACAATTTCATAGCCCTTTGGCTCTGATACCACTTGTGGGAAAATATCCGTATACTTCCCTTTAAATCATTCAATATTATAATGAAATTATGATTATATGATAAATAGTCATAAACGAAAATGCATAATAAGCGAGAGATTAGAAATAACCTTTAGTCCTTGCTTTAATGGCCTAAGAACAATATCAAAATGATGAAATATCCTAATCGTAGCACCCAAGATAGAATGAGAAATACCCTTGAATTTGCTAGAATGTTTTGTGAAAAGTTACTGTTAACTTTTTAATTTTGTGATGTGTGTATGATGGAGGCACAAGAGAGAAATCAATTAGGGTTAGAAATCAAAATCTGAATTTTTCTCTTACCCTACCCTTCTCACGGCACAATTAGGGTTATATGGGGAGATATTTTCTCCTCTAATTAACCACTAATGGACCGAAAATTCCAGAGTGAATCTGGACTTTATTTCGGTTAAATTCGCTTTAATATATAATGTGTATTATTATTATAAATGTCATTTGTGTTGTCATGTATTAATATGTCCATACAACATTTTGTAGTCGATACATTAATACCGGTCTGACAACATCTAATATGACAATCGTATAATATATACGTTAATTATAATTATCCGTATAATTATAATTTGCTAATTCAATATAACATTTATATTCAATTACGAATTAACATTTTAATTCGCATAAGCTTACATTATATATATGCTAATTAAATACAACAGTTTATATTTAATTACGAATTACTTTTAATTCGTCTCAGCTTATATTATTTAATCGCTATTAAATAATCGTCTCATCATCACATTGACTAACCTTTTAGTCAAATACACTGACTAACCTTTTAGTCATATAATAGGGCATCAATATGATTATTTTCTCAAATAATCAAATCTCTCAAACACATCCTCTAGGTGTGACTTTTAGGGACCAGTTGATCACCGTCATCTGTATGACAATAACGTCAAACTTATCTAGCAAGCCAACCGTTATTGATAAACGTTAATCAACTGATTATAATACAAATTCTTGTGAACCTATAGAGATATATTTATGTTATTGCACTAACTGTGGAGGACACTAGCTCCAACAGGTTCAACGAGCCATAAGTCAAACGGTTGACTGATCGATCACAGATACGAGTTATAAAGATAACTCGTAGGACATCGTGACAACGTTATGGAGTCATAAATGTTTCAGAACATTCGGTGCCAGGTCGTGGATAGGACGTCCATAGTGTTCCTAAGAGTCGATTCTTTTGACTGTCGACTGTCTTTTGAGATTAAGGCAGTTTTTGGGTGACTTTGGTTTCTTTCTCATGGTCGACCGTAACAGCAGGCTAAGTAGATTTTTCATGGGTCATTTCATACTGTGCTTGTATCTGCAGGATTCGAGTAGAGGAAAATATCCAACCTTTATCAGGTTTTGTTATTTCTCAGGGCCACTCGAGGAGTTGTGACTGAAATGCATGGCCATGCTCGAATAATGATTCGTTTATCAGTTCAGTTACTCTCTAGTCGAGAAAACCACTCTTGATACTGATCGCTTGTAAAATGCAACCTTTGTAAATACGGACTTTGCAAATTGTTTTACGTTGAGTGGGAGAAATTTATGGATATGAGAATCGGGTTATCGCACATACACCTGAAAGGACAAGTGGGAGATTGTTGGAGCTAGTGTCCTCCACAGTTAGTTTGATAACATGAATAAATCTCTTATAGGTTCACAGGGTATACTTAGTATTCTTATCAGTTGATTAACGTTTATCGATAACGGTTGGCTTGCTAGGAGTTTGACGTTATTGTCATTTTAATGGCGGTGATCAACTGGTCCCTAAAAGTTACACATAAAGGATGTGTCTGGGAGATGTGATTATATGAATAATATAATCATATTGATGCCTTATTATATGACTAAAAGGTTAGTCGATGGATATGACTAAAAGGTTAGACAATGTAATGATGATACGATTATTTAATAACGATTAAATAATATTAGCTGAGACGAATTAAATGTAATTCGTAATTGAATATAAACCGTTATATTTAATCAATGTATATAATGTAAGCTTAAACGAATTAAACTGTTAATTCGTAATTAAACATAATATGTTATATTTAATTAGCAAACTATAAATATACGGATATTTATAGTTGACATATATATTATATTACATGCTAATATAACCGAAAAAGGAAGGAGAAAATAGTCTTTTTCTTCCCTTATTTTTCAGTTAATAAGAGATAAAAATAAGATAAAAGATCTCCTATTATTCTCTTATTGTTACTTGGTCAAAACCCTAATAACAAGAGTAGTAAAAAGAGAAGAGACTCCTCCTTATACTACCCTAGTCATTCGGCCGAAACAGAAGAAGGGAACAAATAAAAATTCAGATTTTCCTCTCGAATTTTCTCTATCATTCATCATCACACAAAAAGAAAAATTAGCAGTAACATTTTTCTCTAAAATTCTAGCACAAGCAAGGCATATCTCGGAGCATCTTGGGTGCAACAATTAGGAGAATATCGATTTCGATATTGTTCATAGGCCAAATTTGCTAGGACCAAAGGTTAATTCTAAATTCCTATAATTTTATATTATGCAATTCATTTATGACTCGTAATTTATATACTATAGTTTCGTTATAATCCGTAAATTAATGACGAAATATACCGATATTTCTTACATCCTTTTCTAAAAATATTCTATGCATACAAAGGGTGGGACTAATGCCTTTAATGTCAGCTAAAGTCCATCCTATGGCTTCTTTATAGTCTTTAAGGACCTCTAACAATTTTACTTCATGTTTTTCTGAAAGTGAGCTAGAAATAATCACAGGCAATGTTGTATTTTCACCAAGAAAAACATATTTTAAATGAGCAGGAAGGGGTTTAAGTTCAAGTGTAGGTGCCTTAGCAACAGATGGAACAAGTTTATGACTCTCTACAGGTAAGGAACGTTTTGTAGGGTTTCGATCAATATCAAGAGAGCTAAGGTTCACTATATCAGACTTGGGTATAGAAGTTCCCGTCATATCAGACACATCAATAACATGGTCATAGTCAAAGATTTGTTGTGTAATACAGTCAATAACATCAATATAATCTACAGCACACACTACCAATTGTGTCAGAATACTTCATAGCACCAAAAATATTAAATGTGATAATTTCACCATTGAATTCCAATGTTAAAATTCCATTATGCACATCTATTTTAGCTCTAGAAGTTTTAAGAAATGGTCGTCCTAGCAGTAGTGGGACATTAGATGCATCACGAGAATCTCCCATATCAAGAATATAGAAATCGGCAGGAAAAATTAGTTGACCTACCTGAACAAGAACATCTTCTAAGACACCTAGTGGATATGCATATGACCTATCAGCTAATTGAATCATGACGTCAGTTTCGACCAACTTCCTACCATGCAAAGACTCGTACACAGATTTAGGCATGACATTTATTGAAGCTCCTAAGTCAAGCATGCATCTTTCAAGTTGAGATGACCCAATAGTGCATGAAATAGTAAACATCCCTGGATCATGACACTTAGGAGGAACTTTTCTTTGAATGAGAGCCGACACATTTTCCCCCATACTTATTTTTTCAGCACTTTTAAAACTCCTTTTATTAGTACAGAGCTCCTTTAAAAATTTTGCATACTTAGGAATTTGTTTAATAGCATCAAGCAAGGGTATATTCACTTCCACTTTCTTAAACGTCTCCAAGATTTCATTTTCAAGCTCATTTTTCTTCGTTTTAGCAAACCTTGGCGGGAAAGGGGGAGGGTCTTTAAATTTAGGATCATTCAAATCAGATTTTAGACTCTTATCCTTGTGCGTTTCTTTACCTTTTTCTGCCTCTGGTTTTCCTAAAGGTTGAACCTCAAGTTCTTTCTCAATTTCATTTTTATTTACCATAGACTCTCCTAAGATCTTACCACTCCTAAGTGTTACAGCTTGAGCACTTTCCTTAGGATTAGGAATAGGTTGGGCTGGTAGCTGACCCCCTAAAGTTGTTTGAATGTTACTTAGAGTAGTGCAAATTTGACCCATTTGTGTGTCTAATTGTTGTAGGTGAGACTCAGTCTTCTGTTGATATGACACGACTTGAGTATGAACTTGACTCACAGTGGTAGTTAACTGTTTCATCAACTCCTCTAGTGAAGAAAAGGTTTGGGTGTTCTGTGACATAAAATTATTTTGAAAGCCTTGTTTTGGTCTAAGGCCTGAACCATACCTTAAATTAGGGTGGTCTTTCCAACCTTCATTGTATGTATTTGAGAAAGGGTCAAATTTTCTTTGTTGGTTATTGCTAAACCCCCCCCCCAAAGCATTAACAATTTCAAAATCAACAGACATAAGAGACTGACCAACATTGTCAGTGTACACAACATCAGAATTAAGAGCACAAACAGCGGGTTTAGACTGATCCGACACAAGTTTTGATACTAGGGTAGTTAGAGTGGCAATTTGTTGGGAATATAATTTTCATGCATTTGGTCTTTTATTGACGCAAGGTCAACATTAGTTATTCCATTTACTTCTCCTACATCGTTCCTAGAACCAAACTGTTGAGTATTTAATGCCATATTATTAATTAAATTTCGAGCTTCAGTGGGTGTTTTTTCAGCTAATATCCCACCACTAGCAGCATCTATATAACATCGATCTTTAATTAAAAGACCTTCATAGAAATAAAACAGAAGGAGTTGTTCACTGATTTGGTGTTGGGGACAGGACGCACACAATCGATTAAATCTATCCCAATATTCACTTAAGGACTCATCCCGACCCTGTTTAATTCCACTAATATCTTTTCTAATAGACGCGACTGTGCTAGCGGGTTGAAATTTTCCTAGGAAATTAAAGCACTTTTTAATTTTTCCCAACAAGTAATTGAGCCTGAAGATAAGTAAAGTAACCATTCCTTAGCCGCCCCCTCTAAAGAAAATGGAAAAGCACGGAATTTAATATCCTCGGGTTTTACTCCATCACATTCCATAGGTGAACATGCCAAGTCAAAAGCGACTAAATGCATATTAGGTAATTCATTTAACCGATCATGAAACTTAGGAAGTGAGTTTAGAAAACCAGAATTTAACTTTAAAGGCTTTTCAAGAGTAGGAAATACTATACTCATAGGGGTGGTGGTCACATCCGGTGTGGCCAGCTGCTTTAGCGTCTTCTCAGCCATTTGATTACTCTCTTCCTCAAAGAACTCGTCTAGGTTTAAGGTTTCTTTTGCCTTCTTTGCCAATAACTCTTTGCTTTGTCTCCTTGCTATTTTTTCGATTTCTGGATCAAAAGTTACCGCTCCTTTAGTCAGGCGCGTGTTGTGCATAGACCTATAAGAGAAAACATGAGAATAAATTAGAAACTGGCATATTTCAAGGTTGTAGCAGACATTTTTATGCAAATTTTGCAGCTCAGCCAGTAATTTACACGACAATTTCCTCAACTTAGATCTCTAGAACTTAGATATCAGGCTCAAATTTTATATCCAAATGATCGGCCCTTCACTCCAGCATACTTAAAGCAATCAAGTAATGGATTTTTATACTATTTAAGATTCGAAGCATGTACCATAAACAAAAATACTGTGGAAAAGCTATAAGACAAGTAGTCTTCGTTTCTTAGAGATAACAAGTCCAATACTCACGGCAACAGTTCAGAAATGACCAGCAAATTTTATTCACAGACAAAGCTCAAGTCTAAATTTTCATACGTAGAACTCTATATTATAATCAGGCATATGAGCAGAAGTTTATCTTGAGACTTTCTAATGCTACTTAGTTATATTTTGTCATCAGAATAATATCACTTTAGCCATCACGTACTATTTAGAGCGATTATTAAGAACAGATAATACACTTATTTCATATAGTTGTCAACAAAAGTAACATTAAATAAATCATATACGATCTCCCCGGCAACGACGCCAAAATTTAATACGTGTCGTTTGCGTACTAGAATTAATAATTTATAAACCTTACTCTTATCCAAGTCTTATATTAAATTTATATAGTATAACACAAGTAAGGGTCGATCCCACGGAGAGTTCATTTATTCAATGTTAAATTCGACTATTAAATATACAATATACGAGCATATTATTTACATGTTCAAGTTAACTATTAACAATATTCACAATATGTACGGTAACGGGGGTTTCGTTTTAATGTTCCGAATAACAAGTGTAAGCAAGTAATAAGCAATCTTTATTAGTGAAAAAAGTATGACAATTAAGCACATATCTCGGGTTCAATTAATAACTCAGTTAATCAGTCCATTCCTCCAACACATAATAAATTAACAATAGGCAACTGTAGAGAACTTATCCACTAAATTCTCCCTATCAATCCTTAATTTTAACCAGTAGCGAGCCGCTCGACTACCAATACTAGCTAACCAATTACACGAAAATGACAAGTTCCCGCAAATTGACTAACCGCATTAAGAATTAGAAAGACCTCATTAACCCTAACCAATTAATTAGTCAGATCAAATTATACTCTTAATTTAATCTAGTGACATCGTTGCAGTCCCAAATTAAATTAGCTGCTACTCAGTTGTACGATTTAACGCCGCGCCCAATAATACAACTAGCTATCAATTCAAACTACTAGCAATTCAAGTAAGATACATGCATGCATGCAGAATGAATCGGAAATGTATATACGAGTATAATATGAATATGATTAAATCAATATTGATAAAACGGAATCAAACTTTATAATACTGAAAGATTAAAACATCCAAGGTAAATTAAATCCTATTAAAGTGAAATTAACAAACTAAAGGAGTGGAGAACTTAATAATTAAAGCGGGAAATCGCCTCCTCAGATTGGGTTTCAACGCCTCCTCAAGTGGGGTTTCCTTCTTCCCTCGAATGAAGCCGCTTCAATCGACGAACCGCTCATACCTCCGATCGCCGTTCAATTCGCTCACTAGTAATTTGGGTATTTGGTATATACTTGCTTGCTTCATTACGAAGATGAGACGGGTATTTATACTTGTAATCAGGAAGTGTTTGTGAAAGACTTTTTTTTTTTTTTTTTTGACAGAAGTAAATGATAGCGTTTTACATTTTAATAGCTCTCACTGCAAGGGAATGAGCCATTAAATTACAAGATCGCGGGACAAAACTAATGCAAAGGCAATGAAAAGATACACTAATAGAATCAATTTCTTCAAGAAGACCTCTGTTTCTAAAATCCGGCTTAGAAAGCTTCAGAATTTGAGAAATGGCCCTTGAACAATCGGAAAGGATGAGCACATGAAAAAATCCATTGGAAACTGCCCATCTCAGCCCCTTCATAATAGCCTTAATTTCCGCTTGTTCCGAGGATTGAGAGAACACATGACATCTGAAATTAGAGATTTGAGGACCGTCAAACCTTTTAAGAACCCATCCAAAACCCAAAGCTAAAGAGGGTTTCCAAGCCGCATCAACAAAAAGCCTATCCAGATGACATTCGGAATAACTCCCGATTAGGTTAAAAACAACCCCTCTTGTAATTTTTTCCTCCTCCAAAGCAGTAATGTAACATAAGAGACGCTTCACATTAGTTAATGCTTTTTTATTAGCACAACTAGTCATTGCAGCAGCAAAAATATTTTCGTAGAAGAAAATAGCATTGTCCAGTCCCAATAAATCCCGGAACACGGCATTATTCCGAGTGATCCATATAGACCAGATAGTGGAAAGAAAAGATAGAATTTTGAAATCCTTATCCTTACTTTTAGTCAGGAAGCGAATCCAATTTATGATCCATTCCCGTATATCCAGTCCACCATCCAAATCCGTTTTAATAGCTAAATTACTCCCTGCCCACATTCTCCTAGCAAAAAGACAATCTCTGAAGAGATGAGCAGACGATTCAATGACATGGTCATTACAAAGAAGGCAGCATCTATGAATACCTATACCTCTCTTCTCAAATTCACTACCCACCGCCATCGAGTTGGTTATAATTCTCCAAATTAGAATAATCCAAGATTTAGCTCCTGGCAACCACCATAAGAGCTTTTTACAGAAATTACTACTATCCAAAGAGACTCTGGATTTATCTTTAGTAGTAGCCGATTTCTGCCAAATCGAAGATAGAATCTTAAAATAACCACTTTTAACAGTATATCCGCCATGAGTAGACAAATTCCAATAGATATTATCTTCCTTAGTCGTCTGCGTAAGAGGAATAGCAAGAATTTTAATTGCCGATACAGTACTGAAGAAAGCATGGATCATATCTGAGTTCCAACCTATATCACGATCAATAAGATTTCTAATCTTCAACCCCGAAATGGAGGGGGAACCATAAAGAAGGCTAGGATGAGCTGGCAACGGGTAATCACCATCAACCCATTTGAAATTCCAAACAGATAAATCAGATAGGGGGCCCACTTGCCAACCAATATTATCTTCAAACAGTTGTAAGCCCCACAAAATACCTTTGCCAATCCAGTTTACATTTTTAGTGACACTCCACTTAAGGCAGGGATCATTACCAGCAATACCACTTTTAAATTTATCCAAGTTATATTTCAAACCAATAGTCCGACTAATAAGAGAGGTAGAAGATTGAAGAATGTTCCATCCAGTTTTAGCTAGGAGAGCCTTATTAAAACATGAAACCTTGCGAATACCAAGCCCGCCCATACCTTTAGGGTGGCAGAGAAATAACTTACGACACCAGCTGATCCCCTGAGATTTCTTCAGACCTTTCCACCAAAAATGTGACAGAAGAGAATCAATTCTCGTAGCCACACTTACCGGTAATTTGAACACCGCTAGAATAAAAATTGAAAGAGAAGAAAGAATAGACGAAATCAAAGTGAGTCGACCAGCTTGTGAAAGAAGAATACCATTCCACGAAGATATCCGCTTAGAAAGCCATCAATTATATATCTAAATATAAACTTTTTAGAAATACCCCTATCAATTCCAATATCAGTAGGAGCACCTAAATAATTTCCCATCGTTGAAGATCCATTAACATCAAAAATTTCATAGCAGTCTTTAGCAAATGATAAGGTTGCATGAGGGCTTACCAAAATGGCCGACTTATTTTTATTAATCACTTGACCAGAAGCCTTACAATACTGATCAATGATTTTATTCAGGGCCCGACAGGAGTTAGAATTACCTTCAACGAAAAAGATGGAATCATCAGCGAACAAGAGGTGAGAAATAGCTTTCGACCTATTCGACATCTTAATACCTTTAAGAATTCCATTCTCTTCAGTACATGTAATATTCTGAGATAGGATTTCTGTACATAGGACAAAAATATAAGGAGACAAAGGATCCCCTTGTCTTAAACCACCTTTAGGAATTATCCGCTTAGAAGGAATCCCATTCACCAGGATCTCATATGAGACAGAGGTAATGCATTTCATAATAAGAGAGACAAATTTTGGAGGAAATCCAAGTACAGAAAGAGAACCCTGAATACAATTCCAGCTCATACGATCATAGGCCTTGCTCATATCAGCCTTAAAGGCCATTTTTTGCTTTTTCTTTTTTCCGGAGCTTGTAATTGAATGGAATAACTCATTTGCAATCAATATGTTATCAGAAATACTTCTCCCTGGGATGAAAGCATTCTGATAGTCACCAATAACCCTTCCAATGATTTTTTTCATCCTATTAGTAATGCATTTTGTGATTATCTTCATAATATCATTGCATAAGCTAATAGGTCTAAAGTGTTCTACTAATTCAGGGGAAGAGACCTTAGGGATTAAAGTAATAAATGTACGATTCAATTCCTTCAGAATATGGTTACCATTAAGAATCCCTAGCACTGCTGAAATAACGTCATTCTTAATAAAGTGCCAACATCTTTGATAGAAAATGGCAAGGATCCCATCAGGAATAAGATAGATTTTGAAATAAAATATGGGAAAGAGATAGTGTTTGAGACTGAGACGGAGTTTCATTGCTGCGTTTCGTTTTGAGTAGCTTCCAGTAGCTTCAATCCTTTTCTCTTGGTTCTTGGTTCTGGGTTCTTGTTTCCTCTTTCTTTATTTTTATTATCTTGTTTTTATAATTTTATCAAGTCTTGATATTGGGTCTTTCCATCGGCCCAACACTTAGCATATTTGTTTTGACCATCACGTGTATGGCTTACATGCCTTTGTCTTGGGCTTCACACTCCTTATTCCTATTTCTTTTGGTAAGTAATGGACTTACGGTCCGCTTAATTGCATAGGGCCAACCTCTGTTATTGTCTCCGTAATTCGAAAGGCCTTGTGATGTATCGGCCCATCTCCTATTAATCCAAAAATACACTAGTTAGCCCAATTAACACGGAAAATAATAGACAAATAATTAAATCACGAAACTGTCAAACATATAATAATTAACTCAAATAATGCGAAAGACGACCGTAAAAATATATAAATAAGAGGTGTAAATATGAATAAATATCGTCTTATCACATCTCCCAGAAACCACCCCATGATTAATCAGACAATAAGTGTAGCATATATAGCGATTTTTATGACATTTTGTAAGTCGACTAATAAAAGGTAATTCAAACACTTGTGTCAACCCATGGGTCGTCATGTATGCGCCAATACGGTAGTTTTGACAATATTTAGAGTCAATTCCGAGTACAGGGTAAAACCGTCATTAAATTCGGGGTCCCGTCTCATTCCCAGATGGAATATTCGGGAAATCGTAAAGATAATACTTTATAGTTTTAGTTTTTGACATAGATAGAGGAAAAAAAAAGGAAATATTTTATCCTGAATCACTACGGAGTTCGCAAACACGCGTTTTCTTGTCGGTGAAGAAAAACGCCTTCTAAGTGGTGCATGGCGTGCTGCGCATCTACTAAGAGGCATGCACTACAGTGTCATGTCTCAGTTCGACTCCGCTTCTGTTCTGCTATACATTGAGGCCTTCAGCCTCATAATTCAGCACGTGAGTGTCCGTCCTTCAGTATTCTTCTCTCGATCTTTCCATTTTAAACCATAATTGTTACCACTTTGGCAATCACGGAGTTGATCAATCGGCCTCGTTAGCTTGTTTCCTATCAAGTCTCCTGCCTCACCTTACATAGACCGATCCATTTAAGCCACTACACTCGAGTTTTAAATTAATCTTGTTACTTTGTCCTAGTCCTTGATCAATGTCAAGGGCACTTTCATTACATAGTCACGATAATCGCAAAAAAACCGAATTTAGTCTATTTGCGGCGCTAACATGTAAGTCCAAGTGTGTAAAATCCTTCTTTATTATTGTTTTATTTTTTTTATTTACGTACAACTTTGTCTTTTGAACCTTCAAAACCAAACCTTTTTATCGAGTATGTAAACCGTTTTAACCCTCACAACCCCTAGAGGACGCATAGCACGAACGCACATAATGGTGCGCTTCTTCTAAAGCTCTCCTGGGTCTATTTCCTAAATGTGATCATAAAATCCGTCTTGAATAATTAGTAATTGATATTAATTTATTTGTCATGGTAAATGTGGAAATTAATAGTCTAAGTTATATTAGCACATTATGTTTCTTAAATATAGCTTTCGATACCATCCTTGACCTTCAATAATCAATATTGAAAGGTTAAATTTATCTTTATTTTTTCTCTTTCCTTTATTTTATTTACCCATATTAGTTGTTCGGATCTGATAAAAAGACCCATATACCACCTTAGAAGGGACGGTGCACTTGCTGCACCTTTTCTAACGATGTTGATGAATCTTTGCCGCCGTCGCGATGACGAACGGGTGGCGTTGTCCGCAGTTTGGCGACTCTGCTAAGGATGAACACTTGGACTTAGTCTAGTGTTACCCGTGGTAAAACGTGAACAACAAGGGTGGAATTTAAAGTTACATTTTGACATTATTGGTTCGCATTTGTGATCTTCCTCGACCTGTATTTCTATCCTTCGTAGGATCTTAACCAAACCCAAATTGACCAATCGTCCCGTTTCGATGGAGCAAAATCATATTTGTTTCCCAGTGGATGGATAGCGTTGTTGTCAAGCACACCATGGTGCCTACTCTTGATTGTACCAAAGGGTTTTCACTACTCGCGCGATTGGAACTTAGAAACAGCTTTACTCATGTTTGGAATGATCCTCTCCACATATCAGTGTTTGATAGTTTGGTGTGTAAACCCACCCTATAGCTGTAACACCCCTACCTACCAACGTGCCTTACAAAGGCCTACCTTAGAAAATGACAGTGCTTCCATCTCGGTTGCCCGAGGTAGCACATACCAAATAGACAATAAAGAAACAACATTTACTTACATGCGTAAAGTTTAGAGTGATTACAACTTAATAAACCAAAAAACAAAGTAATATAATGAATAGTGAACTCTAAAAAATGTCTCGACATCTAAGACACAACGGAAAAAAATTGACACATCATCGTGCATCGACCCCAGTGAAACCCAAAGCAAGCTAAACTGATTACCTACTAAACTCATGCTCACCATTACCCAATGGATGACAACAGTTTTGAAAAAAAACACGAGGTCAGTTGACTTATACATTTTATCAATAACAACAAAAGTGACAATATAATGACATCAATAGATCATCATCATCTCCATACTCCGGTAACAAACATGGCTCTCATCACAAGGAGTAGTCGGGTTCCCATCGCAAGAGGATACCCACCTCTGCCTATGCCAAACCGCAGCACCAGGCAATCAAAATCCGTGCTCATCGCAACGAACGTAACCCGACTCATTAAAGTGCACACCCCCTTATGACAGGAGTCACAAGAGGCGAACCCTTGGGGTGAAACCATCTCCCTAACATGGTCCACAATATCATCACGACCATCATCATAGTCAACATCAACATCATAATCATTATCATAATCAACATCATATGCAACACTATAATCAACATCAGAACCATCATCATAATCAATATCATAATCATCATTCACAATCAACATCACTATAAAAATGTAACGAGATGAGATAACCTACCTCAAAAGCAAGCTAAATTACCCATAAGACCGATGCACTCGTCCGAGTACAAGCAACACTCGGCTAAGTTCCTTCCACTCGGTCGAGTACATCCCACACTCGACCGAGTGCCAGTTAGACAGTAGCCTGCCTAAGTGACACACATCACTTACTCGGACGAATACGCTCTACTTGACCGAGTACCAAGCTAACAGAATATGGAGTATTACAATATCCAAAATGTAACACCCCAGATTTTATAATAATGAATAATTTACTAAAGTCGAAAATTTTATAAATTCGTCTTTTACTTTTATGAGTTAAAATATTTTGAGTCGATAATTCATGATTTCATATTTTTAAAGTTATGTTAAATACGATTTAGTTTAGTCGGGTAGAAACCGTCGCATTTGTGTCCGTTATGAGTTCATAATCAGATTCTACGCGAAAAGCCAAGTGAGTCGACCCGATATGAAATTTGGGGCTCCTATTACTCACCTTCTCAAAATAAACTCATTTATCCCTCCTCCTTCATTCTCAAAATTTCAGCATACAACTCTTCTTCTTCATCTTCCTAAAACACAAAACACCATTAAAAACCCCATCACTTTATAATCTTAAGACAGATGTCATTTCTCCATCTCTCAACGAAACTTGACGATTTTTATATCAATCTTGTCCTCTCATCATCCTCTTCATTTTCATAACATAAAATACACATTCACTCCAACTTTTTATAAAACCCATTTTCTAGATCTAAACTTAAGACGGACATAACTTCTTCGTTTCTTAACGTAATTCGATTCCGTTTAATGTTTCGGAATCCTCTCTCCGTCCTCTTTCTTTCTAGACAATAAAAGATCGAAACTTTTAACCTTATTTTTAGACCGTCTTTTCCAGATTTCGGTTTTGGGTCGTGTCGCGTTGGTTATCGGGAAAAGGTGGACTTTAAAGACTTTGGGTCAAGGAATTCATGTGGGTTGATGGTTAGCTTGGGCAGTGAAGATTTGAAGTGCTAATCGAGGTAACGGTGAAAGGTACTCGATATCAATGCGTGTTTTAATGCTTTAATTGATGTTTACCCAATGTTTAATTACGATTATTATGCATTTAATGTGATTTGATGTTAGTAAATGCAGCAGGATCTCACCCAAGGGGCCTTGATGATCAAGCCACAAGCAAGACAAGCCTGACCCCAAGACCCTCTCAGATGGAAGCTCAAGTCACAAGGTCTAAACATCAAGTCATGGCAAGCCAACTTCAAGCCAAACCAAGCCAAGATATTGAGGAAGATAGTCCAGGGCTTGCCAAGCCTTACCAAGGTCCAACACAGTCCACATTCCCCACACAAGACAGAAACAATGCCAGTCAGAGCTCAGCAGACCAGTTAGCAAACCCAGCACCAAGGAGGTACACCAGAGCATCCCAACCACCCCCACCATGGCCTACCATCAAGCCAACCCCCTAATCAACAAGTTTGTCCAGGATAATCCCTTTTGAAGTCTAGCAAAAACTTAAGTAACAAGCAGCCCAAGTTAGAGTCCAATGAACATTAAAGCAGAGAAAGTACAAGTTCAGATTGTGGCTTTCCTTTTTGTTTAAGTCAACTTGTCCTCATCCAAGGCAGGTTTATCTAAGTCCTAATAAGAGTAGAGAGTCCCAAGGAGCAACAAGACATCCAGGCAAGGCCGCAAGACAACCAAAGCAACAGATTTCCATTTCAGGAAAACTCCAAAAACTGCTTTATTTGCTTTTTTTTGTTCAGTCTGTTTTTGTGTCTTGTGTCTGTACTTTATGGTTGTTGAGCTCGTCCTATTGTGAGGCTCTTAATTAGTGTCTGTTGTAGTAGTTTAGATCCTAAGCTGGCCCTTGGATGATTTGTACATCCAATGGTTCACAAGGTATCAGCCTCCCTATATAAGGAGGTCTTTGTATGTTGTTTTAATCAGACTTTATGAATGAATTAACTTTGAGAAGTCCCTCAAATCTTTCAAAATTGTGCTAAGGGCTGTAGTTTGAGTCAAGCCTGATACATCTTCAAGGTGTTTGATCAGTGTCTTGCTTTGTGAGTCAAGTTAAATCTGTGCCTTGCTGTGATTAGCTTGCTTGCTGTTTGAGTCTAGTCTAGGGTGTTTTTGCTTTGCTGTAACACTTTAAACCTGTCTCAGATGTAGTCTTTGAGTCCCTTCTCTTGTGCTTTGCTGTAGGGGAGTTTCTCTAAGTCATATCCTTTGAACTTTAGTTAATATAACCCACTCTCTCTAAAACTGCCTCCATTTCTGTCTATGTTTACTTTCAGTTTAAGTAAGCTTAGTTGAACTTCTCTTAAACTCACAAGCCTTAGTAGTTTACACTCCAAATTGGTTATCAGAGCTCAGGTTGAGAGTCTTAGTGAGTTCATTTTCCCTAACTACATTTAAAATCACAAAAATAGCCCAATGAGTGAAGAGAGACTGGCAGGAGTAGAAGCAAGGATGGAGGACCTGGCTGGGATCGTAACCACCCTAACCAGAGCCCTGGATCAGGTAATAGGCAATCAGTTGTTTGCTGGAGGAAGAGGCAAAGGACGTGGAAGAGGCCAAGGAGGAGGCAGAGGAAGGCCACCTGATGATGAAGAGTATCCAGACTCAGATGACTCAACAAGGAGCAGGGCCTCCATCCACAGGCACATAGATAAGCATCTTAAGGTAGACATCCCTGAGTTTTCTGGTAGTCTTAATCCTGATGATTTGTTAGAATGGTTAAGAGAAGTAGAAAGAATCTTTGAGTACAAAGGATATAATGATTCTAAGTCCTTTAAAGCAGCCATCCTTAAACTAAAAGGGTATGCTTATCTTTGGTATGAAACCATGAAAGGGTTAAGGGCTAGGGAAGGAAAAGAACCCATCAAATCCTGGACCAAACTGAAAAAGAAACTGTTAGATAAATTTGTTGCTAAGGATTACACCCAGGACCTGTTTATTAAGTTGTCTAAGTTGAAACAAGGAGACAAACGTGTTGAATCTTATCTGAGAGAGTTTGAACAACTCACCTTGCAGTGTGATATAAATGAGAAACCTGAGCAAAGCATTGCTAGGTACTTAGAGGGTCTAGATAAGAGCATTGCTAACAAGGTTAGGACGCAACCTCTGTGGTCATTTGATGATGTTGTTAACTTATCTCTGAGAATTGAAAAGATAGGGAAGACTAAGTATGTTACACCAAAACCTGTTAGGCCTTTTCAAACCAGACCTTACAGTGGATTGAAGACCATGGATACCCCTAAGACAGCACCCCCACCTACCTTAGACAAGGGAAAGGGTATCATGGGTCATAAGCCAAGCACTTTATTGACTGAGAATAGAATTAGGTGCTTCCAATGTCAGGGTTATGGACATTTCAGGAAGGATTGCCCTTCTAAGAAGACCTTAACTATAATGGAGGTTGAGACTTGGGAAAAGGAAGGTATAGTTTAGTATGAGAGGGATGAGCCTGAGGTTGAAGAAGTGGTGAGTGAGGAAGAAGAGCCTAGTCAGGAGACAATAGTGGCACTCCCTGACACAGGCCACAGCTTGGTTCTATGGAGAGTAATGCATTCACAACAGATACCTTTGGAGGAGGATCAAAGGTCCCTCATTTTCAGGAGCAGATGTACCATACAAGGGAGGGTTTGTAACCTTATTATAGATGGAGGTAGTTGTACCAATGTGGCCTTTGTTACTATGGTTGACAAGCTGAAATTAAGCACTCAAGAGCACCTCCACCCCTATAAGTTGAGATGGCTGAGTAAGGGAGCAGAGGTTAAGGTGGACAAGCAATGTATGGTCCCATTCTCCATTGGAAGTGTGTACAAAGATGAAGTTCTGTGTGATGTGGTTCTAATGGATGTCTGTCACTTATTATTAGGAAGACCATGGGAGTTTGATAAAAGCTCCATACACCAAGGAAGAAGCAACACCTATTCCTTTAAGCATGGGAGCAGGAAGGTAACATTAGCCCCTTTGCCACCTTATCACAAGAGTTATGGGAGTCCTAGTATGGCTGAAGATTTTAGTGGAGTCTTGTTTCTATCTCAATCAGCAATGGTCAAAGAATGTATTGAAGAGCAACCTATATTGATGCTGCTATCAAAGGAAGTTCAGGAAGTGGAGTCTAAGGTAATCCCTGCAGAAGTTAAGCCCCTCATTGATCATATCAAGGAGGTGTTCCCAGAGGAACTTCCTGATGGCTTACCCCCTTTAAGAGGAATTGAACACCAAATAGACCTTCTACCAGGGTCTGTAGTACCTAATAGACCAGCATATAGATGTGATCCTAAGGCTACACAAGAGCTGCAGAAACAAGTTGGAGAGTTGATGAGTAAAGGGTTTGTAAGAGAATCCTTAAGTCCATGTGCTGTGCCTGCATTATTGGTTCCTAAGAAGGATGGGACTTGGAGGATGTGCATAGATAGCAGGGCTATCAATAACATCACAGTCAAGTACAGGTTCCCTATACCTAGACTTGATGACATGTTGGATGAGCTGAGTGATTCAAGGTTCTTTTCTAAGATTGATTTGAGGCAAGGTTACCATCAATTGAGGATCAGGGAAGGAGATGAGTGGAAGACAGCCTTCAAAACAAAGCATGGCCTTTATGAGTGGCTTGTCATGCCCTTTGGCCTGTCAAATGCCCCAAGTACCTTCATGAGATTAATGACAGAAGTGCTTAGGCCTTGCCTAGGGAGATTTGTGGTGGTCTACTTTGATGATATTCTCATCTACAGCAAGAGCAAGGATGATCACCTGAGGCACCTTGAGACTGTGTTTGAAATACTTAAGGAGAGTAAGCTCTTTGGGAAGCTTGAGAAATGCACCTTCATGACTGAGGAAGTCAAGTTTCTAGGATATGTGGTGTCTGGTAGAGGCATTTCAGTTGATCAAGATAAGATCATTGTTGTCCAGTCTTGGCCTGTTCCTAGGAATATCACAGAAGTAAGAGGGTTCCATGGCTTAGCATCCTTCTACAGAAGATTCATTAAGAGTTTCAGCACCATTGCAGCACCCCTCACTGAATGCATGAAGAAGGGAGAGTTCACTTGGACTGAGAATGCTTTGCAGGCTTTCAAACACATGAAGAAACTCTTGTGTAGTGCACCTATCCTCAGGTTGCCAGACTTTAACTGCCTATTTGAGGTTGAATGTGATGCAAGTGGAGTGGGAATTGGAGCTGTCCTCATCCAAGAGAAGAAACCTGTAGCCTACTTTAGTGAAAAGCTAAGTGGTGCCAAGCTAAACTATTCTACATATGACAAAGAATTCTATGCTCTTGTCAGGGCTCTAAGGCATTGGAGTCACTATCTGAAGCCCAAGCCTTTTGTCTTACATTCTGATCATGAAGCATTGAAGTACATAGGAGGCCAGCATAAGCTCAGTCACAGGCATGCCAAATGGGTGGAGTTCCTCCAGTCATTCACCTTTTCTAGCAAATACAAAGAAGGAAAGCAAAATGTGGTGGCTGATGCATTGTCTAGAAGATACACTCTGCTATCAACTATGGAGCAAAGGGTTCTTGGCTTTGAGTTCATGAAGGATATGTATCAGGAAGATCTAGACTTTGTAGAGGATTGGTTAGCACAGAAAGAGGGAGCAAGGACCATTGATTCACCCTACACTCTACAAAATGGATTCTTGTTCAAAGGAAACAAGTTCTGTGTCCCCAGAGGGTCTTATAGGAGTCTATTGATCAAGGAAGTGCATGGAAGTAGCCTTGGAGGACACTTTGGAGTTCAGAAGACTGTGGACATACTGCAAGATCAGTTTTACTGGCCTAAGATGATGGGAGAAGTCCAAATAGTACTCAGAAGGTGTGGAGTTTGTCAAAAGGCCAAGAGTTCTTTTCAAGCAGGACCTTACACTCCCCTACCAGTCCCATGTAGGCCTTGGGAAGATGTAAGCATGTATTTAATAGTAGCATTGCCTAGGACAACAAGAGGGAAAGATTCTATCATGGTGGTTGTGGATAGGTTCAGCAAGATGGCACATTTCATTGCTTGTAAGAAAACTGAGGATGCTGTAAGTGTGGCAGAGCTATACCTTGATGAGGTGGTAAGGTTACATGGAGTTCCAAGAACTATTGTATCTGACAGAGACAGAAAGTTTATGAGTCATTTCTGGAGAACATTGTGGAAGCTGCTTAACACTAGGTTGTTGTTTAGTACCTCCCATCATCCTCAAACAGATGGACAAACTGAGGTGACCAACAAGACCTTGGGAAGGATCTTGAGGTGTATAGTCAGCAAATCCCTCAAGGATTGGGACTTAAAGCTAGCTCAAGCAGAGTTCTATTTTAATAGAGCTCCATCAGCAGCCACATGCCACTCCCCCTTTGAAGTGGTCTATGGTACTAACCCCTTAATGCCTTTGAATTTGTCTAATGTGTGCAGGTCAGAGATCCACTATGATGCCAAGAAAAGGGTGGAACAAATGCTAAAACTCCATGAATCAGTCAGAAAACAAATTGAGAAGACCAATGATCTATACAAAAAGAATGCCAAGGTTCCTAAGATCAAGAAAGACTTTGCACCAGGAGACTTAGTATGGATCAACCTAAGGAAAGAAAGGTTCCCTTCCAAGAGAAAGAATAAGCTAGAGCCAAGAGCAGATGGTCCTTTTCAAGTCATAGAGAAGATAGGTCCTAATGCCTACAGAATTGATCTACCAGGAGAGTATGCAGCTCATGGAACATTCAATGTTGGAGATCTTAGTCCCTTCTATGAAGACTCTGAGGGAGAGGAAGACACAGGCTTGAGGTCAAGCCCTTTTCAACCTGGGGAGGCTGCAGCAGGAGCTCACCCAAGGGGCCTTGATGATCAAGCCACAAGCAAGACAAGCCTGACCCCAAGACCCTCTCAGATGGAAGCTCGAGTCACAAGGTCTAAACAGCAAGTAATGGCAAGCCAACTTCAAGCCAAACCAAGCCACGATATTGAGGAAGATAGTCCAGGGCTTGCCAAGCCTTGCCAAGGTCCAACACAGTCCACATTCCCCACACAAGACATAAACAATGCCAGTCAGAGCTCAGCAGACCAGTTAGCAAACCCACCACCAAGGAGGTACACCAGAGCATCCCAACCACCCCCACCATGGCCTACCATCAAGCCAAACCCTTAATCAACAAGTTTGTCCAGGATAATCCCTTTTGAACTCTAGCAAAAACTTAAGTAACAAGCAGCCCAAGTTAGAGTCCAATGAACATTAAAGCAGAGAAAGTACAAGTTCAGATTGTGGCTTTCCTTTTTGTTTAAGTCAACTTGTCCTCATCCAAGGTAGGTTTATCTAAGTCCTAATAAGAGTAGAGAGTCCCAAGGAGCAACAAGACATCCAGGCAAGGCAGCAAGACAACCAGAGCAACAAATTTCCATTTCAGGAAAACTCCAAAAACTGCTTTATTTGCTTTTTTTTGTTCAGTCTGTTTTTGTGTCTTGTGTTTGTGCTTTATAGTTGTTGAGCTCGTCCTATTGTGAGGCTCTTAATTAGTGTCTGTTGTAGTAGTTTAGATCCTAAGCTGGCCCTTGGATGATCTGTACATCCAATGGTTCACAATATATCAGCCTCCATATATAAGGAGGTCTTTGTATGTTGTTTTAATCAGACTTTATGAATGAATTAACTTTGAGAAATCCCTCAAATCTTTCAAACTTGTGCTAAGGGCTGTAGTTTGAGTCAAGCCTGATACATCTTCAAGGTGTTTGATCAGTGTCTTGCTTTGTGAGTCAAGTTAAATCTATGCCTTGCTGTGATTAGCTTGCTTGCTGTTTGAGTCTAGTCTAGGGTGTTTGTGCTTTGCTGTAACACTTTAAACCTGTCTCAGAACTAGTCTTTGAGTCCCTTCTCTTGTGCTTTGCTGTAGGGGAGTTTCTCTAAGTTATATCCTTTGAACTTTAGTTAATATAACCCACTCTCTCTAAAACAGCCTCCATTTCTGTCTGTGTTTACTTTCAGTTTAAGTAAGCTTAGTTGAACTTCTCTTAAACTCACAAGCCTTATTAGTTTACACTCCAGTAAATGTGGTTAGAATTTGATGAGTATCCATGGAATTTTTGTTGGTTAATGTTGCGGTTGAACTTCGTGTGTTTGTAGTCCCAGCAGGCCGACCGGCCGCCGGTCAGCCGACCGACTGGGAACGCGTCTGAAGTGAAAGTGTTAATTCGAGGATTTTTGGTATTGTGTAGTTCCCAACAGGCCTACCGGCCGCCGGTAAGTCAAACGGCTGGGACACCCCCTGTTGCTCGTTCTCAAATCTCTTCCTCTTGACTTCACCTATAATAGTTTGTATGGTTTGTTTATCGTATAAACTTACGTAATAGCATTAAATCTTCATGTTTAGAATATATATTATATCCCACTCGCTTATATCGCATGTTTCATGACGGCTTTTGATATGTCCCCCTTTGAGTCGGTTCTACCTATGTTTTGATTTGAGTACTAATCATTGAGTGATATAAATTCTCATTCCCCGGCTACACCTCCTTGCTCGTTAGACTGGAATGTCGGAACGAGGAGGTGTATCCTTGATGCTTGTATGCATGTTTTAGTGAGGATATGACGACGTTGTTGGGAGGTGAACGTAAAGCGTTGATCGACCCGGCCGTCAAATGTCGTATCCTTGCAAGGTGGTGTCATTGCATGTAGCGTACCGCTTGATTATGATTCTTGTGTTCTTTCCGCCTCTTTCGAGTAATTTGACCGAATTTGGGTACTCGGCTTCTGTGTTTGACCGAGTCTTGGATGCGAAATGTTTATCGCATGTCGAATCGGAACACGTCTATTCCGAGAGTCTGGCCAGGTTAAGACTAGGACCGTATTATTATCGTCGTCCTACAGGGAAGAAATGAGTCTTTCATATACGAAACGTTTATCGTGTATGGTTCAGGGAAATTTTTATCCCGTGGACGGGTTTCAATCATACTTGTTATGTACATGGTGCTAGTGCGTGTCATTAACCGTGAGACGTTATGTTACTATAATGGTATGTTTGGATGGATGCCTATATGTTGACTTTTGTGACCGATGGATGACTGGGCGTGGTTTGTATGTCGAGTCGCTATCTTATGAAGTATATGTCACTAACGGTGAGATGTAAGCCCTAGTGAGTATATAGTTGCCTAAGGGTGTCTTCCCCGAGTTTGTCTATAATCTGATGCTTACAGTTTGGTACTTCATGCGCCTATATCTTAATATATTGAAATGCTTGTTTGTACTCCTCGTAATTCACTTATACATATGTATGCTTCTACATGTTTATCGCCGTTTATGTATGTTTAGTTGTAATATGGCTGGGAGAACCCGGAGTTACTCCCCACTGACTGTGGCGTTCATGTTTCATGAATGAACATGTTGCTTGGCTAGATCTATCTTGTTTTTGGGTTCGGGTGTGAGCTAGCGAGCGTTGGACTTGACGATTCACCCATAGACGTTCTTAGCTAGTTTACTAAACAACCTTTATGCTTGATTATTTTTTGAGAGACTATGTCTCCTTGTAGTATCTTATACTTTAGTTGGTATTTATTTGACATTCCTCGTACTTTTTCTTCGGCATGTAAAAAGTTTCAAAAATCTCGTATTTTCCACTATTTAAATTGCATGCTTGTTATGTTTTATTTCCGCTATCGCGAGGGTTGTCACACAAAATCCCTTATTAAAGAGCATAAAGCATACATTTATAATGTCAACTTGTGTATAGGTGTTATGCACTAAATCGAGTCAATTACATTCCAAAGCAATTATTGTAAAATAGGATTCCTTTCTAAAATTTCTATTTTTCAGAAAAAGAAAACATCAATTTCAAAAATTTCAAAGCAAAAACATGTTTTATTCAAAACAAAAATTTCATTCAAGATGTAAGTAAAATAAAATTAAAATCAAGGGAACTAATTTTATTAAAATTAGATCGTATCTTTCCTTAGTTAAAAGTCTATCGTGTTTAAAACTTATCAAGTCGTTTTCCTAGTCCAAACTCTGACGGTTTTCAAAACCCGTCTCACCATCTTTCCATTTATGGGTCACTAAAAGTGGAGTCCAAAATATAAAGGCGTTGCACCGTCATAGTGGACCTCTACCCTAAAACAAAAGGGTCATCACTTTGACACATCGAGTCACACACCCAATGTAACACCCGTAAATGTACCCTATTTTTATAGTAAAAATATTTTACGGATACTTTTCAGCGAAATTTAGTTTTAGTAGTAAATTAAATTTCCCGTGTCGAATTTAGAATTTCCGAGTTCGTATTTGGATATTACGCGAGATTTCAAGTGAATCACGTCGTAAGACGTCTTTGACTTTTCTTCACTTTTTCCACTCACTCTCTTCATATACGCCCCTTTAACCTAATTCACTAACACAACTCAACTCTTTCTTCCTCACTAAGAAAACCCAAAGAAACCTAGCTGCCATTTTTGATCCGTCTTATAATCGTCATAACTCTTTCATTTCTCGCTCAAATTCACGTAAGTTCGTCTTATTCTTCCCCTCTTATCTTCCTCTATCCGTATTGATAATAAAATTACAGTCTTTCTCGCATTTCAAATTATCCGTCTTTCTCAAGGTGAATTATATTCATCTTTTATTATCTATTTGTAGGTGGTGACCTTCAAGATCCCGACAAAGACTACTTCTTGATTGAAGAGGACATTGACGCGGAGTGAAGACACAATAATGTAACGGTGAAGGGTTACATGATATCATTAATGTGTTTTACGTGTTTTCTATGCTAGGAATCGTATTTAGAATATGGTTGGTAAGCTTAGAAATGGTGTTGATAATGATACTTGTTGTTTGTTGAGAATTCATATGAGAATGGATGATTTATGATAATAGTTGATGATGGTTGAATATTGATCCTTAGTGAAAATTGGCATTTTTGGTGATGTTGACCCCAGTTGGCCGAGCGGCAGCCGGTCAGCCTACCGGCTGGGGCAGTGGCTGTATAATATTGCATGTTACGTAAATTTTGAAGCATGAAGTTGATCTTAGCCGGCCGACCGGCAGCCGGTCAGCCGACCGGCTGAGACACCCGTACTTTTCCTTGGTTTTTCTCTTATGCCTTTTGTCCCAGCCGGGTAGCCGGCAGCCGGTCCTCTTGACCGGCTGGGACACACTGTATTTTTACTTGGTTTTTCATATGATATTTGGCGTCAGCTGGGTGGCTGGCAGCCGGTCCACCTGATCGGCTGGCACCTGCTGGACTTTGTTTGAAATTCTTGTTTACGTTTTCGTTTATAATATTTTCGATGGTTCTTTTATCGTATAAATTTACGTAATGACTTATTATATTAATGTTTCGAATATATGATATTCCATTCGCTTGTATCGCATGTTTTGTGACGGTTTTTGGTATGTCCCACTTTGAGTCGTTTTTACAAATGTTACGGTTTGAGCACTATTTTGTTATGTGCTTTGTACTCTCATTCCCTTGGCTACCTCCACGTTCGTAAGGCTGGAATGTCGGAACGGGGATGTATCCTACTGCTTAATTGCATGTGTTAGTGGGCATACGACGACGTTGTTGGGAGGCGAACGTTTTGCGTTGATCGACCCGGCCGTCAAATGTTGTGTACTTGCGAGGTGGTGTTATTTGCATGTAGCGTACCGCTTGTTATGAGGCTTGTGCTCTTTTCCGCCTCTTTCGTGAATTATCGATCGAATTTGGGGTACTCGGCGTCAATGATTGACCGAGTCTTGGATGCGAAATGTCATCGCTTGTCGAATCGGACCACGGTTATTCCGAGAGTCTGGCCAGGTTTAGACTAGGAACCGTATTATTATCGTCGTCCTACCAGGAGGAAATTAGTCCACATATACGAAATGAATTGAATCGTGTATGCGTTCAGGGAAATGCTTATCTCGTGGATGCCTTTTAATCATACTTGCCATGTACACGGTGCTAGTGCGTTTCATTTACCGTGAGAGAGGTCGTCAATGTATTGTTGTGTTTGGATGGATGATTACATGATTGATTATTCATGATCATACCATGACTTGGCATGGTTTGTTTGTCGAGTCTCAATCTTATCAAACTTATACCGCTAACGGTGAGATGTAAGCCCTAGTGAGCGTATTCGGTTGCCTAAGAGTATCTTCCCCGAGTCTATCTATAGCATGATGGTTACGGATTGTACTTCATATGCTCTTATAATTATATATTGAATTGCCTATCTATCCTTATCGTATTTCACATGTATATCTATATATGCATGCTTCTACTTTTGTATTTCCTTTTATGTACGTTTAATGTGATATGGCTGGGAGAACCCGGAGTTACTCCCCACTGATTGTGGCGTTCATGTTTTTCATGGATGAACAGGTTGCTTGATTGGATGGCTTTTGCTTGTGGTATTTTGGGTTCGGGTGTGAGCTAGCGAGCGTGGTCCCTGGATGAAACACCTCTATACGTTATTTAGCTTGTTTGCTAATCATTTTTACTTTGATAACATTTGGAGACTACGTCTCTTGTTGTAGTATATTTCGTACTTTGGTTTGTAGTATTAGACACACCTCGTATTTATCTTGCATGTATAAAGGTTTTTAAAATACCGTATTTCCGCTAATTAAATCACATGCTTGTATGTTTTATTTCCGCATTCGCGAGGGTTGTCACAGTTGGTATCAGAGCTTATCGCTCCCGACGCACACACGTGAACCCTACACTTAAACTACTTGACCTTGAAATAAAAAATGAGAGATGGGTAGAAGTTAAGGACTTTACATGGTAGTCTATTTGTTTATGCTAAGTGGTAGGATTAACTTGTTATATTTTTGTTCTTATGAAGATGGTTAGACCTCGAGTAGAAGAGAACGTCATTCTTGAAGCTCTTACTCAATTTCTGAGAAATCAACAAGATGCGACTAATGCTCTTACCGACCAAGTCCCTCCTCATAGAGGTGACAATCGCCAAGGAGGCTATGCTTGGGTCGCTAGCCAAATTGCTAGGAGCAATATTACGCCTTATGGTGGAGAGCCGGACCCTACCGAGCTCTCGGAATGGTTTCGAGAGATGGAGATGCAATTTGACTTATACCAAGTCCGTGAAGAGGACAAGGTAAAGATTGCTGAGTGCTTTCTGGTAAGGGAAGCAGACTATTGGTGGTCAATTGCTAATCCCACCGCTATTCTTGAAATCAATTTCGAGTGGGAATGTTTCAAGTCTCTCGTTGAGGACCAATTTTACCCCATGAAGCTCAAGCAGCAAAGACCCAGAGAATTCATCGATTTCATGCAAGGTGATTTGATGACCCAAGAGTTCACCACTCAATTCAACAAGCTTGCTCACTTTGCGCCAGGACTCATCAAGGATGATGAAGATCGAGCTTTTTACTATCGTAATAAGCTTAGTGCCTTACTCCAAAGCAAAGTAAGGAGGAGCTCTACCTCTTTCGGAGAATTGTATGATGATGCCCTTCGGGCCGAGGACTCCATGAAGGTCATTAGAGACGGAGGGAAGATGAAGAATCCATCTCCTTTTTCCTCTTTCAATCCAAGGTCAAACTTCTAGGATAAAAGACCTTTCTCTCCGTCTTCTTCTAATGCCTATGCTAACCAGAGACGTTCCAATGCCCCCCCTCAAGCTCAAGCTCAAAGTCGATTTTGTGACGGTTGTAGGAAACCCTTTCACCCCGGAGTAGGATGCTATGATATGCCCCTCTTTTGCTTTTTCTGCAAGAAGCCTGGACACCGCATTCGTGAGTGCCCCGATCGTCAGACTCCCGCACCCGGTGCCAAAACTAAAGGATCCAGCTATGTACTCAGCCGAGCCGAAGCCGATGCCCACCCGGAGATCGTGACTGGTAGTTTCACTTCCTTAAACCAACCTCGTTTTCCTTTTTCGCCTTCGTCATTTAATTCCATCTTATCGTAGTCTTTTGATGATGCCTCCTAGCGTTCCTTGTATCATGTTCCTTTATCCCTACTCTCTTGAGAGGTAGTTTTCTTATTAGCTAACGTAAGGATTAGTAGGTGTGTTTTGAAGAAGTTTCAAATATGGTACCTACCCGCCCTATTGAGCTAGTTTCATGTTTAGATGATTATAAGGAATTGAGGATAATCTTAGGATGAAACTCTCCTAGTGGTTTTAGACTATGAAAACTTGATGTTGCAATATCATTTTGAGGATCGAAATAAGCATAATGATAGTTGGTTGTTGTGGTTAAGAATTTTAGTGATTTCTTTAAATGTTACTTGGGAAATTGTTGTCTTTAAATGTTGGACCCTAACATTGTTGTCTTTAAATTGTTGTCTTTGTGGAATTTGGATTGGATGACCAAACTTGAGGAATATTGTGATAAGCGAAAACCGATGTATTGAGAGTTTGAAAGAGCTAAATAAATTGATTTACGGTCGCATTGCCCTATGATTGGCAAAATTTAAGTGAAATGAGATTTTGTGACTAATCTCTCTTGAGGTTTTGTGATCTAACTTTTGAAGATGAGAAGGTTCATTGTTAACAATTTAGGATAATGAGTTTTCGAATAAATTGGATCAAAGGATTTCATGGTAAGTCTCTTTTACCTTGTGGTTGATAGCGATCATGTTTCCCTAGATATTGATATTTTGTTGATGATTTCTAATAAGAGTTTTGATGGAGCTAAGAAGATTAGAGTACGTAATGAATCTTTCATGTGGGTTGTTAGTTGTGGAGTCTACCGTGCCAATGGACCTTAGAAGATTCTAATTGGATTTAAATAATTGGGATTTGTTACTCGAAATTTCATGAATATGAAATATTTTTGTAGGAGTCTGATGATTGAAAATGTGGAGGATAAATTGCACTCTCTTGAGAACTAGTTTACTCGTGGAGTTAGTGATGTCGAGTTGCGATCGACATTTGAATTGTCATAGATGGAAGATAGTATTGTGGTTCATTCCTCTCTTTTCCCTCAAATTGATCTTTACTCAATCCGCTACTCTTCAATCCTTTCCCTTTTTGGTCCATTTTGCTCGTTGGACGTACCTCTTAGTATCGCGATTTGTGTTTTCGATGTTCGAGTTCGCTCTAAGTCCGTGTAATGTCTTCTTATTTTGATTTTTATCTTTGAGAAAACCTTCAAATCTCCATATCGTATTTCTAAATTAACTTTTCAAAGTAGTCTAAAGATGGACTTTGTATCCTCTTTTTGGAGAAAATAGATTATTTCGCTTTTATATTAGGATTTTGTGTTTGGTTGGGTGTTTAGACTTGTTATTGGAGACGTCTGGTGACTAGTCCTGCACTTACTAACGCTTGTTTTGATTTTTCGATTTTACTATTTCGACATTGCTTTTGTGACAACCCTCGCGAATGCGGAAATATAAAACATACAAGCATGTGAAATAATATGCGGAAATACGGTATTTTTAAAAACTTTAAACATGCAAGATATATATAACACGAGGGGTGTCAAAATATTACAAACTAAGTACGGAATATACAATAAAGAGACGGGGTCTCTTAAAATGTTAGCAAAGAACAAGTGTTTAACCAAAACTAGCTACTATCGTCTAGAGGTGAACTTCCAGGGACAACGCCCGCTAGCTCACACCCGAACCCCAAAATATCGTATCCAAAAAGTCATCCAAAGCAAGCAACCTGTTCATCCATGAAAAACATGAATGCCACAGTCAGTGGGGAGTAACTCCGGGTTCTCCCAGCCATATCACATCAAACGTACATATAAGGAAATACGAACGTAAGCATGCATATATAGATATACATGTGAGTTGCGATAAGAATAAATAGGCAATCCGAGATATAGTGATAAGAACATAAGGAAATCAAATCCGTAACCATCATGTTATTCAAAGACTCGGGGAAAGACACTCTTAGGCAATCGAATACGCTCACTAGGGCTTGCATCTCACCGTTAGCGGTATAAGATTGATAAGATTGAGACTCTACAGACAAACCAGTCAAGTCATGCGATGATTACACAATTCCAACATATTATCATCCATTCACGAACCAAGACAATGACGGTGTCCAATCATGCAATGACCATGAACAATATCATGAAATCATGCATTCAAAGAACGACACAAGACGACAATTCTCACGGTTAATGAAACGCACTAGCATCGTGTACATGGCAAGTATGATTAAAAGGCATCCACTGGATCACATTTCCCTGAACTCATACGCGATGCTTACATTTCGCCTATGTAGACTATTTTCCTCCTGGTAGCACGACGATAATAATACGGTCCTATTCTAAAACCTGGCCAGGATCTCGGAATAAACGTGTTCCGATTCGACCATGCGATGGACTTTGCATTTCAAGACTCGGCTTAAAATTATATATGCCGGAGTACACCACATTCGGTAGATCAATTCACGAAAAGAGGCGGAAAAACAACGCTCAAGCCTTCATAAAACATGGGTAAGATACATGCAAATAACACCACCTCGCAAGTACACAACATTTGACGGCCGGGTCGAACAACGCATAGCGTTCAACTCCCAACAACGTCGTCGTATGCCCACTAAACATGCATTTAAGCAGTAGGATACCTCTCCGTTCCGACATTCCAGCCTTACGAACGGGAAGGTAGCCAAGGGAATGAGAATACCAAGCACAAGACAAAATAGTGCTCAAACCGACTCATTTGTAAAAACCGACTCAAAGTGGGAACATATCGAAAACCGTCAAAAAACATGTGATACATGCGAAAAAGATATCATATATCCAAAACATGGATATTATAAGACATTACGTAAAATTATACGATAAACCGATCATGCGAACTATTATAAATCACGAGTTTTAGAAGTCTAAAGAAAACAACACAGCCGTGTTGCAGGCTGGGCAAATGACCGGTGGCCGGTGGGCCGGCTCAGAACACAGGCAAAATACCAAAAACAGAGAAAAGGGGTCTGGGCCGGTTGGTAGACCGGCGGCCGGTCGACCGGCACAGACAATCACACCAAAATCAAAACTTCAATACTGATGTGTTCCAGGCCGGTGGATGGACCGGTGGCCGGTGGGCCGGCCTGGAGCACCTCTTATACAAAAATCCCATTTTTCCAAATGAGTTACTGGAGTGTTCCCAGCCGGTTGGCAGACCGGCGGCCGGTCGACCGGCAGGGAACCCCAGTTCACCCGAGAGCCTCTTACACTTAACCAATTCATTTCCAAATCATTTCAATTCTCATATATACTTCAAATAATCATCAACAATTAATATAATTCATCAACATTCATCATATAACATCATTTACTAATCATAGCATGGTTTCTAATCTTTCTAATCGTATTCTAATACGATTTTCTAGCATATAACATGTAAAACACGTAAGTGATACCGAGTAACCCTTCACCGTTACCTTTATGCGTCTTTACTAGTCGTCAAGCTCCTCTTCTATAAGGAAATAGTCTTTGTCGGGATCTTGGAAGTCGCCACCTACAAATAGATCGTAAAAAGATGAATAAAGTTCATCTTGAGAAAGACGGAATGCTTAAAAAGCGAGAAAGACGATAATTTTATTATCAATACGGATAGAGGAAGGTACGGAAGGAAGAATAAGATGAACTTACGTAAATTCTATCAAGTAACGAAGAAGTTACGTCAATTCAAAGATCGATATTCAAAGAGGGAAAGTTTCTTAAGGAAGAAGGAAGGGGTTTTGTGTTTGATTTTGTGTTGAAATGAAATATTAGGTTAAGGAATATGAGTTGTGTGAGTTATGAAGGAAAAAGTCAAAGACGATTTCCAAAGTCAAGAAAGTCAAACTCGTCTTAAGACGGGATTTTCATGGAATCTCGCAGAAATTCCAAATACGAACTCAGAAATTCTAAATTCGACTCGGAACTTAAAATTCTAATTTAAAACTTACATTTACTGAAAAGATTTCGTAAAATATTTCTACTAGAAAAATAGGGTACATTTCCGGGTGTTACATTTTGGGTTTGTCAAGGAGGTTGGTGGATTATCATTACGCTATTAAAGTTATCGTAAAAGGACTAAAGTGACATTGTTTTTGACTAAAGTTACATATAGTTGGATTAAATTTACATAAATTTAAATTAATATATTAAAAATTACATTTTATTACATAATTTTACATTTTTATATACAAATTTGCCTTATAATACTAAAGTTACACTCACTTAAGACTAAAGTTACGCTCGTAAAGAACTAAAGTTACATAAAATATTTGTTAAAATTACATTAATTAAAATTAATGTATAAAATGGAAAATATTAGCATAAAGTTACACCATTAAAGGTTGAAATTATACTCCAAAATGAGTAAATTAGTATAAAGTTACAACTTCAATGGTTAAAGTTATACTCGTAAAAAACTAAAGTTACATAAATTTATCATAAAGTTACAAAACCTGTCTTCAAATTACATAAATTCAAATCAGGCATTAAATTGTAGTAGGTGAAGATATTAATGCTTCTAATCTCAACCATCCATCTCTTATAAGATCTAATAATGGCTTAGATTAGGACTTAGGGACTCACCTAAATGAAGGGACTTACCTGATCCTATATATATATATATATATATATATATATATATATATATATATATATATATATATATATATATAGAGAGAGAGAGAGAGAGAGAGAGAGAGATAGAGATAGGATCATATGAGTCCACCTCTAAACATTGAGTCCATGAGTCATCATCCAAGCCCTTGAATCAAATGGATGTGGGGCTAGGATTAAAACAAAATGAAGGGTCAAGATTGTGAGACACACACAATCCATCATCCTTCAAACCCTAGTATTTATACCATTTCTTCACTCCATTTCTCTCATTCTCACAATTTCCCTTATCTCTCTACCTCCCTTATCTCTCATCATTCATCTCACAAAAAAACCCAAAAAATACCACTTTCTTTCCCTCACTCACCAAACCCCACCACCACCACCACCACCCCACTCCCTCTGCCGCCCTACTCGCGCTCTGTCTCTCACTACACCGGCCCTCTCCACCACCCTTCCACCACCACTTCCGACCCCCTCCGTCCCTCACAACCACCCCGCCCTCCCGCGCCTTTCTCTCCCCCTGCCGCCCCACCACGACCGCAGCCTCCTCGACCCTAGCACCACATGCCACCACCGAAACTTCCCTCTTCTCAACCCCTTCTTCTTGGCCACCCACCACCACACACCTCCTCTTACCACCTTCCTCCTCTCTTACTAACCACCACCAAACCCCAAAAAAAACCTAGATCTAAAAAAAGAAACTTCAAACTGCTTCCGTAACCCCTACCGCCGCCTCCGCCTCCTCTGCTGCCGCCTCCTCCTGCCGCCTCCTTTACTCTTCTCCTTTCGTTTTTTCTTCTTTTTCAGATTTGTACCACATCTTAAGTTTCATTATATAGATGTTTTAATTTATTTTTTTAGTTTTTAAGTTTATTTTTATGTGTTATTTCATTGAAGTTTCATTATTTTTAAGTTATACCACAAAATTTGTTTCTTATGTGTTATTTTATTGAAGTTATGTGTTATTTTATTGAAGTTACTAATATAATGACTGAAGTAACACTTTTAATAACTGAATTTACACATTTCTTTTTTATGTTTTTTGTTTTTTTTTCAAATTTTTTATGTTTTATTTATTTATTTTAGATCTCGTTTTAATTTGTTGGTTTTCGTTTTTATTTTAGATCACATTTTTTTGTTTTTTTGTGGAGTTTTTATTTCCAGATCCAAAGTTCCACAATTATGAACTAAAGTTACCATTTAAGAGTTATACAACTTAAGGTACACTAGTTTGTACTGAAATGACTCTAATTTGTACTGAAGTTACACTAGACACTAGTTTGGACTGAAGTTACACTAGTTTGGACTGAAGTTACACTAGTTTGGACTAAATTGACACTAGTTTGGACTGAAGTGACACTAGTTTGGACTGAAGTGACACTAGTTTGGACTGAAGTTACACTAGTTTGGACTGAAGTTACACTAGTTTGGACTGAAGTGACACTAGGAAAACTTAAAGCTTAGTTAAACTTTAAATTATTAAAGTTACACCAATAATAATTGAAGTTTCACTAATAATGATTAAAGTTTTCTAAACATGTCTTAAAGTTACACCTATCTAAGGGTTAAAATCATATAAATTGTCAAAGTTACAAAAATTCAAATTTGTTAAAGTTACACAAATAATGGTTGAAGTTACACTCGTAATGACTGAAATTACAGTAATAAAAATGCTAAAATCACAAAAACTTGTCTTAAAGTTACATAATCTTAAATTTGTATAGACGAAAGCACATCTTTGTTTAAAGTTACACAAATAAGGGTTGAAGTTACACTACTAATGACTGAATTTACACTCATAAAAATGTTAAAATCACATAAACTTGACTTAAAAGTACATAAATTAAATTTATATAGTCGAAATCACATTTTAGTTTGAAGTTACACAAATAAGTGTTGAAATTACACTCGTAATAACTGAAGTTACACTCACAAAAAGACTAAAACTGCATAAACATGTCTTAAAGTTACATAAATTCAAATTTTTATAGTCGAAATCACATTTTAGTTTGAAGTTACAAAAAGAATGGTTGAAGTTACTCTCGTAGTGACTGAAGTTACACTCATAAAAAACTGAAGTTAGAAAAACTTGGCTCAAAATGATATTGTTACAATATCGAGGTCATGTGTAGGTGGAATTCATTAAACCCCACTCATTTTAATCTAATCTTGTCCCTCCATCTTGTTTTCATCTTGTCCATCCATTTTCCTTCTAATCTTATCCCTCCATCTATTTCTAATCTTGTCCCTCCATTTCCTCCATCCAATGGCCAAGATGAGGACTCATGGACTCAAAAGATATGAAGGACTCACAAGAACCTATATATATATATGTGTGTGTGTGTGTGTGTGTGTGTGTGTGTGTGTGTGTGTGTGTGTGTGTGTGTGTGTGTGTGTGTGTGTGTGTGTGTGTGTGTGTGTGTGTGTGGGTGTGTGTGTGTGTGTGTGTGTGTGTGTGTGTGTGTGTGTGTGTGTGTGTGTGTGTGTGTATAGAAATGAGATCACATAAGTCCACCGTTCTTAGATGTGTCCATAAGTCCTAATCTAAACAATTAGATCAAACAAATGAAGGGTTAAGATTAAAAAATAAAATAAAAGGCTCATATAAAAGCTCCAAAACCTACCCTAAACCTAATCATTCTCACAAAACAAACAATCTCCTTGTAAGAACCCGAAAAGTACCCTATTTTTCTAGTAAAAATATTTACTAACACTTTTCAGTAGAACTTAAGTTTTTAAAATAGAAATTTTTGTTCCGAGTCGTATTTTGAAATTCCGCGTTCGTATTTGGAATTTTTGAGAGATTTCATGAAAAGATCGTTTTTAGTCATCTTTGACTTTTCTTGACTTTTAAGTCGTCTTTGACTTTTTCTTGACTTTTTAAAGTCGTCATTGACTTTTTCTTGACTTTTAAGTCGTCATAAACTTTTCTGGACTTTTAAGTCATTTTTGACTTTTCTCGACTTTTACGTCGACTTTGACTTCCGTTGACTTTTCCCGACTCGCGTTGTAAGTTTGAAGACCGAAATTTTATTTAAAAAAATAATATTTTTAATTTATTTTTATTAAGATTTATTATGATTTGTCATAATTTAATATAATTATTTTGAATTTATTCGGAATTTAAAGAATAACTTTTACGGTTTTTAACCGAACATCATTTAACTATTCCCGAGTCATCGTAAAGCGCGAAACGAAACCGAAACTCGACTTTGGCATGAGTCACGCGCCCATGTCATCGTTTTCCACTCACGTTCGATATTTTAATTCTTTTGATTAAATTAATAAGAATATCTAAGATATTTTCAACTTTATCGATCAGTTAACGAAAATTTCGCAAATCGCTCAAAATCAGACCCGCTTTCTCTCCTAGCCTCACGGTTTTTCTTCTCTCTTTGACCTTGATATTTTCTTTCTTTTCATTACAATAACATAATATCTTGATATTTAATTCAATTAACTTAATATCTAATTAATTACGGTAATATAATTATTATACCGGGTCAATTCCATAACAACAATTTCAAAACCCAACTCACTATTTTGGCCTATATTTACACGGCACTCATCCACTCATTCCTACTCACAAACAACTTTTCATTTTTCAACAAATCAAATTAAGATCAAAATATCACTTTCTTTAATCGTTCTTGAGCGTTCTTCGCGTTCTTCATCCGTTCTTCATCGTTCTTGAGCAAAACCTTCATAAAACCTTCATTTCTTAATTAAATCCGTCCTAAATTATATTTCTAGGACCTCCTCTTCGCTCCCCATCTTCAAGTACGTTTTATTTCCAATTCCGACAAAATCGTTTTCAACACTTTAATTATGGAAAATCATATTTTAAGTTCTAATAATGTTTTTCTTGTCATTTCTTATAGGGGAAGATTTTGAAGACGAGTTTGGTGACTCGTATATCTTAGGAGAAGACTAGAAGACGGGTTTCTTAGTTCTTAGTTCTTATATTTTGGTGCTACTTGATTTTATCCTAGCTAAGGTAACGATTCCGAGTTACTCGACGAATCAATGTTACATATTTTAGTTGTTGTTTATGATTTACGGTTTTTAAGTAGTAACATGATAGGTGGTTATGATTATTATGTTGTATGGATTTATGACATGTTTTTAGTGTTCTTGATAATTTGGATGATTTGTTAATAATCATGATTTTTGTATGATGATGGTTTAATTGGTTGTTAAAATGGTTGTTTGATAATTAAAACATGTTGGAAATAATTTGTGGTTGTTTGTGGTGGGGCCGTGTAAGGGGCTGTTTTGGAGGGGCTGGAAACCGGTCCAAACCAGGCCGGTTCAGGCCGGTTCAGACCGGTCCAACCCGGTCTGGTTGGTCCGTGTTTTGGTTCTTGGGTTTCGTCGATACTTGATTGTTTTGTTGTTGTTTTAATGGTTTTAAATATGTTAAGCATGCGGTAAATAATAAGATACGGTTTTTAGAAAAGATGACCAAAGCCGGTCCAAAATGAACCGTGGGTCCCCTTGGACTTGTGATGGTTTTTTTAGTATTGTTATTCTGTCGTGTTTTGTAATATTTAACAAGTGAGAAATTTTAATAAGTAAAATATTTAATTAAAAAGGTTTTCAATATATTAATATTTCTCACATGTTAGAAATTATAATACATGATTGTGGTTTAATTTTATATCCTTTAAGTCAAGCGGGTTTTCGTATGGTTTTAATAATTCATGCTAGAAATAGAATGAAATAACATGAAATGATTGTGATATTCTTATGTTCAAGCCTCGAGGGCTAAGACTCTGTTTCTAGCCGGTTTGACCGAACGGGTTTGGTCAAACTAAGATCTAGTCAGCCCCGATTGACTGATGACCCGTCGCGGGACTCGGGTCGGGGATTTGTCTTCAGGTAAGGTTTTATTTAATGAATGAATGAATAGCCTTAGTAGATATGAGGCGATATGATATTTGATTATGATTTATATGAAATTAGTCACATGATAGGATGTTTTTCCCGTGACTGTTTTAATTATATGGTTGGTGTCGTGTTGACTAAGTACCCATAGAGAATTATGAGTATATGGCGTCTTGATCATTCTAATTCTAAATGAGTATCTTGGACCATGACATTGATAGGCCCGTACTATCTTTAACGAGCATATGGAGTTTGCCGCTTGATAGCTTCTGTGTCCCGGCTTGGTGGGTTTATATCCAAGTCGGGGTATGGCTGCCATTGTTTCCACTTTGGGAAATGGAGCCAGTTTAAGTACTAGCCAACCCCTTTGATGGATCTTCTTAGGGTGTACTCATGTGATTGTATCATGGGTCTTGGATGCGATGTTGTTCCGCATTTCTCTGGGTCTGCGCAGTCTAGGTTTAGGGTTGAGTCGTATCTTGGACATGTTTCTGAGAGGAACCTCTGAGCTAAGATATGTGCTTTGGATCTGGGCCATGTTATTAGTGTAACCGCTGAGCCTAGATGTGTGCTTGGTATTTGGGCCATGTTACCGGAGTGACCGCTGAGCCTAAATATTTAAGTATATCCTACCTCGTGGTATAGACTCGAGTTACAGTCGACTATTGACGGTGCTAAGAACTTATGCCTGGTTGTAGAAGTATTGGTCTTTCATGTTTGATGATTCTATGAGCTTTAGAAGGTGAGATGCAAGCCGGCTAAGGTTGATAGAGTTTGGATTACTGATTGTTAACTGATTCACATGATTACGTGTTGATTAGGGTTTGAGTGTATCATGACCATGTTACAGGGTAACCTCTGAGCTAGCATACCAGCTTCCCTACCTCTTGTTATAGTTTATTATCAGATTCACATGATAGCTTTCACATGATAGGTTATATGTTAGTTAATTGTTTCATAACATGAAAAGCATATCATTTATGTTAAGTTTGTATTTTCCATATACATTACTTTTATGTTATTCATGTTTAATTAAACTCGACATTTCGTGGCTGGGAGAACTCGGAGTTACTCCCCACTGACTGTGGCTTCCGTGTTTATATTTAATGCGGTCGAACAGGTGGTGAATGCATATTTGGGGTACATTGACGAGCTAGCGAGCGAAGTATTACCTTGGACCTATACTCGGTTCTTAGGATTGTATAATATTATACACTCTTTCTATTTCCATTTTTATACGGGAGATAGGTCTCCCGTCTTGTATATTTCTTTTGTAGAATATTATTTCCGTTCTGTAATGACCCTTTTTATTTATGACACCTTCGTTATGTATTCGTATCTTTTATGTATTTAAATTATTTTTTTCTTTCCGCAAATTTGAGGGTGTCACAGATAACATTGGGAGAGACTACGTCTCTTGTTGTAGTATTTTTCGTACTTTGGTTTGTAATATTTGACACACCTCGTATTTTCTATCTTGCATGTATAAAGGATTTTAAAATACCGTATTTCCTCTAATTAAATCGCATGCTTGTATGTTTTTATTTCCGCATTCGCGAGGGTTGTCACAGTTGGTATCAGAGCTTTATCGCTCCCGACGCACACACGTGAACCCTAAACTTAAACTACTTGACCTTGAAATAATAAATGAGAGATGGGTAGAAGTTAAGGACTTTACTTGGTAGTCTTTTTGTTTATGCTAATTGATAGGAGTAACTTAATTTGTCTTTGTTTCTTATGAAGATGGTTAGACCACGAGTTGTAGAGAATGTCATGTTGGAAGCTCTTACTCAAGTATTGAAGAACCAACAGGATGCGGCTATTGTTTTAGCCAACCAGGTTCCCCCTCGAAGAGAAGATAATCATCAAGGAGGCTACGCTTGGGTAGCTGGACAAATAGCTAGGAGTAAGATTACACCTTACGGTGGAGAGCCGGACCCTACCGAGCTATCGGATTGGTTCCGCGAGATGGAGAAGCAGTTTGATCTATACTAAGTCCGTGAAGAGGACAACGTGAGGATCGCAAAGCACTTCCTTGTAAGGGAAGCTGATAAATGGTGGGCTATCACTAGTGCCACCGCTACTCTCGAAGATGACTTCAATTGGGCTTGTGTCAAAGCTCTAGTGGAAGGTAGATTCTATCCTAAAGAGCTTAAACAACAAAGGCTCAAGGAGTTCATTGACTTTAAGCAAGGCAACTTGTCTGCGCAAGACTTTACTACGAAGTTCAACAAGCTTGCTCATTTTGCTCCGAGGCTTATCCGAGATGACGAGGACCAAGCCTTCTATTACCGAAACAAGCTGAGTGCCGTTCTTTAAAGTAAAGTGAGAAGGAATACTACTTCCTTTGGGGATCTTTATGATGATGCCTTGTGGGCCGAGAATTCTATGAAGGCTATTAGGGATGAAGCTATGATGAATAATCCCTCTCCTTCTTTCACTCCTACGCCAAATGTTTATGGGAAGAGACCATTTATTCCGTCTCCTTCTAACTCTTATGCTAACAAGAGGAGATTTAATCCTCCTTCAAATGCAAACACAAGAGCTCCTGCTCCTTTCATTCCTCGAGCTACTTCTAATGTGGCTCATAGGCCTTATGCTCCTCAAGCTCAAGCTCAACGTCGCTTTTGCAACCATTGTAGACTTCCTCTACACCCCGGTGTATCTTGTTCCAACCGACCTTATGTGTGCTTCTTTTGCCAAAAGGGTGGTCACCGTTATGATGATTGCCCCGATCGAAAGTTGCCCCCTCCTTCTGCTAAACCTAAGGGTTCTATCTTTGTTATGAGCCGTGCCGAAGCCGATGCTCATCCAGAGATCATTACGGGTATGTTCTCAATCTTAGAGCAACCGTGTCTTATTCTATTTGATACTGGTGCTTCAATGTCTTTTGTGTCTTCGACTTATGCTAATAAATTATCTATCGAACCTACATCTAGTGAGGATACTCCCATATCCTTACCATCCGGAGATATTATCTCTTGTTCTACTCTTTATGCTAATGTCCCAATATCTATTGCGGGTTCTATCTTTCCCGCTAATCTCCTTAAGTTTCCTCTAGGAGAATTCGATCTAGGTATCGATTGGTTAGCATTGTACCATGCTAGGTTCGAGTTTCGTGATCAAAAGATTTATTTAAAGAGTCCTTTAGGAGTTAGAATAACCTATAAGGGATCTCATCCCCAAAAAGGTGTGTCTTTGATTTCCGCTATGAAATTGGTAAGTATGGTAAGAAAAGGTCACCAAGCATACTTGTGTATTGTGACTTCTTCAACAACCTCTTTGCCAAGTATTGAAGATGTGCCTATAGTTCGAGAATTCGTTGATGTATTTCCTGAAGATTTGTCCGGGATCCCTCCCGAGCGTGATGTTGAGTTCTCTATTGATCTTGTACCTGGTTCCGGACCAATAGCCAAAGAGCCTTACCGTATGGGTCCAACCGAGTTGAAAGAATTAAGGAAGCAGCTAGATGATATGATTGAGAAGGGTTTTATTCGACCAAGTGCCTCGCGTTAGGGTGCTCCCGTTCTTTTTGTGAAGAAGAAAGATGGATCTATGAGGCTTTGTATTGATTATCGTGAATTGAATCGGATTATAATCAAGAATAGGTATCCTTTGCGGAGAATAAAAGATTTGTTTGATCAACTAAAGGGTGCTTCTACTTTTTCCAAAATTGATTTGAGATCCGGTTATCACCAAATTCCCGTTCGTGATGTTGATATTCCGAAGACCGCTTTTAGTACAAGGTATGGTCATTATGAGTTCAAGGTGATGCCTTTTGAATTGACGAATGCTCCCGCTATCTTTATGGACCAAATGAACCGCACATTTAGTGAATATCTAGACAAGTGTGTGGTGGTGTTCATTGATGATATTCTTATTTTCTCCAAGTCCGAAGAAGAGCATGCTATTCATCTAAGGATTATTTTGGGTGTTCTTCGTCGTCAGAAGTGGTATGCAAAATTCTCCAAGTGTGAATTTTGGTTACCTAAAGTGTCCTTTCTTGGGCATGTGATTTCTAAAGAAGGTGTTATGGTGGATCCTTCGAAGATTGAAGCTGTGGTGGATTGGAAGAGTCCGACCGATATTAGAGAGATTCGAAGTTTTCTTGGTTTAGGTTGTTATTACCGTAGATTTGTCAAGGATTTCTCTAAGCTTGCTAGACCGATGACCCAGTTGTTGAAAAAGGAAACCAAGTTCCTATGGAATGAAGCTTGTGAAGCCGCGTTTCAAGAGTTAAAGAAAAGGTTAACTACCGCTCCGGTGTTGACTTTGCCTGAAGATGGAGTAGACTTCGATGTCTATTGTGATGCTTCCAAGATGGGTTTGGGTTGTGTTCTTATGCAAAATAGAAAAGTGGTGGCGTATGCTTCGAGGCAGTTGAGAGTTCAAGAAGTGAACTATCCTACTCATGATTTGGAATTGGCCGCCGTTGTTCATGCTTTGAAGGTGTGGAGACACTATCTTATTGGAGTTCATTGTCGTATATTCACCGATCACAAAAGTTTGAAGTACATATTTACTTAAAAAGAGTTGAATATGAGACAAAGAAGATGGTTGGAATTGGTGAACGATTATGATTTTGAGCTGTTGTACCATGAAGGGAAGGCTAATGTTGTTGCCGAGGCTCTTAGTAGGAAAGCTTCTCATGCATTGAATGCTATGCGGGTATTACCCGATGATCTTTGTGCCGAGTTTCGAAGATTGAAGTTGGAATTCGTGGAGCGTGGATTTGTTGATGTTGGTGCTATGACTGCCGAACCTATTTTTCTCCGTGAGATCCGCGAAAGCCAAGTTGATGATCTTACCTACAAGTCTATTCAAGCCAAACTTCTTGAAGTTAAAGCTAAAGATTTCAAGTTTGATGATGAGGGCGTTCTTCGTTTTCATGGCCGTTTGTTTGTGCCTAATGCTCTTGATTTGAGAAAGCGAGTTCTTGATTGTGCCAACCATGGTGTTCCTAAGGAGATTATATCTGACCGAGATCCGAGATTTTGTTCGAGATTTTGGAAGGCTTTAAAAGAAGCCATGGGTAGTAAACTGTTGATGAGTACCGCATTTCATGCCGCTACCGATGGTCAGATCGAGAGGACTATTCAGACTTTAGAAGACTTGCTTAGGGCTTGTGCACTTGACTTCCAATCTAGTTGGGAAAGGAGTCTTCCGTTGGTGGAGTTTTCTTACAACAACAGTTATCACGCATCTATCAAGATGGCTCCTTCTGAAGCTCTTTATGGAAGGAAATGTCGGAGTCCTATATGTTGGAATCAATTGAGTGATGTTCGTGACTTAGGCCCCGATGTTCTTGTTGAAACCATTTATAATGTGAAGGTCATTCGTGATAGAATGAAAGCCGCTCAAGACCGTCAAAAGTCTTATGCCGATATCTGAAGAAGGCCGTTAGAGTTTGAAGTTGGGGATAAAGTGTTCTTGAAAGTATCTCCAATGAAGGGTGTTAAACGGTTTGGTGTTAAGGGTAAATTGAGCCCGAAATACATTGGACCCTTTGATATTGTGAAAAGGATTGGTGCCGTTGCTTACAAGTTGGATTTGCCCCCGAATTTGGCTAAGGTTCATGATGTATTCCATGTTTCTCAATTGAGAAAGTATGTTAGTGATCCAAGCCATGTCTTTCAAAAGGAAATGCCCGAGCTTGAACCGAATTTATCCTTTGAAGAGAAGCCGATCCGCATCCTTGATCGTAAGAATAAGAAGTTGAGAAGTAAGGTGGTTCCTTTAGTGAAAATCTGATGGAGATGTGCTAATGTCGAAGAAGAGACTTGGGAAACAGAAGCTTCTATGCGTAGTAAATATCCAAGTCTATTCGATTAAGGTATTTTTTTTTTTGCTCAAGTTTCGAGGGCGAAACTTTTTAAAAGGTGGGGTGATTGTTACACCCGCAAATGTACCCTATTTTAATAGTAAAAATATTTTACGGATACTTTTCAGCGAAATTTAGTTTTAATTTAGAATTTAATTTCCCGAGTCGAATTAAGAATTTCCGAGTTCGGATTTGGATTTTACGCGAGATTTCAAGTGAATCCCGTCTTAAGTCGTCTTTTACTTTTCTTGACTTTTCCCACTAACTCACCTCATACTCCCTCATAACCTAATACTTCCTCACACAACTCAACACTTTCTTCCTCACTAAGAAATCAACCAAAACCTTGCTTCTATTTCTTATCCGTCTTATAATCGTCATAACTCTTTCATTTCTCGCTCAAATTCACGTAAGTTCGTTTTATTTTTCCCCTCTTATCTTCCTCTATCCGTATTGATAATAAAATTACCGTCTTTCTCGCTTTTCAAACTTTCCATCTTTCTTAAGGTGAAGAATATTCATCTTTTATTAACTATTTGTAGGTGGTGACCTTCAAGATCCCGACAAAGACTACTTCTTGATTGAAGAGGACCTTGACGCGGAGTGAAGACGCATAAAGGTAACGGTGAAGGGTTACTGGATATCATTTACGTGTTTTACGTGTTTTCTATGCTATAGAATCGTATTTATAATATGATTAGTAAGCTTAGAAATTGTGTTGATGATGATACTTGTTGTTTGTTGAGAATTCATTTACGTGTTTTACGTGTTTTCTAGGTACCGGCTGAGGCAGAGGCTGTATATTTTGTGTGTTACGTGATATTTGATGCATGAAGTTGATAGCCAGCCGACAGGCTGAGACACACCTCACTTTGCCTTGGTTTTTCTTATATGCCCTTGGTCCCAGCCGGGTAGCCGGCAGCCGGTCCCCTTGACCGGCTGGGACACACTGTATTTTCACTTGGTTTTTCATATGATACTTGGCGTCAGCCGGGTAGCCGGCAGCCGGTCCCCCTGACCGGCTGGCACCTGCTGGACTTTGCTTGTTATTCTTGTTTACGTTTTCATTTATGATAATTCCGATGGTTCATTTATCGTATAAATTTACGGAACGAATTTAAATATTAATGTTTTGAATATTTGATATTTCACTCGCTTGTATCGCATGTTTTGTGACGGTTTTTGGTATGTCCCACTTTGAGTCGGTTTTTACAAATGATACGGTTTGAGCACTATTTTGTTATGTGCTTTGTACTCTCATTCCCTTGGCTACCTCCACGTTCGTAAGCCTGGAATGTCGGAACGGGGAGGTATCCTACTGCTTAATTGCATGTGTTAGTGGGCATACGACGACGTTGTTGGGAGTTGAACGCTATGCGTTGATCGACCCGGCCGTCAAATGTTACGTTGCGAGTTGGTGTTTCATTTGCCATGTAGCGTACTGCTTGTATGATGCTTTGAGCTCCTTTCCTGCTCTTTCCGTGAATTATCGACCGTGAATTTGGGGTACTCGGCAATGATTGACCGAGTCTTGGATGCGAAATGTTTATCGCATGTCGAATCGGAACACGTTTATTCCGAGAGTCTGGCCAGGTTTAGACTAGGACCGGATATTTATATCGTCGTGCTACCAGGAGGAAATTAGTCTACATATACAAAATGTAGCATTGTGTATGCATTCAGGGAAATGATGTATGCCGTGGATGCCTTTTAATCATACTTGCCATGTACACGGTGCTAGTGCGTTTCATTTACCGTGAGAGATGTCGTCATTGTGTCGTTATGTTTGGATGAATGAATATATGATTGATCATTGAATGACTTGGCATGGTTTGTTTGTCGAGTCTCAATCTTATCAAACTTATACCGCTAACGGTGAGATGTAAGCCCTAGTGAGCGTCTTCGGTTGCCTAAGAGTGTCTTCCCCGAGTCTTTGTATAATATGATGGATTCGGATTTGTATCCCACGTGCTCTCATCATGATATATATAATTGCCTATTTATCCTTATCGTATTTCACATGTATATCTATATATGCATGCTTCTACTTTTGTATTTCCTTTTATGTACGTTTAATGTGATATGGCTGGGAGAACCCGGAGTTACTCCCCACTGACTGTGGCGTTCATGTTTTTCATGGATGAACAGGTTGCTTGCATGGATGGCTTTTTGCTTAATATTTTGGGTTCGGGTGTGAGCTAGCGGGCGTTGTCCCTGGATGAAACACCTCTAGACGTTTTAGCTTGTTTGCTAATCAGCTTTACTTTGATAACATTGGGAGAGACTACGTCTCTTGTTGTAGTATTTTTCGTACTTTGGTTTGTAATATTTGACACACCTCGTATTTTCTATCTTGCATGTAAAAAGGATTTTAAAATACCGTATTTCCTCTAATTAAATCGCATGCTTGTATGTTTTTATTTCCGCATTCGCGAGGGTTGTCACAGTTGGTATCAGAGCTTTATCGCTCCCGACGCACACACGTGAACCCTAAACTTAAACTACTTGACCTTGAAATAATAAATGAGAGATGGGTAGAAGTTAAGGACTTTACTTGGTAGTCTATTTGTTTATGCTAATTGATAGGAGTAACTTAATTTGTCTTTGTTTCTTATGAAGATGGTTAGACCACGAGTTGTAGAGAATGTCATGTTGGAAGCTCTTACTCAAGTATTGAAGAACCAACAGGATGCGGTTATTGCTTTAGCCAACCAGGTTCCCCCTCGAAGAGAAGATAATCATCAAGGAGGCTACGCTTGGGTAGCTGGACAAATAGCTAGGAGTAAGATTACCCCTTACGGTGGAGAGCCGGACCCTACCGAGCTATCGGATTGGTTCCGCGAGATGGAGAAGCAGTTTGATCTATATTAAGTCCGTGAAGAGGACAACGTGAGGATCGCAAAGCACTTCCTTGTAAGGGAAGCTGATAATTGGTGGGCTATCACTAGTGCCACCGCTACTCTCGAAGATGACTTCAATTGGGCTTGTTTCAAAGCTCTAGTGGAAGGTAGATTCTATCCTAAAGAGCTTAAACAACAAAGGCTCAAGGAGTTCATTGACTTTAAG
>JAIUZE010070014.1:0-167347 GCA_022085475.1 Heliosperma pusillum | reverse complement strand
ATACATGTGAAATACGATAAGGATAGATAGGCAATTCAATATATAAAGATAAGAGCATATGGAATACAAATCCGAATCCATCATGTTATACAAAGACTCGGGGAAGACACTCTTAGGCAACCGAATACGCTCACTAGGACTTGCATCTCACCGTTAGCAGTATAAGTTTGATAAGATTGAGACTCGACAAACAAACCATGCCAAGTCATGCATCGATCACGAATAAACAATCTTGGACTCGACAAACAAACCGTGCCAAGTCATCCAATGATCATGAATACAATCCTGTAATCACGCATCCAAGCACAACGACACAAAGACGACATTTCTCACGGTAAATGAAACGCACTAGCACCGTGTACATGGCAAGTACGATTAAAAGGCATCCACGGGATATAACATTTCCCTGAACGCATACACGATGCTACATTTCGTATATGTAGACTAATTTCCTCCTGGTAGGAACGATAATAAAACGGCTCCTAATCTAAACCTGGGCGGATTCTCGGAATCACATTTTCCGATTCGACATGCGATGACATTTCGCATCCAAGACTCGGTCAATCATAAGACGCCGAGTACCCCCAATTCGGTAGATCAATTCACGAAAGAGGCGGAAAAGAGCTCAAGCCTCATAACAAGCGGTACGCTACATGCAAATAACACCACCTCGCAAGTACACAACATTTGACGGCCGGGTCGATCAACGCAAAGCGTTCGCCTCCCAACAACTTCGTCGTATGCCCACTAACACATGCAATTAAGCAGTAGGATACATCCCCGTTCCGACATTCCAGCCTTACGAACGTGGATGTAGCCAAGGAAATGAGAGCACAAAGCACAAGACGAAAATAGTGCTCAAACCGTAACATTTGTAAAAACCGACTCAAAGTGGGACATACCAAAAACCGTCAGCAAGCATGAGAATAGGGCATTAATAAATGTAACTATGATAAACATGAATCAATACATGATACATAAGCATTAGACCAAGTTTAAGAAGCATAATAAATAGGAAACATAAATCTTATCTCAAAACAACAAGTTTGGAAACTAACTAAAACAAGGGTCCACTTCAAACTGTCATAACTAGAGTTCTAGATATGCAAATGCAGAAATTCGAAGTTGAGGTGATAGCTTATCCTCTTACGGTTCCAACGATAGGTCACAAGCCCAAAACAAGCAAGTAACGAAGGAGATATGATCATTTTCCGAAAAGGGGTCAGTGTAGTGAAACTGCACAAGTCACGACCGTGACTTGTATTTCACGCCCGTGAAACACTCTGTTACGCAAGGGTAAAAGATCAGCCACTATTTCACGCCCGTGACTTGAGTCTCACGACCGTGACTTGAGTCTAGACAACTCCAATTTGCTCTAAACTCAACCATCATCAACTATTATCCTAAATCATCACTTCTCATATCAATTCTCATATCAATTCTCAACAAACAACATCCATCATCAATAATAAAATCCCTAAGCATACTAACCATAATCTACATACGATTACTAGCCTAGAATTCACATAAAACACGTAAATGATATCGAGTAACCCTTCACCCTTACCTTTTCGCGTCTTTAATCGATTCTAAACCTTCCTAGTCTCCACCTACATACAATTAGATAATAAAAGATGAATATCATTCACCTTGAGAAAGACGGATAATTTAAAAAGCGAGAAAGACGGTAATTTTATTACCCATACGGATAGAGGAAGCTAAGAGGGGAAGAATAAGACGAACTTACGTGAATTTGAGCAAGAAACGAATGAGGTACGATGATTCAAAGATGGATCAAAATGGAGGCAAGAGTTTTGATTTTTCTTAAGGAAGAAGTAATGTTTTGTGTTTGTGTGAATGAAAAATAGGTTAAGTGGTAGTATGAGGTATGTAAGGAAAAGTCAAGAAAAAGTCAAAGTCGCCTTAAGACGGAATTCACATGAAATCTCGCGGAAATTCCAAATACGAACTCGGAAATTCTAAATTCGACTCGGAAAATTAAATTCCAAATTAAAACTAAATTTCGCTGAAAAGTATCCGTAAAATATTTTTACTATAAAAATAGGGTACATTTGCGGGTGTTACAAATGTCCTGCGTACTCGACTGAGTGTAGGGCTGAGCAAAAATATACGATACATTTTTAATATACGGATACGATACGATATACGGTTTTCATTACACGGATTTCTGGCTACACGATACGAATTTCCGGGTATACGATACAGTTTTTTAAAAATCGTATCAGGTCCGGGTCGGGGAAAATCAAAACCGGGTATACGGTTTTTACATGGTTTAATTAAAAATAACAAAAAATAAGTTGTTCGTGAAACGTTGGGTTTGATATGGAATATTTGTGTGAAACTTTGTGGGTCAATCTTTGGATGTGAAACTTGCAATGTATGTAACTACTTTGTGAGTGTCAAAGTTTTATGTGAAGCGATCAAAGTTTGTATTTTGGCATCTTAAAACTAACTTTGCAAGTAGTCCTGTTTCGTAATAATAGGCCTATTAGATTATATGGGCATCCTATTAATGGGCCGTAACTAATTTTGTGAAATCAAATTTTGAGTTTTGACCATTATTAATTAAACCGGATTCGGGTATACGGTTTTCGGGTACCCGGTTAAACCGGGTTGTATGCGGGTATTAATTTTTGGCCTTAGAAAAACCGGGTACCCGATACGGTTTTTAAAACCGTATCGGGTACCCGGTTTTGCTCACCCCTAACTGAGTGTTCCGGTCTGATTCGTAATTTTTGAGGGGTTTTTGATTAAGAGATAAACATTTTGGCGGTTTCATTAATAATTTTTCATCAACCCTAAACCATTTCTTAATCACTATCAATTATCTTAATCACCACATCCTCCTGGTAATCATTGTGGTTGGTAGTTTTGGATCATTCAATGACATCAATCGTACTAGTAAGTATCTTAATTCTCTATTCAAGTTAGTATTTTTGGATAATTTAATAGAACCCTAACATGATGGGATTAGAGTATTTAAAAATGGGTTTTGATATTAGACTATGCATGATTATTAGGTGGGGAATTCGTAGAGGAACAATTTTAGCGTGCTTGATCATCGTCGTATCAGATTGCTTTTGAGATAGAGTTTCCCTACTCAGTATAATTGTATGTTGATTGATTATTGTTTTGATTGTGATAATGATTATGATGTTGATTGTGATTGTATTGAGATTGATATTGTGGGTCATGTCGGGAAATAGTTCCACCCCCGGGTTTCGCTTCTTGTGACTCCCATCACATGTGGGGATGTGCACATTAATGAACTGGGTTCGCTCGTTGCGATGAGCGGGGATTTTGATGTCCAGTGTTGCGTCCTGACATCGACAGGGGTGGGTATTATGTTGCGATGGGAACCCGGCTACTCGTTGCGATGAGAGTCATTGTGTTATCGGAGTTTGGAGATGATGATGTATGACTGAGATGATTGTGTTGTTACTTTGTCATTGATATTGATTGATGTATAAATGAGCTGACAACATGTTTGTTTTAAAAATTATTGTGATCCATTGGGGAATGGTGAGCAGCAGTTTAGCAGGTAACCTTGTGAGCATGCTTGGGGTCAGCCAGGGATTATTGTGCGATGATGAGTCTATAGCTTCCGTCGGGTCAACAAGGGATTATTGCCTGATGATTTATTTTGATTATCTAGTTTGGTTTTGGATTAGTTCTATCATGTTGGATTTTGGATCATTCATTTGTAATCACCTTAAACTTTGCATATTTTAATAATGATGTTTCTTCATTGTCTATTGAATATGTACCACCTCGGGTAACCGAGATGGTACTCCCATTTGCTAAGATAGGCCTTGGTAAGGCATTTTCTAAGACGAGGGTGTTACAAAGTGGTATCTGAGCGAAGATTTTGGAACTTAAAACCAATGAACCAATGAACATAAGAGCGTCTAATTAAAATGAACCATGGTATGAGTTGTTTGGTGCTACCACAAAGATGTGGCAAACGTCCTAAAATCGCAATTTTGCCTTTACAACTCCTAGTCGGTAACTACGGGGATGTGTCGGAAATATGTCTTTATGTTATGCAATGTTTGTATGTGATTGATGAGCGTATTGTATGACACTGTAATGTGAAATGGTGAAATATGAATGGCTTATGAGGAGGATGAGACGGTGAATAATATGATGGCATGAGATTTATGTGTTGATATTTAATAATAAGCTATAGACGCATGATAGTTAAGGGTATGATATATGTATATGATAAATATAGGAGGATGAGACCGAATGTTGCATGACTTGACCGCCTGGGGCAGGGGACTTGACAGGGTCGTCGCGTACCCTAATCAAAGATAAATAACCCAGACTAGGCTAACAACAAATAAATGCAGTTAGGGAAGTAAGAGGTCGATCTCGGGGAGACGGGAGATATTTGTGAAAAGATATGATTAGAATTACAACTTGTATGATTGTCACAATGGTTATTACCAATGCTAGAAAACTAAAACAATAATTAATGACTCAATATAGAAAAGGATCTAGGGAAGTAAGTTCACACATGTAGATTAACATATTGATGGAATTGGATTTAGAACATGCAAATAATTCATTGTGAGTTCGTAAGAATGATGTGTTCATTACAATCATAGATCAGATGGTCTAGCAGACTTTTAGGCGATTTACTAGGTCTTAATCTACCATGTCATGCTTTGTCTATTAAATTCACATATCTCTACCTTGGAAAAGAATTCCATTTTAGTCAATGATTTTGGCCAGAAATCGTTAACCATCGTTACAATCCAAACATGCATAGACACAATGTTTTAAAGGCATAATTTCTTTTATCCATTTATCATCTTTTAATCAATCTAACATGGCTATCCTACACCCTAGAAAACGACTACTTATGCATGATTAACAATGAAAGGGAAACTAAGATTATAAAACTAAGAATGGTAAACATGATAAAGGAAATACTAAAAGAAAATGAAACTATGATGTGAAAACAAGAATAAGGATTACCGGAAAGGATGAGCAAAGATTGAAATCGAATAAGAGCTTGAATAGGAAATGCAAACCCGGAAATTAGAATTCCAATTACAAGTAGAAACATACAAACTTAGAACTAAACTAGAGAAAACTAAACTAAACTAAACTAAACTAAACTAATCTAAAGAAAGAAGAGAAGTATGAGAAGAAGATTGTGTTGTGAGATGTGTTGAGAAGAGTGGCTGGAGCTCTCTTTATATAACATTAGGGTTTCGTGGGGAAGGGGTCAAGCATTGAACATATAGGACAAAAATAGGAAGTCGAAGCAATTTGTGCGGAGCAGCAAACATCCCCGATCGGGTACACACTTACCCGATCGGGTAAGTGGTCATCTAGAAGCTTTGACCAACGTTTCATCTTCCTTTGCCTATGACTTGACTTCCATCATCCCCCTTGACCTCTTCAATCGGGTTTGTTGATAGGGTTTGATGTAAAGCGATGATTGCTTTCGCCTAATTGATTGATCTTCCGACAACTACGAAACTGTCTTTGCTTCTTCTCTCTTTCGAATTAGTGAACCTTCTTGAAATGCCTTTCACTTGGGCAAGCTTGCTTCTTCAAATCGTCGGGTTCTAGGCAAATGCTCAGAAATATAGAAAAAGGGCGTAGAAACGTCACTTTCCCTACAAAACAGGTTAGAACATAGGAATTCGCTTAGAAGACGATATTAGCTCATAAAGTGGCTTAACAAAGCACAAATGACATACAAAAACGAGCTAAATTGGGGGTTAAAACCATACAAATATTCGCTTATCAAATTCCCCCAAGCTAAACCTTTGCTTGTCCTCAAGCAAACATAACAAACAATACCAGAACAAGGGTTGCAAGTATTGGCTACTACACCATCAAGAAACAAATCTCAACGTAAAACTTTGGAAACATAATGAATCATAGCCCAAAAACAACGTGGGCAAGAATGATACATAAACATGGCTGAGATTTACATAACGGCGTAGAACAAAGAATTTCACTACAGAATTTTCGGCTCTTGCATGATCTTTTGACAAATGGACTCTCACGGCACACTCGAACACTCAATGTATGTAAAAGGTGATTTCTTTATGTGTAGATGTTTTTGAGACACTCACCTATCTACGACTTATGAAAATGTGTCCGCAGTCTAATATGGTACACAAATCAAAACACAAGTCAAAGATCACAATGCAATTAGAAAAGAAGCCGGAAAATATGAAGAAGGCTTCGGGAAATGGGTGAAAGGTGGACAAACAGTTATGGTCATGTGAAGGTTAGAATGAGCTAGCAACTGACCAATGATAAATGAATACTCAATCCAAACTTTCGGTTAACTCCCAAAAGACGAAAAAACGAAGCCAGAAGTAACGGATTGACTTATTACACACGAAACACAAGGGTAAACTCCTTCTGAATATTGACTTGACTTTTCTTAGGAGATACTCACAACTTCTTCTTTTATTTCTTTTTTTTTCTTTTTCAATTTCCCGATTTTTTCATTTTTTCTATTTCTTTCTTTTCTTTTCTTTTCTTTTGAACATCACTTCTTGAATATTTTTCGTTCTCCAAATTCACTTTGTCATTAAGGAACAAAATCTTCTCAAAAGAGCACCCATACACCATAGTCTAGCTACTAGCTCAAAAGTAGGCAGTTTTTGTATGTAGCTATTATTTTGTGAAACATTTGTATGGAGGGGCTAATTTTAAGGGGTAATTCAAAGTGAAAAAGGCTTCAAATCTTAGTGAATCATGAATGCAATGCTTATAGAAATGATTTGAGAACCATACTTATGCGTTTTGACATGACACACATCATAAGGAGAACTACACACACCTAAATGAGACTGGTATAGATGTACCAGCCTAAGGAGGTTCTACCTTACAACATATGTAACTTGCCAAATGTCAAGATCAAGCGTACTCATCTATAGATTCATTCCATGCCTACCGTGTACAAGACTTCCCCATGTATGCACAATTCAATAAATATTGAATCATTATCTTTTGAAAGCTCTAAGTTTGGGAAATGCAACATGATAGCATAGTAAACAAGCAAGCAAAGCATGAAAACCATTCAATTGTGTTCAAAATTTAAAATTTTCTCTTTTCTTATTCAAAATTTGAAAAATATAAACAACTAAAATGCAAAATGGGAAAATGCATTCCCTCTTCCAAGCTAAACATCACATTGTCCTCAATGTGAGCATGAAGACTAAACATGCAACGAGATGCTTAATGGGAAGAAGGAAAAATGAAAGAAGAGTGAAGCTTACTAGTCAGCGCGGACTCCCCCAAGCTAGTCTTTTGGACTTGACAAGGAAGGTCTTTATAGATTCTCTTCAAAAACTCTTTCATCTGCAAAATAAATCCTAACAAAAAAAAAATGGAATACAAAAAAAAATGAAAAAAAAAAAAGGAACACGGGTTGCCTCCCGCGAAGCTTTATTTAAATGTCTTGCTAGACTCTTTATTAATGAAAATCAGTCTTTGAGCCTTAAAAAGCATTTCAATGCCCTTAGAAGTCGATCATATACCTGCGCATGAGCTATACAAAAACATATCTAAGCAATTGACAAGATATAGGCATGAAATATTGAAGGTAAGAATTGATATATCTTATCATTGTGCGCATGACAAACTTCATAGATGACCACTGAACTGCTCCACTCGTCAGTGAGAGATGGAGTGAAATGTTTAAGATCATGGAACAAACCATTAGTTCCCAAAATATCATTAGTGGACTCTAATTGGGGGTAGGGTGAATCAAAGGATTGGGAATCAAAAATGGGTGGTTGATCCCACTTAATTTCAAGGCTAGGTTCACAAAACCCAGTATCATTTTCAAATAAATATGGAATATCTTTAGCGAAGGGATTTTCAAAGAAATATGATGACTCGATTGACAACGCTCCATGGGAGTCACAAATGGGCTTAACAACATCCTTGTCTAAATCTCGACTACCATATGGTCAATATCAATAATGGGGGTCTCAAAATTGTCAAATTGAGCGACACTAGAGTGACTTTCAATAGAAAAGGTTGGACCATCATCATCGTCATCTATTAATTCATATGATTGGGGAGAAATAGACTCACATGAGGGGGCTGAAAAAGCACAGGAGAAAATAGACTCACATGTGGGTGGTGAAAAAGCATAAGGAAAGTTGATTGGCTTACTACTTTTAAACTGGGGTTCTTCCTTTTGCCTTTTGAGCATTTGAATTTGAGCCATGATTTCATTGATTTGCTCTTGGATTCTCGACCGCCGGTGCGTTTCTTCCCGAGATTGGGATGCCATAAAGTCCAAGAAAATCCAAAGTTCCTCTCCTCTCTTCTGATAAAAATTTCCACCACTCAATTGCATAGCCAGGCTATGACACTCAATGAGCATTCCATGAAGCACGACATCTCTCATATAGGTCTCATCAAGGGTATACCCAAGAGAGATAATATGGTTTGACTAGCTATAAAATCGGTTGAGGTATTCATGGAAAGGCTCATTCTCGCATTGTGGAGGTTGGAAATAGATAGTCATTTGAGAGAAAATAAAGCAATCCTTTTGAAAGAAAATATTCCTATTACCTGAAAAGAGTCACTATACTACAAGGAAAAGGTGAGAAAAATCTCAAGGAACAAGTGTTCCTCGACATAAAAGAAAAGAAGAAAAAGAAAAGAAAAAGACAAGGTAAAACTCTACTAATCACAAATAAACAAAACCGTGCTCCCCGGCAACGGCGCCAAAATTTGACAGGGTCGTCACGTACCCTAATCAAAGATAAATAACCTAGACTAGGCTAACAACAAATAAATGCAGTTAGGGAAGTAAGGGGTCGATCTCGGGGAGACGGGAGATATTTGTGAAAAGATATGATTAGAATTTCAACTTGTATGATTGTCACAATGGTTATTACTAATGCTAGAAAACTAAAACAATAATTAATAACTCAATATAGAAAAGGATCTAGGGAAGTAAGTTCACACATGTAGATTAACATATTGATGGAATTGGATTTAGAACATGCAAATAATTCATTGTGAGTTTGTAAGAATGATGTGTTCATTACAATCATAGATCAGATGGTCTAGCAGGCTTTTAGGCGATTTACTAGGTCTTAATCTAACATGTCATGCTTTGTCTATTCAATTCACATATCTCTACCTTGGAAAATAATTCCATTTTAGTCAATGATTTTGGCCAGAAATCGTTAACCATCGTTAGAATCCAAACATGCATAGACACAATGTTTTAAAGGCATAATTTCTTTTATCCATTTATCATCTTTTAATCAATCTAACATGGCTATCCTACACCCTAGAAAACGACTACTTATGCATGATTAACAATGAAAGGGAAACTAAGATTATAAAACTAAGAATGGTAAACATGATAAAGGAAATACTAAAAGAAAATGAAACTATGATGTGAAAACAAGAATAAGGATTACCGGAAAGGATGAGCAAAGATTGAAATCGAATAAGAACTTGAATAGGAAATTCAAACCCGGAAATTAGAATTCCAATTACAAGTAGAACCATACAAACTTAGAACTAAACTAGAGAAAACTAAACTAAACTAAACTAAACTAATCTAAAGAAAGAAGAGAAGTATGAGAAGAAGATTGTGTTGTGAGATGTGTTGCGAAGAGTGGCTGGAGCTCTCTTTATATAGCATTAGGTTTTCGTGGGGAAGGGGTCAAGCATTGAACATATAGGACAAAAATAGGAAGTCGAAGCAATTTGTGCGGAGCAGCAAACATCCCCGATCGGGTACACACTTACCCGATCGGGTAAGTGGTCATCTAGAAGCTTTGACCAACGTTTCGTCTTCCTTTGCCTATGACTTGACTTCCATCATCCCCCTTGACCTCTTGAGTCGGGTTTGTTGATAGGGTTTGATGTAAAGCGATGATTGCTTTCGCCTAATTGATTGATCTTCCGACAACTACGAAACTGTCTTTGCTTCTTCTCTCTTTCGAATTAGTGAACCTTCTTGAAATGCCTTTCACTTGGTCAAGCTTGCTTCTTCAAATCGTCGGGTTCTAGGCAAATGCTCGGAAATATAGAAAAGGGCGTAGAAACGTCACTTTCCCTACAAAACAGGTTAGAACATAGGAATTCGCCTAGAAGACGATATTAGCTCATAAAGTGGCTTAACAAAGCACAAATGACATACAAAACCGAGCTAAATTGGGGGTTAAAACCATACAAATATTCGCTTATCAGGATTCGATCGAGTATGTGGTACTCGACCGAGTGCCCTTGACACTCGACCTAATGCGGGAGATGGGATTTTTGGGTTGGCTATTGGAATGTGACACTCGAACGAGTGAAACTGGGTGCTCGAACGAGTTGGTGATACTCAGTCGGTTGACATATAGGGCTCACCTGAGTGAAAGTTTATACAAATGTTGGGTAGCTTATGTTTGTTGCAAACTTGGCTGAGTACATTGAGCACTCGACCAAGTGTATGGGACTCGGCCGGTGGCCTTGTGCACTCAACTGATTACATTGATTGCAGGTTTTAAATTGTTTTGAGCTGTAGGCTATGTGCTTACGTTTAAATTTATCTTATTGAAGTTAATATGCCGCCAAAGAGATCGAATGACATGGCTAGAGCCGCTGAGTTGAGCACCGAGGAAGTTGCTAGATTGATCGAGCAAAATGAGGCGTTACTGATGTTGGAGTAAGTGTCCTCAACAATAGTGTGATCACATAATTAAATCTCAATAATAAGAATACAAAAGGGATGATGAATATTATAGTCAACTGGTCAACATAAATTGGTAATGATTGGCTCAATTGAGTTTGACGTTACTGTCGTATGACGGTGGTGATCAGTTGATCCCTTGAGGTCACACCTAAAGGACAATCCCCTAATCATGTACATTAATTAATTGTAGAGTGATACAGATTAATTAATCCCTTAATTTGAACAAGGTTAAAGTGAGAATTATATCTTATTGTAATGTGATTAAATAAGATTCATTTTGGTAATTTAATTGTTATATTACTAAGAATGCATTATGTTTATGAAACATTTGAGATAAGTGAAATTGGTCGATTATAATTACAAACTGTTGTAGATTATATTAACCAAATATGAGATGACCCATTTTATTTACATGTAAATATAAAATGTGACTTAAAATGTTAAGTCTAATTTATTTGTTATGAAATTGCATTTAAATTAGTTAAATGCACATTTATAAGCTAAATTACATGTTACATGTCACATGTCACATATGTGACAAATGACAAATTGCAAAAATAAAATGGACACCCATTTTAAGTGGGTTGCACCGGTTTTATGTAGTGTACAAGAGGATGATTAGTTTTTGTGTATTAATCTAATTGAGAATTAGATGTAATCATATATACTAGGCTTATTCTTACACACTACCTATTTACATTTAAGAACAATTGAAAGTGACCACACACCACACAATGGGGGCATGTGGCCGGTGCTAGTGAAGAGGAAAAGAGGACAAGTTTCCTCTTAGTTATACCACACTCCATCTCATTTTTTCACTCATGCAAAATTATCTACATCTCTTTACATTCTTACATTAAATAGAAAGCTTAATAAGCCTCACATTTCTAGTGTTCATTTTACTAATAATATTACTAAGTGTAGTAATTAGATTATTAGTTATTTTAAGGGAACTACTATATTATACTAGTGTAGTATTTTAATATAATGATTAAAGGGGTAGTCTTGGGTGCTACTAATAGGAGTGTTCTTATACTAAGAACTTGGAATTCATCCTCATATTCATAGCTCAAGAACAATATTTGAAAGGAGTTCAAATATTGTGCCCATATTGCTTCATAATCAATGTAAGAAATTGTTCTTTCCTTATCTTTTGTTATGCATGCATAAGGTCCATATAGTTTAAGAGTAAACTATTAATAATATGATATTAGAAATGTCTAATATTGAGTTTAAGAAACTTACAACTGAGGCCCTAAAGAATGTGGGAAGACAAAGGGAGGTAGTGGTTGATGCCACCATGATAAGCACGGTTATCTTCTGTCATCGAACCACTACATATTATGCCACAGGTGCACCAAATCTGCTTGATAACTGGCACCGCGAAATGGAAAGCGTTTTTGAGGTGGTTAAATGTCCTGAGAATATGAAACTGGACCAAGCTTTTATTTGAGTAACCAAGCGGGAAAGTGGTGGTTTCAAGAGAGGGTGTCGATAAGGGACTATTTAAAGGATCATAGGGAGGATGCGATACCTTGGGAGGAATTTAAAGCTAAGATGAGACATGAATTTGTGCCGGAGCACGTCATGAGTAATTTGAGGGTCGAGTTTGATTGTTTCAAGAAGGATGATGATATGACGGTGTCAGAACATTATGTTAAGTTCAATGAGTTATCAAGCTATGTGGATGATAACATCAAATTGAGTCGTGTCATTTAGGGTAATTTAGTTACTTATTAATGTTAATTTATGGGTCTTTAGTACTCCTTTTGTAGTAAGTACTTCTCTTAGTCTTTTGTTGTAATTTCATTTAATTAGATTATTTTGGAAGGTGATTGATGTTAAGCATTGAAATGTATGCCAATTAGGTGCACATTTGTGAGGTTTTGGTTGTTGTGTGTCATTTTGGAAGCATTGGCATGCAAAAACAAGACCAAAAATGAAGATTTGAAGTATCGATTTTCCAAGGGTCAACTTCAAATGGGTATATCTTGAGTTCTAGAGCACGTATCGATGTAAGGCCAGTGGAGGTGATAGCTTATACTTTTAGCTTTCTAACAGTAGGTCGCACGCCCCAAATGACCAAGAAACGAGAGAGATATGGCTCTCGCAAAAACAGGCTGAAACGCTGACCGCGTCACACGACGCTGCCGGCGTCCTGTGACGCCGTCAGCGTCCACCGGCGCTGCCAGCGTCCGACACTGCTGGTACGCTACTATTTTTCCGCCTTCTTGTTCTTTGAAGCCCATTTCTCAAGGCCCCTAGGTTTCCGAGAGGCAAGGGTATAAAAGAGCAACAAAAGAAGAGAGAGGGAAGAAGAACACAACACATACTCTCATATCATAATTGAATCTCATACTTTGTTCTTCATCTTTTGGGTATCTTTTAGTTGAACTTATTATTATTTGGGTTATAATTTATTAGTAATGGAAGGCTAATCCTTCAAATACTTGGTGTAATTTGAACAAGTTCACACCTTTAGTATTGTAAGACTCTTCGGATCTCTTCCTCTTTAGTTAATGCCATTGTCTCATGTTTAAATTCCATTGTTGAATGAATTATTGTTGAGACTAACCATCTTAGCAAGTGTTTATTTAATTAGTGCTTTGTCTAGATAAATTTGGTTAATTTGTCTTGATATTGTTGAAGCAACCTTGAAAGATTGTAACTTTGGTTTAAAAACTGGAATCTTTTGGGTGGATTTTGGTATATTGTGTGATTAGAACATGGTTAAATATTTTATTACATGATTTTAGCTTGTTTCTTTGGTTTTGTTCGTAAAGCTTGCATCTTTGATTTTGGCTCATGTTTTAATGAGTGTAAATTGGGGTGTAAAGGGTCATTCTTGGTTGATTTAATCCATGTTGACTAATTTCTTAGAAACTTGTATTAGATAACTAGAGAAGAGAGAAAATGAAGAGTCTTTACTTTGCTAATTCTTGTGTTACTTGGGATAATTGCACTAAGTACTTTTTCTCATATTTGATTTCTTGCATAGAAGGTGTTTGTTCTATTGCCTAGCCTAGAATTTCATGTTTCAATGTGAGTCATCTTTTTAACCAAATTTCTTCTTATACGTTAATCTACATTTTTTCTCATTGTGAATATCATTGTTTGTGATTATTAGCAATTAGTGTCTTAATTAGTAATTAGTACCTTAATTAGTGTTTATTTTCTTAATTAGTATCTTAGCTAATTGTTTAGAGTCTAGATTTAGCTTAATTTCGCCTTCTCTTGGGTTCAACCCTATTCTTACCATTTACTACCTTATTTAAGATAGTTTACGTTTGTTTATATAGGAGATATAAATTGTTATTTGATCGTAGCTAATTAGCGAATTTAACGACACGCGGATAAGCCTCGTCAGTGGATGATATGTAGATGAGCCATAAGGCGTTGGCCCATCCTTTCGATAAGGGATTTACCTTAAGGGTGATGGAGAAGCTACCAGTGGGTGTGGTTCGTGACCTGAAGGAGGCGTATAATAAGGCTGGTCAAGCTGAGCGACTAGCCGATATGACTAAGGAGGCAATGGAGAGTATGAGTGGGAAAGGGAAGGCCGACAATAAGAGTGGAAGTAACTCCAGCTACAAGCGGGGTAACTACAACTAGTTTAGGTCGTATTCCGGGGGAGCAAGCTTTGGTGGGGCCAGCGTTATAGTGGGAGAGGTGGTCGTACTTCTAGAGACACTTTCGGGATGCAGTGCTATAGTTGTGGTGGATCTAGCCACAAGAGTCGGAGCTATGGAGGAGGGGGCTACCTGCAATCTTATCAATGGAGCTTTTCGTAGGGTCCGAGTAAAAGTATGGCTAGTAAGTAGTAACCGTCCGGCGGGGTCTTGGAATAATCAGAGTGGTCAGAGCGCTAATAGTGGTGGCTACAACCACAATGGTGGAGCCTATTAGAGTCTGAACAACAATGTGAAACAGGGTTCAACATCATAGTCTACAACATCGGCGAGCATAGTGCAAGGTGGGGGTCAGAAGAACAGTGATATACTTTCATGATGGATAAGCAAGAAGTTGTGGATGATGTCCTAGTTGTGACGGGTACATTTTATTTTATTTTTTGGTAAAATGTAAGTATATTAGGATAAAAATCATCATCATTTATAACTTGTACTATCTATCATTAATCCACATGGATAATGATAAGGATAGGCTAAAAGAATTAAGCGAAAAAGAAATAAACAAAAGACTTTCCAATTACTCAGTCTAATTTTCTCTACTTCCAACTCATCGTCTTTCCTTCATCATCCTGCATCTTGAACTCCATTGACATTTAAATCGATTCTCCTTCTCCCCCTCCAACCATTCCTGATCTCTTTTCGTAAGGGGGTGATAAATTCTGCTCTTAATTCTCCCTTTTAAATCCCCAATTATCCTTTCCACTACCTTCTCAGGTCTGTCAACCAAGTGTTTCAGTGTAGCTCGATTCCATTGATACCAGATTTGATATACCACCACTGCTACACCATGGCTTGAACCCCCCCCCCTCTCTGAAGACATGTTCTTCTTCTTTTTCTGCACCACTCAGTCTCTAACAGGTATGTTCAATCCAATCATACTATTTAGATCGTGAACTACTCTGATACTGTATTGGCATTGACAGAACATATGCTCTATTGTTTCCTCATACTGTTCACATAAGCAACAGTTAGTTTCAGTACAAACCCCGTATTTTTGGAATTTACATCTTGTGTTAATACCATCATTCACTTCCATCCATACAAATAGGGCGTGCTTTGGGATAGACCAGGAATTCCTTATCATTCGAGCCCATCTGGATTTGGGGTTGTCTCCTTTAAGCCAATTATAGCAGTCTCTCGCCGAGTAATTGGTATGAATGCTCCATTGCCCTTCAATATAACCCTCTATCAGTCCTTCCTTAGTTTCAAATATTTTTCTCCATGCCCAATTCGATTGATAGCTTGGTTTATAATCCATCCAGTCCTTACCTTTTAAGTAAATTTGCTGGACCCATTTGACCCACAAACTTTCTTTCTTGATATTTATCCAATTCACAAGTTTCCCACCATCGCTTTATTCCACATTCTCTGATATCTTATGCCTAGGCCACCCTCATATTAAGTCAAACAAACTTTCTTTCAAGTCACCGCAAGAGCTCTCTTATACTCTAGTCCCCCCTCCCACAGGAAGTTACTATTTTTTGCTTCTATCTCCTTAATCACATTGGCTGGGAGGATGAATATTGAGGCCCAGTAAGAGTGGAGAGTATTAAGTACAGTATTCACGAGTATGTATCTCCCAGCATAAGACAGTTTCCTCATCCCAAAACCATGAATCCGTTGACAAATATTTTCAATTAAGGTCTCACAATCTTTCCTTCTGAGTCTAGTAGTCTGAATTGGCATTCTCAAGTATTTGAAAGGTAGTTTGCCTTCCTTGAATCTAGATGCTCTTAATAAGTCATCCTTAATCATGTCATCCACCCCATTGAAGTAGGCATTTGATTTTGAAGGACTTACTCTTAGACAACTAGTGTTTGAGAAAGTAGTGAAGGCATTTAGAATAAGCATCATAGAAGGTGCATTACCCTTACCAAACATTAATACATCATCAAAAAACAGTAAGTTAATCAGACTTAGCTCCTTGCACATAGGGTGATATTGGATCCTTGTCTAGCAGCAACAACTTTTAAGGTTCTTGTGGGATAATCCATGCACATAGTGAAAATGAGAGGAGATAAGGGGTCTCTCTGCCTCAATCCCCTTTTCCCTTGAAAAAAACAAAGTGGTTTTCATTGAGAGAGAATGTAAAAGAGGCAGTAGTAATACATTCCATAACCAGTTCCTTGAAATAGTTTGGGAATTTAAGGGCATCTATCAATTGATCAACAAATGACCACTCAACCGTATCATAGGCTTGTTGCAAGTCTATCTTGATCAAGCACCTAGGAGAAGCATGTGGTTTGTTATATTGTCTTATCAAGTCCTGATAAATTAGGACAGTTTCCAAGATACTTCTCCCATGTATAAAGGCCCCCTGGTTTTGATGCACAATTTCAGGTAAGACAACCCCCAATCTAGCACATATAATTTTTAATATTTCCTTGTAGATGACATTGTAGCAAGCTATAGGGCGAAATTACAGGACACTTTGAGGTCTCTCACATTCCGGGATAAGGATCCAGTTTGTAGCATTAATAAGTTTAAGCAATCTTCTGTTGTGGAACACGTTCTGTATAGCCTTAGTGACATCATGACCTACAACATCCCAAGTATCTTTAAAAAACCTACTTGTGTATCCATTAGGCCCAGGAGACTTTGTGTCTGGAATACCAAAAATGGCCTATTTGATTTCATTTCCGGTAACTCGAGCTATAAGAGTATCCCTGTGGACATCAGTGCAAATTTTGCCTTGTCTGATGATGATACTTCTAACATTAGTAGTGTCTCTGATATTTCCAAGTAGCTCATTCTAATAATCAAGGAAATCATTCTGGATACCACTTTCTTTCTTTACCAAATCACAAAATTCACAAAATAAAATAAAATAGAAGAGGAAGAGAAAAAGGGCGTAGAAACGTCACTTTCCCTACAAAACAGGTTAGAACATAGAAATTCGCCTAGAAGACGATATTAGCTCATAAAGTGGCTTAACAAAGCACAAATGACATACAAAACCGAGCTAAATTGGGGATTAAAATCATACAAATATTCACTTATCAAACTCCCCCAAGCTAAACCTTTGCTTGTCCTCAAGCAAACATAACAAACAATACCGGGACAAGGGTTGCAAGCATTGGCTACTACACCATCAAGAAACAAATCTCAACGTAAAGCTTTGGAAACATAATGAATCATAACCCAAAAACAACGTGGGCAAGAATGATACATAAACATGGCTGAGATTTACATAACGGCGCAGCACAAAGAATTTCACTACAGAATTTTCGGCTCTTGCATGATCTTTTTGACAAATGGACTCTCACAGCACACTCGAACACTCATGTATGCAAAAGGTGATTTCTTTATGTGTAAATGTTTTTGAGACACTCACCTATCTACGACTTATGAAAATGTGTCCGCAGTCTAATATGGTAAACAATTCAAAACACAAGTCAAAGATCACAATGCACATAGAAAAGAAGCCGGAAAAGAATATGAAGAAGGCTTTGGGAAATGGGTGAAAGGTGGATAAACAGTTATGGTCATGTGGAGGTTAGAATGAGCTAGCAACTGACCAATGATAAATGAATACTCAATCCAAACTTTTGATTAATTCCCAAAAGACAAATAACGAAGCCAGAAGGAACGGATTGGCTTATTACACACGAAACACAAGAGTGAACTCCTTCTAAACATTGAATTGACATTTTGAGGAGATACTCACAACTTCGTCTTTTATATCTTTTTCTTTCTTCTTTTTTTCTTTTTCAATTTTTTCATTTTTCTATTTCAATTTTTTTTCCTTTTTTTTTCGATTTCTGAACATAACATCACTTTTTCAACATTTTGGTTCTCCCAAATTCACTTTGACATCAAGGAACAAAATCTTCTCAAAAGAGCACCCATACACCATAGTCTAGCTAATAGCTCAAAAGGTAGGCAGTTTTTATATGTAGCTATTATCTTGTGAAACATTTGTTTGAAGAAGCTAATTTTGAGGGGTAATTCAAAGTGAAAAAGGCTTCAAATCTTAGTGAATCATGAATGCAATGCTTATAGGAATGAAATGAGAACCATACTTATGCGTTTTGACATAACACACATCACAAGGAGAACTACACACACCTAGATGAGACTGGGTATAGATGTACCAGCCTAAGGAGGTTCTACCTTACAATATATGTAACTTGCCAAATGTCAAGATCAAGCGTACTCATCTATAGATTCATTCCATGCCTACTGTGTACAAGATTTCCCCATGTATGCACAATTAAATGAATATTGAATCATTATCCTTTGAAAGCTCTAAGTTTGGGAAATGTAACATGATAGCATAGTAAACAAGAAAGCAAAGCATGAAAAGCATTCAATTATGTTCAAAATTTTAAATTTTTCTCTTATTCAAAAATCATGCAAATATAAACAACTAAAATGCAAAATGGGAAAATGCAATCCCTCCCCCAAGCTAAACATCACATTGTCCTCAATGTGAGCACAAAGACTAATTATGCAACGGGATGCTCAATGGGAAGAAGGGTAAAAAGGGAAAAAATGAAAGAAGAATGAAGCTTACTATTCAGCGCGGACTCCCCCAAGCTATTCTTTTGGACTTGACAAGGAAGGTCTTTATAGATTCGTCAAAAACTCTTTCATCTGCAAAGTAAATCTAACAAAACAACAAAAAAGGGAAAGCAAAAATAAAATGCAAAAAGGAAAGGAAACACGGGTTGCCTCCCGAGAAGCGCTGGTTTAATGTCCCGCTCGACGAATTCTTCTCTGGAATCATCTGGTTTGGGATTGACGCTCTATATAGACAATATCAACATACCAAGGAGAAGAGTTCGCAATTGCCATTAATGAATCATCGGCGAACGAATCATTAATTGGTGTTGGTAATCCTATTTCAGTTACTCTTATCCTTGAGAGGTGGTCAGCGACTACGTTCTCTGCTCCTTTCTTATCCCGGATCTCTAAATCAAATTCTTGAAGGAGTAAGATCCATCGGATAAGTCTAGGTTTTGCCTCTTTCTTTGAAAACAGATATTTCAAGGCAGAATGGTCAGTGTAGACAATAACTTTTGATCCTATTAGGTATGAGCGAAATTTGTCTTAGGCATAGACAATGGCGAGAAGTTCTTTCTCAGTGGTGGCATAGTTGATTTGGGCAAGATCTAGGGTTTTACTAGCATAGTAAATCGCATGAAGAAACTTTTCCTTTCTTTGCCCTAAAACAACTCCAACGGCATAATCACTCGCATCGCACATCAGTTCAAAGGGCAGATTTCAATCAGGCGACTGGATTATAGGTGCGGTGATCAAAGAATGTTTGATTTTGTTGAATGCCTCAAGGCATTCCTTTGTGAAATTGAAAGGTGCATCCTTGAAAAGGAGCTCAGTCAGGAGTTGGCTATTTTTGAAAAGTCTTTTATAAATCGTCGGTAGAAACCGGCGTGGCTAAGGAAACTCCTGATTCCTTTTTCATTAGCAGGGGGTGGCAGCTTTTCAATAACTTGGATCTTAGCTCGATCCACTTCTATACCTCTTTCTTAAACGATGTGACCTAAAACTACACCTTCGTTCACCATGAAGTGACACTTTTCCCAGTTGAGAACAAGGTCGACTTCTTCACAGCGTTTTAGAACTCTGGATAGATTTGTCAACCAATTATAGAAGGAAATGCCATAGACGCTAAAGTCGTCCATAAATACTTCCATGATAGATTCAACAAAATCTGAGAAGATACTGGTCATGCAACGCTGGAAAGTGGCAGATGCATTACACAAGCCAAATAGCATTCTGCGATAAGCGAAAGTACCATAGGGACAGGTGAAGGTGGTTTTCTCTTGGTCCTCAGGGTGGATAAGGATTTGGAAAAATCCTGAGTAACCATTTAATTAAAAGAAATACTTGTGACAAGCTAACCTCTCTAGCATTTGGTCAATGAAGGGTAGAGGATAATGATCTTTCCTAGTTGATTGATTCAGCTTTCTGTAGTCAATACACATACGCCATCCCGTCACAATCCTTGTGGGGATGAGCTCATTCTTCTCATTTTTGACTACTGTTGTTCCTCCTTTCTTGGGAACAACTAGAACTGGACTAACCCATTTAGAGTTAGAGATTGCATAGATTATGCCAGCATCTAGCAATTTCATAACTTCACTTTTAACTACTTCCTGCATGTTGGGATTAAGACGGCGTTGACCTTGAACACAAGGTTTTTGGCCTTCTTCTAGATTGATTCTATGCATGCAGAAGTCTGGGCTTATGCCTGTTAAATCTTCGAGTTTGTAACCTATTGCCTTTCTATGCTTTTTCAAGACAATCAATAGTGAGGTTAACTGATTTTCATCTAGGAGAGCACTCACTATGACTGGGCAATACTCAGATTCATCTAAAAAAGCATATTTTAGATTCGAGGGAAGAGGTTTCAGTTCAGGTTTTTGTAATTCTGCCTTGGCAGGAGTATCAATTAAGCTTATGAACTCTTTTACTTCTTCAGACGGTATTTCTTTTCCGGTCAGATCCTTTTCCAGCTCACTGATCTCGAAATTGTCATTCTCCGAGATATCTTCCAACAACAAGATTGCTTCTAAAGGATCCTCGATTATTGATGGATACAGAGATTCATCAACAATGGAGTCGACAATATTAATGAAACAGCAAGACTCCTCTAGCATGGGGCTTTTCATTGCACTGTTCAAGTTATAGGTGACTTTATCATCACCTACTTCTAGTGTCAGTTTTCCATTCTTGACATCGATTACTGCTCCGACAGTGTGCAAAAATGGCCTTCCTAAAATGATAGGGATTTGAGAATCTTCAGGCATATCTAGCACGATAAAATCGACGGGAATGAAAAACCTTCCTACTTTGACAGGCACATCTTCTAAAACTCCCATAGCTTGTTTTAAAGAACGGCCTGCCATTTGCAGAGTGATACTGGTGCATTTGAGAATTCCCATATTCAACTTTTCACAAATGGAATAGGGCATGACGCTCACACTGGCACCTAGATCGCATAGAGCTTTATCGATTGTGTAGGTGCCTATAGTGCAAGGTATAGAGAAACTACCGGGATCCTTTAACTTAGGAGGGGACTTATTTTGCAACAAAGCACTGCACTCAGCTGTGAATGCTATGATTTCAATATCATCTAAAGTCCTCTTCTTAGTTAAGATATCCTTCATGAATTTTGTGTAAGAAGGGATTTGAGTGATTAATTCAGTGAAGGGAACCGTTACTTGGAGATTTTTTACTACTTCCATGAATTTGCTAAACTGGGTTTCCTTATGATTTCTCCTCAAGCGTTGGGGAAATGGAACTTGGATTTTGATGGGTTCCTTCACAGGTTCATCCTTCTTTTCTTTGTTTTCCGCTTCCTTAGCGGTGGATGGTTGGGAATAATTTTGGCTTTCTACTGGTGTTGGCTCAACTATTGTTTCTTCGTTTTAGTGAGGTTCCTTATAAGTGGTACCACTCCTAAGGGTGATAGCATTAGCGGTGTCCCTCGGTTGTTCACCATGAGGTGGGATTTGGCCTTGTTTCCTTTGGGTATTAGAGGCAGCCAATTGGGCCATTTGAGTTTCAAGCATCTTGATGGCAGCATTTTGAGCTTGATCACTCTTTTGAAGTTGAGCAAACATTGAATCTTGTTTTTGAACAACTTGGAGAAGCATGGATTCAATTTTGCTCAGACTAGAGTCATTGGGTTGGCTTTGATTTTGGGGTGGTTGATGTTGGTGTTGGTGTTGGTGTTGGTAAGGTTGATTGAATTTAGGTTGAAATGGAGGTCTCTGGTTTTGAAAACCAGGTGGATTATAGGACTTCTGTTGATGTGGTATGAATGGTTGTTGAATCTGATGGTGAGGATTCTGAATGTTGGTGCTTTTGTAGGACAAAAAAGGATGGTTCTTTGTGTTCTCATTATAGAAGTTTGAGAAAGCATTGCCTTGCCTGTATGCTTGATAGGCATTGACTTGCTCTAGCGAACTCCTACATTCTTGAAAACTATGTCCTCCAACCCCACATGTCTCACATACCACTACGTGGTTAGTGACGTTAACATGTTGCTTGGATTGAGAAGAGCTTCCTATTTGTTGCTGCAGAAGGGCTAATTGGGCTTCTAGGAGTGCTACTTTGCTTGAATCTTCCTGCTTGTTTTTGAGCGGCATAACACGTGAGTTGCTATACTGAGAGTCGTGAATTGCCATTGACTCGATAGTTGCACTAGCTATTTCTACATCGATCTGATCGAAACGACCATTGTTAGCGGAGTCGAGGATACGACGCGATTCGCCACAACAACCGTTGTAGAAGGTGATAGCTAAGAACCATGAATCAAGGCCATGACGAGGGCATTCTCTTTGTAATTCTTTGTACCTTTCCCATGCCTCATAAAGGCTTTCATCGCCTCACTGACGGAATCCAGTGATTTGACTCCGTAAGAGTGCGGTTCATTCTGGTGGGAAGTACTTTTGATAGAAAGCAAGAGCTAGACCATCCCAGTCGGCTATTCCTAAGGCAACTCGGTCAAGGCTATTGATCCAGATTTTGGTCTTTCCTGTTAAAGAGAAGGGAAAGAGCATTTCCCTAATCTGCTCTTAGGATACTCCAGTTTGTCTAATTGTGGAGCAATTGATAAGTGAATATTTGTATGATTTTAACCATCATTTTAGCTCGGTTTTGTATATCATTTGTGCTTTGTTAAGCCACTTTATGAGCTAATATCGTCTTCTAGGCAAATTCCTATTCACACAATCCTCTTCACACATCTCTTCTACATCCTCTTTAGAATAATCTTTTCTCTTCTCTTTAGTTTAGAAATTCTAGTTTAGATCATTTTTCTTCTTCTTTTCATCTTTAGTTCTTAGTTTATTTCTGTCCTTTATATATCAAAACTTTAGCTTAGATCAATAAGAATTTCAATCTTTGTAATCTACTTTGTTGGGTACAAGTGTTGTAATTCAAGGAACGATTATTCTATGCAAGGGATTTCTATTATTGTCATCACTTTCGTTGTTGATCGTCACCTAGGTATTTCTATTTTATCTCTTGTTTTAAGTCCTTATTGTTTTCTATTTGATTGTTATTTTCCATACATATTATCTTAGATTCATTTTTGTGTTGTTATAATCGTAATTTCATTTCTTAGATTATCAATTAGCGTCGTTATTATCGCCACATAGAGAGTCTTAAATTATTGTAAACATGTCTATCCTAGTTTTCATTATCACCATCATCTTAGATATAAACATTATCATGAGTGATTAGTCACCTTTCTAGGGTGTAGGGTAGCCATGTTAGATTTATTAAAAGATGATAATTGGATAAAAGAAATTGTGCTTTTAAAACATTGTGTCTATGAATGTTTGGACTATAACGATAGTTGACGATTCCTGATCAAAATCATTGACTAGCATGGAATTCTTTTCCAATGTAGAGATACGAGAATTGAATAGACAAAGCATGACATGGTGGATTAAGACCTAGTAAATTGCCTAAAAGCCTGCTAGACCATCTGATCTATGATTGTAATGAACACATCATTCTTACGAACTCACAATGAATTATTTGCATGTCCTAAATCCAATTTCATCAATATGTCAATCTACATGTGTGAACCTACTTCCCTAGATGCTTTTCATTATTGTTAATTCATCATTTGCTTTATTGCTTTCATCTTCAATTGCTTTTATTTTGTTTTCATTTATGCTTTTTGTTAGTTTAGACATCATAATCCCAAAACCCAGATATTCGTTAGATAAAACCCAATTGCGAGACATTTCACTTTCTATAGGAAACACCATCTCCCTTAGGATCGACCCCTACTTCCCTAATTACATTAATTTGTTATTAGCCTAGTCTGGGTAATTTATCTTTGTATCGGGCTCGCGACATGCACGATCAAATTTTGGCGCTGTTGCCGGGGAGCACGGTTCAGTTTTCCTTTTTCTTGTGATTTCTATCGCAATTAGTTTTATCTAGTCTTTAGGAACCCAAATTCCTTTAGACCTCTCTTGATTTTTCGTATTAGCTTTCCAATCTTATGCCCAGATCTTCTAGACTAGGGACCCCTATCTCTTTAGACCCCAAACTAGAAAGGACTCTGCGTAGGAAACTAAAGCTATTCAACGAAATCTGAAAAGATTCTGATACTTCAAGTTTAGATCCTATTCGTGAGAAATACTCGGATATTTTATCTAATCTCGAAGGAGAAGAAGATCCATTCTCATCTCCACTCTCAAAAACCAATCAACTTTCAAACAACACTCCATCTTCATCTTCAAAAAAGAAAATGGTTCGACTTTCGGACCATTCCAAGCCAACTGCAGATACACTTCCAAGGGGTATCGCTACACCCCAAATCACAGCCCAAAACTTTGAAATCAAACCTGCCTTCATCAATCTAATAGACATAAGTCAATTTGGTGGCAATGGCACAGAAGATCCCAACCTTCATATTCAAAACTTCTGTGACTATTGCTCCACGATTAGACAAACTGGAGTATCCCAAGAGCAGATTAGGGAAATGCTCTTTCCCTTCTCTTTAACAGGAAAGGCTAAACTCTGGATCAATAGCCTTGACGGAGTTGCCTTAGGAATAGCCGACTGGGATGGTCTAGCTCTTGCTTTCTATCAAAAGTACTTCCCACCAGAACGAACCGCACTCTTACGAAGTCAAATCACTGGATTTCGTCAGAGAGGCGATGAAAGCCTTTATGAGGCATGGGAAAGGTACAAAGAATTACAAAGATAATGCCCTCATCATGGCCTTGATTCATGGTTCTTTGCTATCACCTTCTACAACGGTTGTTGTGGCGAATTGCGTCGTATCCTCGACTCCTCTAACAATGGTCGTTTCGATCAGATCGATGTAGAAATAGCTAGTGCAACTATCGAGTCAATGGCAATTCACGACTCTCAGTATAGCAACTCACGTGCTATGCCGCTCAAAACCAAGCAGGACGATTCAAGTAAAGTAGCACTTCTAGAAGCCCAATAAGCCCTTCTGCAGCAACAAGTAGGAAGCTCTTCCCAATCCAAGGAACATGTTAACGTCACTAACCACGTAGTGATATGTGAGACATGTGGGGTTGGAGGACATAATTTTCAAGAATGTAGGAGTTCGTTAGAGCAAGTCAATGCCTATCAAGCATATAGGCAGGGTAATGCTTTCTCAAACTTCTATAATGAGAACACGAAGAACCATCCTTTCTTGTCCTACAAAAGCACCAACATTCAGAACCCCCACCATCAGACTCAACAACCATTCATACCACATCAACAGAAGCCCTATAATCCACCTGGTTTTCAAAACCAAAGACCTTCATTTCAACCTAACTTCAACCAACCTTACCAAAACCAACCTCAACACTAACCACCCCAAATTCAAAGCCAACCTAATGACTCGAGCTTGAGCAAAATTGAATCCATGCTTCTCCAAGTTGTTCAAAAACAAGATTCAATGTTTGCTCAACTTCAAAAGAGTGATCAAGCTCAAAGTGCTGCCATCAAGATGCTTGAAACTCAAATGGCCCAATTGGCTGCCTCCTATGCCCAAAGAAAACAAGGCCAACTCCCACCCCATGGTGAGAAACCGAGGGACACCGCTAATGCTATCACCCTTAGGAGTGGTACCACTTATAAATAACCTCAGCAACTCAAAGAACCAATAGTTGAGCCTACACAAGTAGAGAGCCAAAAAGATTCTCAACCATCCACCGCTAAGGAAGCGAAAAACAAACCTGAAAAGAAGGATGAACCTGAAAAGGAACCCATCAAAATCCAAGTTCCATTTCCCCAACGTTTGAGGAGAAATCATAAGGAAACCCAGTTTAGTAAATTCATGGAAGTAGTCAAAAACCTCCAAGTAACGGTTCCCTTCACTGAACTAATCACTCAAATCCCTTCTTACACGAAATTCATGAAGGATATCTTGACTAAGAAGAGGACTTTAGATGATGTTGAAATCATAACATTCACAGCTGAGTGCAGTACTTTATTGCAAAATAAGTCCCCTCCTAAGTTAAAGGATCCTGGTAGTTTCTCTATACCTTGCACTATAGGCACCTACACAATCGATAAAGCTCTATGCGATCTAGGTGCCAGTGTAAGCGTCATGCCCTATTTCATCTGCGAAAAATTGAATATGGGAATTCTTAAATGCACCAGTATCACTCTGTAAATGGCAGACCGTTCTCTAAAACAACCTATGAGAATTTTAGAAGATGTGCCTGTCAAAGTAGGAAGATTTTTCATTCCCGTCGATTTCATTGTGCTAGACATGGCTGAAGATTCGCAAATCCCTATTATTTTAGGAAGGTCATTTCTACACACTGCGGGCGCAGTAATCGACGTCAAGAATGGAAAATTGACACTAGAAGTAGGTGATGATAAAGTCACCTATAACTTAAACAGTGCAATGAAAAGCCCTCTGCTTGAAGAACCTTTCTGTTTCCTCGATATTGTCGACTCAATTATTGATGAATCTATGTATCCATCAATAGTTGAGGATCCTTTAGAAGCAATCTTATTGTTGGAGGATATCTCTGAGAACGACAATTTCGAGATCAGTGAGCTGGAAGAGGACCTGACTGGAAAAGAGATACCGTCTGAAGAAGTTGAAGAGTTCATAAGCTTAATTGATGCTCCTGCCAAGGCAGGAGTACACAAACCTGAACTTAAACCTCTTCCCTCAAATCTAAAATATGCTTTTTTAGATGAATCTGAATATTGCCCAGTCATAGTGAGTGCTCTCCTAGATGAAAATCAGTTAACCTAACTATTGACTGTCTTGAGAAAGCATAAAAAGGCAATATGATATAAACGCGAAGATTTGACTGGCATAAGCCCTGACTTCTGCATGCATAGAATCAATTTCGAAGAAGACAAAAGACCTTGTGTTCAAGGACAACGCCGTCTTAATCCCAACATGCAGGAAGTAGTTAAAACTGAAGTTATGAAATTGCTAGGTGCTGGCATAATCTTGTGGGAAATCGGTATTACCACAATACAATTATTATAGGATTATAACGAAACGTAATAATTTAATTATGCAAGTCATAAACGAAAACAAGAATAATAGTAGAGATATAGAAATCAACCTCTGGTCCTAGCAATTGACGTAAAGAACAGAGATATCAAAGTAGATATCCTCCTAATCGTTGCACCTAAGATGCTCCGAGAAATACCCTTTTCTTTTGCTAGAAGGTAAACCTTTTACACAATCTCACTGTTGAGAAGAAGGTTTTTGTGTTTTTTTCAAAAGTTACAGTTAACTTTTGTCAGTTGTGATGTATAGATCAGATGGAGGCAGTGTGAGAGTTAGGTTAGGTTAGAAAAATCTGAATTTTTCTATCTCTTGTACACCTTTCTCACGGCACTCTTTGGGTTTTTATATGAGGAGAGTTAGTCTCCTCAAATAAATACCCATTGACCCGAAAACCCGAGTGTATCTGGATACATTCATTTTTGTTTATTTTAGCTTCCAATATAATGTAATATATTATAATCGTCGTTTTACATGGACCGACATTATAATCCGTCATTAATTATAAATATCCGTATATTTATAATTGCCAATTAATTATAACAGTTTATGTTTAATTAGCTTACATTATATACTATAATTAAATATAACTTTTTATATTCAATTTTACGAATTACAGTTAATTCGTCTCAGCTAACTTTCGTCTCATCATCACATTGACTAACCTTTTAGTCAAATACACTGACTAACCTTTTAGTCATATAATAGGGCATCAATATGATTATTTTCTCAAATAATCACATCTCTCAAACACATCCTATAGGTGTGACTTTTAGGGACCAGTTGATCACCGCCATCTGTATGACAATAACGTCAAACTTATCTAGCAAGCCAACCGTTATTGATAAACGTTAATCAACTGATTATTATACAAAGTATACCCTGTGAACCTACAGAGATTTATTTATGTTATTGCACTAACTGGAGGACACTAGCTCCAACAATCTCCCACTTGTCCGTACAAGTGTATGTGCGATAACCGATTCTCATATCCATAATAAATTTCTCCCACTCAATGTAAACCAATTTGCAAAGTCCGTATTCACAAAGGTCGTAGTTTACAAGTGATCAGTATCAAGAGTGGTTTCCCCGACTAGAGAGTAACTTAACTGATAAACGAATCTATATTCGAGCATGGCCATGCATTTCAGTTACAGCTCCTCGAGTGGCCCTGAGAAATATCATATCCTGATAAAGGTTGGATATTTTCTTCAACTCGAATCTTGCAGATACAAGCGCAGTACGAAATGACCCAGTGAAAATCTACTTAGCCTCCTATTACGGTCGACCATGAGAAAGAAACCAAAGTCACCCAAAAACTGCCTTTATCTCAAGAGACAGTCGATAGTCAAAAGAATCGACTCTAGGAACACTATGGACGTCCTATCCACGACCTGGCACCTAATTGTCCTGCGAGGTATCATTATAACTCGCATAGGTGATCGATCAGTCAACTGTTTGACTTATGGCTCGTTGAACCCACCATCAATCGACTGCTCAGAATAATTGTCAGAGTTATCAGCTCATGTAGGCGATTACGGACCAAAACAAATATAATGTAATTCAGTTCACTTTTTGGTGTTCAATGTTGTCAGTACAACCCACATGAAAAACAAAATATAACACAAAACGATGATTTTATAGATAGTTTTTATGAAAAAGATACAGGTGTCTAATCCATATAAAACAACTAATACAACTCAGGAACACGTTTGATTCCCATGGAAATAACGTGCCCTTCATGCTTATCATATCTCAATGGTTTAGTGAGAGGATCTGCGACGTTATCATCCGTAGTAATCTTGTCTATCACTATCTCCCTTTGCTCCACGTAATCTCGAATCATGTGAGCCTTCCATTGTACATGCCTAGACTTGTTGCTGGACTTAGGCTCCTTAGCCTGGAAGATGGCACCACTATTATCACAATAGATGGTGATCGGGTCATCCGAACTAGGAACTACAGTTAGTCCCTGTAAGAATTGACGCATCCATATAGCTTTCCTTCGCAGCCTCTGAAGCAGCATAGTACTCGGATTCAGTCGTAGAATCTGCTATAACAGTTTGTTTGGAGCTTTTCCAGCTGACCGCAGCGCCATTAAGAGTAAAAACGAATCCAGACTGAGATTTCGAGTCATCTCGATCCTTTTGGAAGCTAGCATCTGCGTAACCGATTGCGCATAGCTCAGTGTCACCTCCATAAGTCAATACCCAATCCTTAGTCCTCCGTAGGTACTTAAGGATATTCTTTACAGCCATCCAGTGTGTTTCACCTGGATTGCCTTGTAATCGACTTGTCATACTGCAAGCATATGCCCCACAACTCTGGACGTGTCATATCATGCTACCTGATCGATCCTATAGTGGCTATGCATAAGTAATCCGACGCATGCGCTCGACTCTTTCCGATTCTTTGGTGCTTGAGCTTTACTCAACTGCATCCCAGAGACCCTTTGGAAGGTTCCCCTTCTTGGAGTTGGTCATGCTGAACCTCTCAAGAATCTTATCTATATAAGACTCCTGACTGAGGGATAACATCCGTCGTGATCTATCTCGGTAGATACGGATCCCCAAAATTCTTTGTGCCTGGCCCAGATCTTTCATCTGGAAATGGTTCTTTAACCAAACTTTTACCGAAGTTAAGAGAGGTATGTCATTCCCAATCAAGAGTATGTCATCGACATACAATATTAGGAAGACAATCTTGCTCCCACTCGACTTGATATATAAGCATGGTTCCTCGACCGATCGAGTAAATCCATTCTCTTTTATCACCTGGTCGAAACGATGATTCCAACTCCGAGAAGCTTGCTTAAGTCCATAAATGGAACGCTTAAGCTTGCATACCTTCTTATGATTTTTAGGATCAATGAAACCTTCGGTTGTACCATGTACAACTCCTCCTCCAAATAACCGTTTAAGAAGGCGGTTTTCACATCCATCTGCCATATTTCATAATCATGAAAAGCAGCAATCGCTAAGATTATCCGAATGGAACGCAGCATGACTACGGGTGCAAAGATTTCATCATAATGCAATCCGTGCACTTGAGTGAAACCCTTTGCCACTAGTCGTGCCTTGTATGTATCTGGTTGTCCTTCTACAGAATGCTTTATTTTATAAAGCCATTTGCACTGAAGAGGCCGAACCTTATCAGGTAAGTCAACCAGATTCCATACGTTATTCTCATACATAGAGTCCATCTCGGATTGCATGGCTTCAAGCCATAGCTTAGAGTCGGAACAGGTCATGGCACCTTTATAGGTAGCGGGTTCGTTACTCTCTAAGAGTAAAACGTCATCACTCTCATTCTCCTCGACCATACCAATGTATCTGTCTGGAGGAATAGAGTGTCTACCCGACCTCCTAGGTTCCAAAAGAATATTAACCGCAGCTGATGATGAAGGAACATTTTCCTCCATTGGTTGCTCGGTTGTTGGTTCTTGAATCTCCGACAGTTCGAAGGTTCCATTACTTGTCCTATTCTCGAGAAATTCTTTCTCTAAGAATGTCGCACTAGCCGCAACAAAAACTCGATGTTCGGTAGGCGAGTAAAAGTAATGACCAAACATCCCTTTTGGATAACCAATAAAGTATGTCTTGACCGATCGTGGGCCGAGCTTATCGTCATGTCTCCATTTGACATAAGCCTCGCAGCCCCAAACCCGAATAAAGGACAAGTTAGGGACCGTTCCCTTCCATAGTTCATATGGAGTCTTGTCTACAGCTTTAGACGGACTTCGGTTAAGTATTAGAGCAGCTGACAAAAGAGCATATCCCCATAATGAGTCCGGCACAACCGTGTGACTCATCATGGATCGAACCATATCAAGCAATGTTCGATTTCTCCGTTCGGACACACCATTCAACTTGCGTGTGTTCCAGGTGGAGTTTTAACTGTAGTACTACACCACCAGTCTTTAAGGTGTCCGATCAACTCCGTCGAAAGATATTCGCCACCACGATCTGAACGTAGTGCTTTAATCTTTCTATCCAGCTGGTTTTCAACCTTATTCTGGAATTCCTTGAACTTGTCCAAGGACTCACTTTTATGCTTCATTAAGTAGACATAACCATATCTACTCAAATCGTCCGTGAAAGTGATAAAATACCTATAGCCATCTCTAGCGTTGATTGACATAGGTCCACACACATCAGTATGTAAGAGTCCTAATAGGTCAGCAGCGAGCATTCCAACACCTTTGAAGGAAATTCGAGTCATTTTGCCTATGAGACATGATTCACACGTGGCAAAAGATTCATATTCAAATGGGGAGATCGTCCCATTATCAAGTAGCTTCTTCACGCGTTTTTCATTTATGTCTCCCATACGACAATGCCATAAATAGGTTTGATCTTTGTCACCAACCTTTGCTTTCTTACTACTCACATGCAATATATCTTTGGTTTGATCTAAAACATAAATCCCATTCATGGAAACTGCTTTACCATAAATCATTTCGTTTAAAGAGAAAATACAGCTATTATCCTTTATTACAAACGAAAAAGCGTCCTTATCAAGTACGGAAACAGAAATAATGTTTTTAGATAAACTGGGTACATAGTAACAGTTATTCAGAAATAACTCAAATCCACTCGGGAGTTGGATTACATATGTTAACCACGGAATGAAACGCCGGCAGCTCATCTGGCTCATTGTCCCCACTTAGCAGGTCCAAAGCACCCCTTGCGAGAGTTTGTTTGGATGTTTCTGAGGCCCTGCAAATGATTACACAGATGAGAACCACAACCATTATCTAGTACCCAAGTTCCGAAACTTGCATGGTTAATCTCAATCATATGAATAAAAGATGACGTACCAACAGGAGTGACGCGGCCTGATTTTACGTCTTCAGCATACACGGGGCAGTTCCGCCTCCAATGCCCAGCCTTGTGGCAATGGTGGCACTCCACGTTCTCTTTGCTCTTTGTCTTGCCTTGTGAGCTACCGCTAGTCTCACCAGGCCCACTCTTGACTTTTCCTGGCTTTTTGAACTTTTGCTTCCCTACAGCTAGGTCAGCTTGAGCCTTGCCCTTACCCCTACCCTTGTTGTTAATCATGAGCACGTCCTGTTTCACGCTCCCACTCAATTTCAGATCACTCTCGGTCTGTACGAGAAGTGAGTGGAGCCGATGAAGACTTTTCTTCATATCATTCATATAGTAATTTGCCCTGAAAAGGGCAAAACCATCATGAAGTGAATGGAGCACACGATCAATAATGATCTTCTCATCGATTTTACAACAAAGAGCCTCCAGCTTCTCGACATTCTCGATCATAGCAAGAATGTGTGGGCTAACCGCTTGGCCCTTCTGGAGTTTCGCTTCAAAGAAGCGACAGGTGTACTCATAGCTAACGATCCTCGGAGCTTTCGAGAACTCGTTAGAGAGAGTGGTGAAAATCTTGTTTGCACCCTGGGCAATGAATCGCCTCTGCAAATTGGATTCCATTGAAAAGATGAGTACGTTCTTTATCGCACCCGCCTCCATTACGAAATCACTATAAGCAAATGATTCATTGGCTCCTGCATTGGGGCCTGGGTTAGTCGGTAGTGGCTCAGTCAAGTACTTGAGCTTACAGTCAGCAATGGCAGCATTCCGTAATGCCGCCTCCCAGTCCGCAAAGTTGGACCCATCATTCTTCAGTCGCGTGGACTGATTCATGTTGTCCATAAAGATCTTTAGCCAGGACTCGCGAGCGAGTGTAGCACTTGGCATTGGGTCGTCTGTACGTCCAGCCATTTGTTATTTTAAGCAGTTTATATCTGAATATATGACTGTGAAAAGAAAATAAATATGATAAGTTTCATCGTTTTAAATTCGAGTCTAATGAAAAATATTTTAATTCGATGACTCGTGCATTTATACAATTGACCTCCCTCAAGAATTATATAAATGATCCCAAGACTCAATTTCTGTAAATTGATAAGCCAACCTTTTGGCTAATTCTACCTTTAGAATTCTCGGTCGATAAATTTCTGTAAATTCTATCTTATAGTCCATTATAATCCCGAGATATTACTCGTACTATAATGTTGAGATAAAAGAGGTCAACACTCACTACTTACCCAACGTAGAAGGGGTCATATTATGACTTCCGACGAAGAAGGGGCTCATAGTAGTTTTCCCTATAAAGACTAGTCTCAATTTTAATTTATAGGGGAAGGTCCCATCATCTTAACTTAAATTCATTTTAAGGGAACGAATGTCTAGCAACTCGAGAATGATTTAACTAAGGTGATGGCCCTAAAAGCGAGTGACATCTGTATGTCCATGATAAAATATTCAACCTATATGAATCATTTTACATGCATTTTATTAGGTGGTTTGGTTTAGGCGGAATATGATGCAATTATCTATCATGTGAAGGAAAGAAAAACGAGAATGAAAAACGTAAAAGAAAAACATGTCCTAGTGTGGCCTATCCTACCAAAAAGAATAAAATACAACTCGGAATCCAACAGATTGGACCCTCGAAGCTTGACTTTATCACCCTCCTTGGTCCATGCAGCGGGAGTGAGCTCCAATCTCCATCTTTAGTCTTCTTAGAAATTACAATAAATAAAATTACATGGATCCTATTTATTACATACTAATTTCAAAACTCAAAACTAAAAATAATGGAGATGCGAGATCTCAAAATACATCCAAGACTATGTTACCATCATTACGGTAACACAATCTACTAAGGCCACACTAAGTTACAACTGATTGTAAAATACGTTAAAAATTCATTCAAACATTCCCAAAAACAAGATAAAAGCATCAACTAAAATAAAACATACAAGGCATAATACAGTTATTACGATGTTTTATTATCCAAACCACCATTTAACATAGATTATAATTATGTGGTAATTCTGTAATCACCCACATCAATTACAATCTCGATTCATTTTACTGATAAAATGAACTATCCTAAACATTTCAAACTGCTTTAAAATGTAAGATATTAAGCATATGTGAACCGTTTCACATTAATTATACAAAATCCGAATGATGTACCATTAAAGGCCAAAAACTTTAACACAAAAAAAAACAGAAATTTTCCAGCATAAAAATTTTTCGGCAAAATTTTTTTTTTAAGCAAAACGGTCCTTATCGACTAAATAGGAAAAATAATATCCTTTCTAATGAAAAACTCATCCAACATCATTTTCATTTTCATTTTAATCTAATCTTTATTAAATTAAAACATCTACAAATCTATTCTATGTTATTTTAACAGATTAAAATAACAAAATAAATCTAAATGAAAACGAGTGCGAAAGGATATACGATTAATTCTTCCTAGTCGACAAACAGGGACCACGATCGAGTATAAAAACACTCGATCGACCAAAACTTTTCAGAAAATAGCTCGATCGAGCAAAACCCATTACTCGATCGACCAAATTACAAAGAAAACTGCTCGATCGACCATACCAAATTACTCGATCGATCAAACGACAAAGAAAACGGCTCGATCGAGTGAAAGCAAGTACTCGATCGACCAAAATCTCACAAAAACTGCTCGATCGAGACACTAAAGTCCTCGATCGAGTCAAACACACACCGGATGAAAACAGTTTCGGTTTATGAAATCAAATTAAAACAATTTCGTGGCCTATGCTCTGATACCACTTGTGGGAAATCGGTATTACCACAATACAATTATTATAGGATTATAACGAAATAGTAATAACTTGATTATACTAGTCATAAACGAAAACAAAGAAAAGGTTTAGAAATCAACCTTCGGTCCTAGCAATCGGCGTAAAGAACAGAGATATCAAGGCAGATATCCTCCTAATCGTTGCACCCAAGATGCTCCGAGAAATACCCTTGTGTTGCTAGAAGTTATCAAAAATTACTGTTAACTTTTGATTTGTGTTTATGTCAAAAGTTACTGTTAACTTTTGTCAGTTTGTGTGATGTGTAGATGGAGGCTGCCTGAGAGAATAGAAAACTAGGTTTTGGAAATTCACTGTTATTCTCCCCTTTTTTTTCACGGCACCTTTTTGGGTTTCTTTTATATGAGGAGATTTGGTCTCCTCAAATAACAACCCATTGACCCGAAAACCCGAGTGTATCTGGATACCGTGTTTCGGTCATTTTAGCTTCCAATATAATGTAATATCTTATAATCGTCGTTTTACATGGACCGACATTATAATCCGTCATTAATTTATAAATATCCGTATATTTATAATTTGCCAATTAATTATAACGGTTTATGTTTAATTAGCTTACATTATATATTATAATTAAATATAACTTTTTATATTTAATTTTACGAATTACAGTTAATTCGTCTCAGCTAACTTTCGTCTCATCATCACATTGACTAACCTTTTAGTCAATTACACTGACTAACCTTTTAGTCATATAATAGGGTATCAATATGATTATTTTCTCAAATAATCACATATCTCAAACGCATCCTATAGGTGTGACTATTAGGGACCAGTTGATCACCGCCATCTGTATGACAATAACGTCAAACTTATCTAACAAGCCAACCGTTATTGATAAACGTTAATCAACTGATTATTATACAAAGTATACCCTGTGAACCTACAGAGATTTATTTATGTTATTGCACTAACTGGAGGACACTAGCTCCAACAATATATATATATATATATATATATATATATATATTGATTGATTAGTATATATATTTTCTACATTATTTTTCAATGTGAGACTAATAACACATTAAATAGTTTATCATCAAAATTATTATTTATGATAATTTTCTAAATTAACTTTTAATAATGTAAATTTAACTATTGTGACTATTATAATTTTATTTTATTAAGAGCTCTCCAAAACAATAATTAAGAGACTTAAAAAATTGTAGGTTTATACCTAAGTTCAAGGATGACTCATATTTATAATCATAGGATCACCCTATGTTATAATAATTTTTCAATGTGGGACAATTTTCAATTTATAAGTAATATATTCACCACACATACATTATTCTTCAATGTGGGACTAATAACAAACTAAGTATTACACCATCTTTTTTCATATAATATTGATTTCTTAACTGTTACTAAACTGTTATATTAATATTAGAATAATAAAAAAATATTTTAAATGTCATTTATTAAATTTTTAAAGTCATTTATTAACATAGCAATATAAAAAAATAGTTTAAAAGCTCGTGCGATGATCATATTTATGATCACTCCACTTTATGATAATTTTTTAATGTGGTACAAATTTTGATATTTATACGTAGTATAAATTCAAAAGTCACGATACCTACATTGTTTTTTTCAATGTGGACCAAATAACACATTAAATAGTTTATCATCAAAATTATTATTTATGATACTTTTCTAAATTAATTTTTAACGATGTAAATTTCACAATAGTGAAAATTATAATACAAGTTTTAAGAGTTTTGTAAGACAATATGTAAGAGGCTCAAAAAAATTTGGGTTGAAAGTTTAGTTCCAAATATGATTCCTATTTGTTATCATAAGATCACCCACCTTATGATGATTTTCTGATGTGAGACAATTCTACTATGTATAGGTGATATATTAACCACAACTACATTATTTTTCAATGTATGACAAATAATATACTAAAAATTACACCAAATATGTTCAAATAATATGAGTTTCTATACTTTTCAGGGTTTTTTTCCACCACGAATCTAATTAATATTATCTTCATATTTTTTTTACAATACTTCAATTTTTTTTAATAATACCTTTTAAAATTAATTTTTGATGATGTAAATTTAACAATTGTGAAGATAATAATAGACAAACTTTTAAGAGATCTCTAAGACAATACTTAAGAGATTTAAAAGATTTTAGTTTGTTATATAAGGTCCAAGAATGATTCCTATATTTAATCATAGGATCACTCACCTTATGTTAGTTTTATGATGTGGGACAATTTTACTATTTATACATAATATATTCATCACATCTACAAACTTTTAAAAGATCTCTAAGACAATATTTAAGAGATTCAAAATTTTTGGGTTGATACATAAGGTTTAAGGATGACTCCTATTTATAATCATAAGATTACCCACTTTATTATTTTTCCAATGTGGGAAAATTCTATTATTTATATGTAATATTTTTAGCACATCTACATTATTTTCCAATGTGGGACAAATAATAGTTATGAATTTAACTTTTATTTAAAGAGTTTCTAAAAAGTTGAAAAGTTGATAATATTATTAGAAAAAAAATTAATTTAAAATATATAATCAAAATTTAAGAGTTTAACCATAACTTGGAAATTATATGTATGAATATAATGTTGAAAAGTTGATAATATTAAAATTCAATCTTTATATAATTTAATATATTTTATCTAATATTTAATTAGCCTAATAAAATTATGTATAAGGTAGTTTTATCAATAAAAAATAAAATAGTGTTTTGAAATAGTTGGAGACTCTCTCATTGCCTGAAAAAAGCCTATTTTATATATATACTAGATTTAATGCCCGTGCGATGCACAAGCCTATTTGTAGTGCTCTATAGTGTATATATAATATAAGTAAATGATAAAGTGGCTGTGATGGACTGATAACGTCTTGATCAACTAATTTTAATGTTTATCCCATTTATATTATGTTCTAGGTAATTTAGGGGAGGTGACATCGTTAGGGTCTCATACGAACTCGATCTGATGTTCCTAAAATATTATGCTCCTATAAATATTTTAATATTTTCGAGTTCTAAAGTACACAACGATACTGAGGAATACATGTGAACAATGACTTTTCATCAATTGAAAAAGTAACTATATATTTTATAAGTTGAACCATTTGTTAGTCACAAAATAATGATAAACAACGTTTGAAAATGGCAATTGAAGTAGAACTTTACTTTGACTCTATTTCCACTTCTCAGAACACATTCTTTGGTAGAGTATCCCTAGTCGTGATAAGTTTGATACCCCAATTGAGGTAAATCATTGTTACTATTTTATACATGTGTGTAGACTTCTAATTTAGAGTAATACTCTATTTTATACTACGAAAGTTTCATTGTATATCTTATGGAAGTAGAAACACATATCGTTATAATCATATGTCAATTCAAATTCTAAGCTATCTCGCGGTTGTTACTAAAGTGTATAAATTTCGTTGATTTGAAATAATTGTAAGAGTTTCATCAATGTAACCAAAAAAATCTTTAACATACAGTGTTTGATTTTAGTACTCCCTCTGTCTATATTATTTGTTTACATTTTAAAAAAAATATCTCTTGAAAAAAGAATGGTAAACAAATATTGAAGAAATGAGGGTATAATACTTAGGTTTCTATGGTCCAACTTCTCATGGCAGCCATTATGTTAAACATGATCAAAGAGAGGGTATTAATAACATTTTCCCTTTGAATAATTGATTATACGGTCTTATCGTAAAAGAAGTTCATAATCCTTTCATGTTCTAATATATAGTGGAGTATGTGTTAACTGCAGAACATAGAATAATAAATAAAACAGGTTAATATATAAGCATGAAGAACCCCATTTATGCTTATCATATAAGAGTATACTACTACTAATAGTCTATCATACGTAATAGTTAAGACGAATAGCCGCAAAGGAAGATAAAAGTCCTATGTGCAAAAACCTCCATATCTCTAATCTTTACTTTTAATAAACCGTACAACATCTTTTTCTTTTTAACAATATATTTTATACTTTATCTCATATTCAAATTAAATATTTGAAAATAAAAATATATTAGTACTTCATAGAAGTTTGATTCTAATATTGTTCGAGAGTGTTTCATGAAGCTTGACTTTCTATAACACCAGGCTTAGAAATAATGTTGTTATAGCTTTATAAGCGAGGAGTAGGAACTATATATTAATATAGAGTAATACGGAGTAGTTATTAGTCGTAGAAATTGCAAATTCTTTTTTTGGGTAAGGACTCTTGTCAAAACAAAAAAACAACAATTTCGTTAATCTGGATGATGTCGACCATGTCGTCAATGTAATATTGTACGGATTTTCATATGAGAGACTCTAATGATACTAAAAAAAATTCTGAATTGAAGTAGTTACAAAAAAGGTGATATTCAATTAACTACTGAAAAAAATCAACAAACTAATGCAAACTTAAATCCAAGTTAGTTGAGATGTATTGAAATTCCATAGAAAATAAAGTTATCTACATACATTTGTACACAATAATCCCGAAAATGAAACATTTATGCTACTCTATGTTTAAAATTCAAAAGCGACCTTACCGAATAATTTATTGATCGTTGTATCTCCATCAAACTCATACAGAGTAATATATGTTAACCTACACATAAAATAGATAAGACTTGTCAGAAAATCATTAGTGATTCAAAGCAAAAACAAAAGATTTAAACACAATATAAACCGCAAGATTCAAATAAATAAACACAACAATAGTAAGAAACATAAATAAAAACAATATAACGTGAAGTGGTGATTATTAATTTTTGAATGAAAATACATGTATATATAAACATATTAACGTAATAGTGTTTGTTTAGGATTCTGTACATTAATTTTATCCAATCTAACTTTTATGGTAGAATTTTATAATCTTCAGATTTAATTATATTATTAGGTGTTGTAGTGCATCATCATTTTTGTGAAAACATGAAAATATGGAATAGTTGTATATCACATTCCGTATTTTATAGGTTGTAGGATACATCCAATTTTTTATATGCTAATTTTGCGTACAATGGAAATACATGAATATATTTATACGGGTAGTTTGTATAATTTGGAATGCTGAAGTGTTTTCGAAAAGTTGGAGACTCTGTAATCGCTCGAAAAAAGCTTCCTTTAATAATATAGATAGATATTGATTAAATTAAGTAAATAATCAGGATATAAAAGTCTTTCCTATCATAATATACTAACATTGATATGGGGTCGATCAAAAGTAGATCCTTTACCCATTTAGTACATTATTAATTAATCTAGAATATTATGGTTGAATATAATCAAACACGATAAGTTACTATCAAATCAGCAAAATGACACAATTTTAGTAGTGAAGGCAGGGCATGGTTACCTACCACTTATAAAAATGACAATTGATAATTAATACGAGTTTACGTATCTAGCCGTTTACAATTGATAATTAAATTATTTTCAAGTTTTCTTCTAAAGACTATGAAATTACTATAAAAATTTTAAGTTCGTTCATTTAAATATTAAGTTAAAAAAAATATAATATTGCTCAAAATGTATACATATAAATTCAGATAACTTTGAGTTTTTGAGTTTTGATGTCAAAAAATTAAAATATAACATATAAACTTTAAACATTCAGCAAAAATTCATTTAAGCTCAATTACTATAAGAAGTATGATGTAAGTAGACCTGTCAAACGGGTCGGGCGGGTCGGGTTACGGGTCGGTTCAGAATACGGGTCGGGTCAAATACGGGTTGGGTCGAATACGGGTCGGGTTATACGAGTCGCGGGTCAGGTTAGGGTCAGAATACGGGTCAAAAAAGTTTATAACGTCTTATATTTTATCAATTTTCAACCGAAAAACGTACTTTTTTAAAAGTAAATCGTATTTGATATTATTAATATGATTATATTCATTATTTATCGTACTTATATTAAAACATTTATTAAAATTAAATTATCTTAACATTTATTTATTATTTTATGATATAAAAGTAATAAAAATAAGATTTTATTTTTAAATTTAAAATATCAAAATAACGGGTTATTTCGGGTCGAACGGGTCGGGTCGGGTTTGACCCTAAAATAAACGGGTCATTTCGGGTTTGGGTCATTTCGGGTCGCGGGTCAAAATTAACGGGTCTTTGACCCTAAAAATCCGGGTCGGGCGGGTCGGGTTTTCAGGTCGGGTCGTATTTTGAGAGGTCTAGATGTAAGCCATCATATACATGTATTTTTTTACGTATTTAGTAGATCTTTTAAGTGACGGTCTTCCACTCGAATCAATAACAAGCCAAATACAAACACAATAAGGCCCTGTTCTTTTGGACTTAAACTCAGCCCCTTTAAGTTCAGTTCAGCTCCTATAAGTTCAGTTCAGCTCCTATAAGTTCAGTTCAGTTCAGTTCAGCTCCTATAAGTTCAGTTCAGTTCAGCTCCTATAAGTTCAGTTCAGTTCAGTTCAGCTCTTATAAATTCAGTTCAGAAAAATTCAATTCTTACAAATTAAGTTCAGAAAAGTTATACGGAATATATTATTTATGAAAACCGATATAAAAAAATTTGACATTAATTAGTGGAATGACATTTGGTCATTTGAAAAAAAGGTGGGTGTTAAAAAATATGCCCCGAATGTCACAAAAGTATCAAATGTCTATTATTGTTTTATACATTCACACTCCATAATTTTATAAGGATGCATAATCTTGGAATACCTATTATACAACATGACGTGAATATTCAAGGAACAGTAGATTTGGGCATGTTTGATGATAAGCGGAAAAAAAAACCATGTTAAAGGTACGAAACAAGATAGTAAAAAACATTTGGCGAGGGAATAAATTCGTTGTTACGAGTGATAGTGAAGATAAAGAAGAAAGTGATGAGGAAGATGATGATATGGAAACAGATGGTTAGAAAACGATGTAATATGTGATTTATTTTTTTTATCGTAATGTAAACGTAGTAATCTATTTGAACAAATCAATGTACATAAATCGGAATTATGTTATTATCTTACCTTATGTTTTAGAGTATACTTTTTTTTATGACAGTCCTTTCCAAAAAATAAAGATACAGATAAAGATGATGTCAACGTAGTAATATATTTGAACAAACCAATGTATATAAATTGGAATTATGTTATTATCTTACCTTATGTAATAAAGTTCAGTTTAGTAAATTTTAGATTTTATAAATTCTATTCAATTAATTAAAATTAAGTTCAGAAAAGTTCAGATCCTATAAGTTTAGTTCAGTTTAGTTCAGCTTCTATAAGTTCAGTTCAGCTCTTATAAGTTCAGTTCAGTTCAGCTCCTATAAGTTCAGTTCAGTTCAGCTCCTATAAGTTCAGTTCAGTTCAGCTCCTATAAGTTCAGTTCAGTTCAGTTCAGCTCCGATTCAGCCCAAAAGAACAGGGCCTAACTCTCCTATAGCAAGTCCTTTTCCTTAAAACCCTCTTTAAATCCCCTCCACACCATCTCCAAAATCCTCTACTAGACCAAGGAAAACGAGAGACATCAAGTTCCTTAATTCAATGGCGACGATATCGATTCCGGAAAGCGGTGAAAAGGCGGACGCATTACTATTAAAACACCACAAAGAAAAACATTTCACTGCTGGAGAAGTTGTCCGTGATATCATCATTGGTGTTTCTGACGGCCTCACCGTTCCTTTCGCTCTTGCCGCCGGATTATCCGGCGCCAATGCTTCCTCTTCTATCATTCTCACTGCCGGTATCGCTGAAGTCGCTGCCGGCGCCATTTCCATGGGCCTTGGCGGGTAAGTCATGTTTAAATTCTCTATAAATAAATTCTTATATGAGACGGTTTCACATTTTTTTTTTATCAAGGGACAGGTTATAATTCTCTATAAATAAAAGTTTTATATAAGACGATCTCACACATTTTTTATCAGGCGCCTGTTTCATGGACCTTGGTCGAATAGTAATGGTAATTATTATCATGAGACGGTTTCATATGAAAATTAAATAATCCGTATATTGTAATTCGTTGAATTAGTAAAATTTTACTTTATCAAATTTCAATTAAATTTCATGTTGGTAATTCAATGGATTTGTTTTACACATATTGATTGGTTTTAATGTTAGTAAAAGTTCACTTTTTCCAAATTTTAATTAATTTTTGTATCATTTTACATAATTAGATGCAACAAATTATTAGCATTGATGAACTTTAATGGATTGTGCTAAGTGGTGGAGCCATAATGAGAATTTTTTCCGAGTTTACCTTATTGTCTTACTTATTCGTCGATGATGTATTCTGTATTAATGTTGTTTATAATTTGGGATTTATGTAAAAAAAAAAAGGTATTTAGCAGCAAAGAGTGAAGCAGATCATTATGCAAGAGAATTGAAAAGGGAACAAGATGAAATTGTTGCGGTTCCTGAAACAGGTTTTAGTTTTAGCCCTTGTATACTTCTTTCGTCGTAATTATTTATTTAAATTTAATTAACATACTTATTATAAAAAGTAAAAAGTAAATTATATATTTTGAAAAGTAAGTGTCAGCTTTTTATCTTTGTTGTTATCTTTATTGGAAAATGCAAGTATTGTGGCTGTCACTTTCTGTGCACTATATTGAATAAAATTCCATAAACAAAGGGTATCAATCCAATCTTAGTGACATGTGAAGTTTGACAAGTTTCTTGATGAGAAGATATACACTACAAATTATGAATGTGGTCAATTTTGTATGCTTGTTTTCAAGACTTAATTATGTACAATATACCTCATAATATGGTAAGATGAGTTGTACATACATTGGAGTACTTTTGAAGGATTAATAAGTTTTGTTTAAGACGGTTATATCCGTCTAAACTTTTAAACGGGTCAAATACTAATAAGTGACAATAATAAACACAAAACTTTTGTTATTTTCAAGGCAACTAGTGGGGTTATTTAGTATGTATTTGACCCATCGCAAGCTTAAAACGGATAGTGTCCATCTTAAATGAGAATTTGTGTTAAAGGATTGAGTGACCACATAGACTTGGGCATATTTTGAGTGTTGAACGGATCCATTTTCGTTGTGATTTGCGTGTTGTGAGCCTATAACTAACGTGTCATATCGTATCTGCTTATAACAAAGTTTTGAGTATCTAAAGTCCTAGGAATATCTAACACAAGTTTATAAAGAAAACCGAAGTGTTCAAGTATTTTATATCGATGTCACTTGTTGGGATGATATATACTCGATCTTAAACCTTTCACATTTGCGCTAGTGATTAAATGCATACTCGGTTATGTTTTTTTTGTATTGGATATATCAATTGTCATTGAAATATGGCGTATGTTAAGTCTATAACAATGTGTCATAATATACGTGTTTATAATAAAGTTTCGAGTATCTGACACATGTGTGTGTGAAGAGAAAAATTAAAGGGTATTTTGGTGATGGTTTCACTTATTGGGATGACATAATACCAAATTCTTCAATTAACCTTTGGGGTGAAAAGCACATTTTAGTCTTTGAATTCTTAACAACTACTTAGGGCCCAAGGTCTTAACTTTAGAATTTGTCTTATTAAAATTTGTTCTTGTTATAATGACAAATACTTGAACAGTTGAACTTATGAAAATAGTTCCATTAACATAGATGCAATAATTACAACATGGCAGCATAATTTGTACTTTATGGCTGATTGTCTTAATTATTTATTTAATTTTTGAGTAAAATATTTATAAAAAGTGAAAATAGTAGACGATTAGGACGGAAAAAGTAACGTTATTATTGATTGATAAAAATGCAGAGGCAGCTGAGGTGGCAGATATATTAGCGGAGTATGGCATAGAACCACATGAGTATACTCCTGTGGTAAATGCTCTTAGGAGAAAGCCTCAAGCTTGGCTTGACTTCATGATGAAGTTAGTCTCCTCTTTCTCTCTTTTCCCTTTCTTCTTATGCATCTATTTCCGTCAATAACTCATATTCCCTCATCTGTATCCCGTCGAGGATTTCAAACAATGAGGCTCAACATTTAAATCAGAGTCGAGAGTAATTAATACAAATTGTTCAAGATATGGTTGTAAATGTCTAAACGAGTATGAAGTAATAAATACGAGTAACTCATATAGAAGTCTTTAATTTGGTAGGACGACAATTTTACCGTATGACATGAATCGCTCATGTCACATAATACTCACCTCTTAAAGACTATGGTATCGAAGTTTTTGCCTATACGATACCAAAGACATGTGTCATGTTTTAAGACGACCATCTTACTCAAACTTTTGCCTAATGTGTATATAACACGTTTTTTTGTTGTAGTATATGTAAGATGTATATGTAGATCTGAAAAAGTTGTTTGAAATCACATCTATTATACACATAACTCGAGTACAAATGTGCCAATCTTCATTAGCCTATATCATGTTCATGTCTATTATACACATAACTTTATGATAAAGAATCTTTATACTTTATAGTTCATTAGTTCATAAGTGGAGTAATAAGTGACCAATTTTCATGGACATTGTCCAAGAAGATGGGTCCAAATCTATGCCATGCTCCTAGCATTTGGCTTTTTTATGTAGTATACCCTATTGCTAAAGGAAGTTATAAAAGATTCCACTTTACTAGTGACATTGCACTTTCATTGTGGTGATATCATTGATCGCAAATTCTTATTTTAGACGGACTATTTCCGCTTGAAAAATAAGACGGGATTATGTTGTCACTTTTTGATAAAATGTAACCACAGCTTATATCAACTTGTTTTCAATACTGGTTACATATAACTGTAAAGTGGTTACAAAATCCCGTCTTATTGCTTCAGACCAAAATGGTCCGTCTGAAGCAAGACCAACTGATCATTGATATCTTCCTACATGTACTTTAACATCTTTGAAAACTTGTAAAAGTTCCTTGCTTTCTTTACCGGTAAAGGAAACCTATGTTACTCATACTCATTTAGAATTACCAACACGGGTTTGTAAGTCTAGGTGTGAGACTCGGTAATTTTTTATTAAAAAAATGTACATTTTGAATTTAAATGAGGTGTCTAATATAAGTGTCATATCCTTGTCTCATTGTCAAGTGTCACACAAGGTTACACAGAAAATATTGAGTCGGAGTAACTTAGAGAACAACCATTCCGGGATAGAATTATACGCCGTATGCACATTTCTTTTCGGGAGACTGCATTCATTGGGAATCATGTTATATTAATGCCTAGTAAATTCGTTTTCTTCAAAACCAGTAATTCTCAAATCTATTTATAATATTGAAAACGAATAGTTTTACTACGGAGTATAACATTTGTATTAGAGCGTTTCTACTGGTATATCGGTTGCACATGATGGAGTTTAAGTACTACGTATTTAGTCACATATATCAAATTCTTGTATCTCCCTCCGTCTCGGTCATTTATCTACCATTTTCATTTTAGGGTGTCTCATTCATTTGTTTACCTTTCTATATTGAGAATGTATTTTATGAGTAAAATGGAGTCTCAATGGGACTATTGTCCACTTGTCATCTACCAAGTACCATCACAAGTGGTCCCCTACCATTTTCTTAATAATTGTGCCAAAAGTAAAGGTAAATAAATGATATATAATATGCCGACATGTTTTCGTATACGACAGATTAATCTTCTAAGCTTGAAAAACTTATCTAATTGAACTCTTTTTGTAATTAGTCAACCTATCAGTCTATCACTTTCCTTGTTTTTTTAATTTTAACTACTTGATTGATAAGCTAGTTTGCATATGATGCTTTAAATAATTTGATTAGACATAGATGCCCCTTCGACCTTGGTTAACATGGGGTAAGTCTTGTATAAAACCGTCTTGAAGTTAAGACGATCTTTAACAAGAATTGGCGGTTAGCAAATGGTTTGCAGCTTATTACATCTTTATTCTTTAGTGACGTCTACAGGGTACTTTTTAAGCGTATTCTTCAATTTCCATTTGAGTTAACGTCTCGTTATTCTTTGACTTTGGAATCGAGAAGTAGCAATTGTCCGTGCTTATAAAAATATTTCGGTACACATATAATTCGTCCATGCTTACGCTTTATTCTATCACAAAGAGGCTGTTTTACACAGGTTAGTTTATAATTACTTGTTAATATGGATCATGATTACTTGACTACTGTATCCGTTTTATACAATATCTTACGTAAAACCGTTTTACATGAGACTAACTGTTGTTCTATAAGCTAACCGTTATAGGTGATGAAAAATGAACAGGTTTGAGCTAGGGCTAGAGAAGCCAGATCCAAGAAGAGCATTAGAGAGTGCATTTACGATCGCCATCGCCTACATAATAGGCGGTATAGTTCCCCTCTTTCCTTACATGTTCATCAAAGAAGCGGGAGAGGCAGTGATAGCATCAGTCGTAATTACCTTAATCGCGCTATTGATCTTTGGTTATGCGAAAGGTTACTTCACAGGCAGTAAACCCTTTAGAAGTGCATTGCAAACTGCTTTGATTGGAGCCATTGCTTCCGCAGCTGCCTTTGGTATGGCCAAACTTGTCCAAGGATGACAACCAAAAGATATGGATTCGAATCCTCGGTAATCAAAAGCCTACATAGCGGTTCCAATGCTACGCCTTGAACCAATCGGCGGCCATCTTTTTTTTTTTTTTTTAATAATTTTATGTCAGCTAGTTAAATGATCCAATTATGTACTCTTCTAGTCTTCTTTAAGCCCAAATAGTTTTTATATGCGATTTGTGTTCTTGAGAGTTCGTGTTAGTTAACTAGATGATTGAAATATATACTCTGATAGTCGGATGTGTACTGGATTATTTTCTTGATATATATTCTTTTTAGATACGACTTGCAGCAAGAAGGCGGTTCTTGATTTTTTTCTAAAGAACTGTCGCTCCAACTCGGCTCCGTCATCGTCATCATCAACACAACCAGAAGGCGGGCTGAGGTACAATCCCTGAAAGAAATCAAAGAAACATGATAGTATCGCTGCCAAACATAGTGTATATTAACTGATAACTGTTGGCGGACCCTAATTCTCTTTGGGCTAGAGTTCTATGACAAAAGTATTGTAAAGGTAGATGCGATGTTGAGATGTTCAAAGCTAAGTCGAGCAGCTCTAATGCTTGGAAGGGAATTGTCGAGGCTGTCGATGTGTTAAAAAAAGGAACCGGTATGGCAGTGGGCAATGGTTGGAATACCTTATTCGTGCGTCATAAATGGGCGACTGAAACTCCTTTGGAGTTTCTAACTTACTATTCCATTCCTGAATCATCAGTTAATGCGAAGATGTCAGACATGTGGGACATTACGTCGGGGTGGAAATCGGAGAGCTTTGCATACCTACTCAACGAAGATGTTCTACGCACTATTGCGTTTTTCGACGTTCAGCTGGGAGATGACAGTAATGATACATGCTACTGGGCAGAAACTTCCTCGGGTTACTTTTCAGCAATTCAGATCGCTAGAAACACATTGACGACGGAAACTTGCAGCTTCTGGAAACTCCCGTGGTGTTTATGGGCACCACATAAAATGCGTATGTTTTTATGGTTATTACTTCATGATCGTATTTTATCTAACGCTTATATGTTCACACATTATCAATCGAAAATAAAACTTGATTTAGTCAAATGCCGGATCTTCAATAAAAACGCATCTATTATGATGTGGAGATGAGAAACAGACTAAATTGTTGACAAGATAAATCAAAACCAAGTCTCATAACCAACGAAAACACGATAAAAGAAACAGAAAGCATACTGAATCTACTGTTGCTGATTCTGAGGCACGTTAAAAGAAACAGAAAGCATACTGAATCTACTGTTGCTGGTTCTGAGGCAGGTGTTGAGCATTGGGTGGAGGCATCCCAGGTCTAGGGGGTCCATAACCCGGCATTCCACCAGGAGGAGGCATTCCAGGTCTCGGCGGTCCAGGAGGAGGAGGACCACGCATCATCCGAGGTGAAGGATGAAGGGTCTTTTCCCCCTGTACAAGAATATATTGAAAGCGCCTCTAATCGAAGAAAATCCCTTCTTGTGATCAAATATCAACTCAATCAAAGTGTCATCATTCGCTGAGATACACAGCTGTTGGATCTAAGCTGATGAGAGGTGTGTCAACTTAGGCTACTACTCTAGTACATTAGGAAGCAAACTCGATGGGAAGAGCTTATAACTGTCGGTAATACATGTACCAAATACGCAAAAGGCTATTGTTTACGATTGATAGGATAGGGACCATGTATGCACCATTCTACTATGGTAAAACATAGAAACGGTTTTCAGATTATTTGTAACAACTATTGCCGACATGAAGTAATTAAGCTTCAAGGGGCCGTTTACACCCGTGATTTTCTCAGTTTTTTATTTGCTTGCACAATTTCTATTAAAAAACATCATACAAGACATGGTGATTATTATTACATACGATAGATGTTCAATTACGTAATACCACTGTATCCTAAAGTGTTATAAACGAATTCATGTATCAAAGAATTCAGTAACATCTCAAATCAACGGTAGTTGATTAACGCCTAATGAAAAAAAAACGTAACAAAAAGGAATGAATTCAAGAAACTAGATATATACTTATCAACACTTATCAACAACAATGTACTTCTTGGCTCCATCTTCTCCATCATCAATCACCCCTCTTCCTCTTCTTGTTATCACCTAATAACACACATTTAAACATTATAAATTAACTGACTTGACCCCCTTATGATAATTAATTAACTAACTGATCGGTTATGTCGCGGTCCCGATACAAAAAATAATTACCCGCACTTAGGCTAACATGTCATGAACCTAACTAATTCACCTAACAAGTTGCTGAGCTGACGCCATAACAGAATTCTCTAACAGAATTCCAGAAATACAGGAAGGCAGTTAGTTAGAATTAGTTGGCATTGGTCATCTACAAATTACTATAAATAGACCTGAAGTCATTCAGTTTCCATCCATTCATTGTATTGCAATTTTCACATATCTTCTTACAAATTCTTTCTGTAATTTGGGTTAAGCTTGTAACATTTCAAGCTTTCCATTAATGAAACTTTAAGTTCGATTGTTTTCTTCAATTTAGCAATCCTGCAATTGTTTCTTGAATTTCTTCGATTTAATTCCTAGAAGTTCATTCCAAGTGGTATCAGAGATTCGCTCCTGGCAATCTCCTGAATCATTCTGGAAATATCCTCCAAAATTTGTACTAAACTCCATTAAAATACCTCACAAAATCCATTAAAACTCTGCAACAATGGCGACAAAAGCACAAGCAGCTGCACTTGAAGAATTCCAGAAAAGTTTGAAGGATTCATGGACTGACTTCTTAGCAGAGCAGCAGAGACAGCAGAATGAGTTCAGGGATGAAATGCGTGCTCAAAGAGAAACAATGCTGCGAATTACAAATCAATTCCAAGAAATTGGTACCAAGGTTACAGCATTAGAAAGGAATGTGTCCAACAATGGTGGAAATCCTAATAATGGAGGGCAATTTAACTCAAATTTCGCCGGATTCTCAAAAATTGAGTTTCCAAGGTTTAATGGTGAAGATGTTCAAGGATGGGTTTACAGATGTGAGCAATTCTTTGAGGTTGATGCTACAAATGACAATTTGAAGGTGAAGTTGGTGTCAATACATTTGGAGGGGAAGGCTCTCCTATGGCATCAATCTTTGATGAAGACTAATCCACAAGGATTATGGCCTGTGTGGGAGGTGTATAAAGCTGCAATCTTGGCTTGATTTGGGAGTCAACCATATGATAATCCTATTTCAGAACTGATGAATCTGAAACATTCAGGAACTATTGAAGCATATCAGGAGAAGTTTGATGCATTGTTGATTAGAACTGACTTGTCAGAAAAGCAAGCAATTAGTTGTTTTCTCAGTGGGTTACAATCTGACATCCAAAGTACTGTAAGAATGTTCAAACCCCAAACTTTAATTGATGCTTACACTTTGGCTAGATTACAAGAAAACACATTATCTTGTATTAGTAGGAAGAATAAACCCCTTTTGGAGAAACCTGTGAACAAATCTTTCATACCATATCAATCCCAATTACATAATGTTTCCAAACCGAATACAAACAATTCTCAATTTAGAACAACAAGACAAAAATTAACTCCTGAGTTTATTGATGAGAGAAGGGCTAAGAACTTGTGCTTCTTTTGCCCTGAGAAGTTTGTTGTTGGCCATAAATGTTCAGCTCAATTGCATAGCATTGAGGTTGTTACCATTTTACCTGAAGAAACAGAGACCTCTGCAATTCTTGAAATGTGGCAGCAAGAAGAGGATATTAGTGATGAGTTACCTCCCCTAATTTCCCTGAATGCAATCACTGGGAATGCTGCATTTCAGACAATGAAGGTTACAGGAAAGGTTCGAGGGAATTCTTTAAACATACTCATAGACTCAGGCAGCACCCATAATTTTCTGGATGAAAAGACAGCAAGAAAATTAGGGTGTAGGATCACTCCAAGCTATCCTGTAGCTGTTTCTGTAGCAAATGGTGAGAGTCTTTACAGCAAATCTATGGTCAAGCAATTTAGTTGGCAGCTACAAGGGAAAACATTAATTCCAGGCTGATATCATGTTAGTGCCTTTGGGAACTTGTGATATGGTCTTGGGAGTGCAATGGCTCTCCTCATTGGGGCCTGTGTTGTGGGATTTCAAACAGCTTCGAATGCAATTTCAATACAAGGGCAAGAAACATGTCTTGAGGGGAGGGAAATTGGGAACAGTAGATTGGGTAAGTGACAAGCAGTTGCAATCCCTCATTGTCAAAGGCAATTGCATTGCTGCCACAACCCAGCTATTTGCACTATCAGTTCAGTCTGCAGAGGACAATACTCCTCAGGAAGGTATCACTATACCCTATACAGTACAAGTCGCCTTAGATGAATTTGAGGATGTTTTTAAAACACCTACTGAACTGCCCCCCCATAGATCCCATGATCACAGAATTCATTTGACTGATGGAACACCCCCTATAAATGTAAGACCATATAGGTATCCTGTTGTTCAAAAAGATGCCATTGAAACTATTTTGAAGGAAATGTTGGAGTCAGGTGTTGTTAGACCAAGTCAGAGTCCTTTCTCATCTCCTATTGTGTTGGTTAAAAAGAAAGATGGAACATGGAGATTATGCATTGATTATAGGGAGTTGAACAAGTACACTATCAAGGATAAATTTCCAATTCCTGTCATAGAAGAATTGCTGGATGAATAACATGGTGCTGTCATTTTTTCTAAGATTGACCTTAGATCTGGATATTGGCATATCAGAATGCATCCAGATGATGTGCCTAAGACTGCCTTTCGAACACATGAAGGTCATTATGAATTTCTAGTTAAGCCAAATTATGCCTTTTGGCTTAACTAATGCACCCTCCACCTTTCAACACCTTATGAATACTATCTTCAAATCCTATTTGAGGAAGTTTGTGTTGGTTTTCTTTGATGATATCTTGATCTATAGTAAGAGTTTAGAAGAGCATACCCACCATGTCAAAATAGCCTTAGCTATCCTTAGACAACACACCCTATTTGCCAAAATGTCCAAGTGTGTGTTTGGGGTATCTGCAGTGGAGTATTTGGGACATGTCATTTCTGCCAAAGGGGTGGAGAGTGATCCTGCCAAAATTAAGGCCATGGTGAACTGGCCAGAACCAAGGAATGTAAAGGAATTGAGATGGTTTTTGGGCCTCACTGGATATTACAGGAAATTTATCCAAGGCTATGGCATTATCAGCAAACCCTTGACCAACCTTCTAAAGAAAAATGGTTATAAATGGGATGCTACAGCTACTGCTGCCTTTTTGAAATTAAAGGATGCCATGACTAGGGCACCTGTCCTGGCTCTTCCTAACTTCTCTGTGGAGTTTGTGGTGGAAATAGATGCATCAGACAAGGGAATGGGGGCTGTACTGACTCAAAATGGGGCACCCTATATATTGCCTACATCAGTAAAGCCTTTTCTCCAAGGACCCATGCTAGCTCCACATATGAAAAGGAGTTACTGGCTGTCATCTTTGCCATTGAGAAATGGAGGCCTTATCTCAGTGGAAGGCATTTCAAGATGAAGACTGATCACTTCAGTCTCAAGTACTTATTGGAGCAGAAGATTACTACCACATTCCAGAGCAAATGCCTCCCCAAATTGTTGGGGCTCGATTATGAAATTATTTACAGAAAAGGGAAGGAAAATGGAGCTGCAGATGCTCTTTGTAGAATGCATGGTAGTGAGTTGATGTCTTTAATATTGTCACAACTAAACACTGACCTTAAAACTCAGGTTCAGCACAGTTGGGAGAGTGATGATCACTTACAGGCCCTGATTCTGGAATTACAACATGGGGGACATAAACCCCATTATTCATGGACTCATGGAGAATTAAGAAGGAAGGGCAAACTGGTGGTGGGTAATAATGGGGACTTAAGGCAAAAGATTATTTCCTTATTACCTGATGCACCAGTTGGGGGTCATTCAGGAGTACAGGTCACTCTAAAGAGGGTTACAGCTTTGTTTTACTGGAAAAAACTCAAGAAGGATATTAGGAATTACATTAGAAATTGCAGCATTTGTCAGCAATGCAAGCCTATTCTCCAGAAACCTGCAGGGTTATTGCAACCACTTCCTATTCCACAAGCTATATGGACTGATATTTCAATGGATTTCATAGAAGGTTTACCTAAGTCTCAAGGTAAAGACTCCATATTGGTGGTAGTGGATAGGCTTAGCAAATATGCCCACTTTGTGCTGTTAAGTCACCCCTTCTCTGTAGTATCAGTGGCCCAAGTGCTCCTAGATCAGATCTTCAGGTTACATGGTATGCCTAAGACTATAGTTTCTGATAGAGACAAGGTGTTCATTAGCATTTTCTGGAAGGAACTCTTTAGGCTGCAACAATTTGATCTCTTGATGTCATCTAGTTATCACCCACAAACAGATGGTCAGACTGAAGTGGTAAATAAATGTCTTGAGACCTATCTGAGGTGTATGACAGGGGAGAAGCCAAAAGACTGGGCTCAATGGGTTCCATTAGCTGAATGGTGGTACAATACCACATACCATTCATCTGATAACACTACTCCCTTTGAAATTGTGTATGGTCAGTCCCCAAATTTACATATACCTTATGTTATGGGAGACAGCACTGTGGAGTTGATTGATAGGAGTTTGACAGCAAGAGAAGAATGTCTGAAGATGCTCAAGTTTCATCTTAAGAGAGCTCAAGATAGGATTAAAAGTCAGGCTGACAAAGGAAGACTTGACAAGGAGTTTGCAGTAGGGGACCTGGCGTATGTCAAATTACAACCTTACAGACAGATGTCCTTGGCTTTTAGGTCTTCTGCTAAAATATCTCCTAGATATTTTGGGCCATTTCCTATTGTTGCTAGGGTTGGAGTTGTTGCTTACAAACTGCAGTTACCTCCTGAAGCAAAAATTCATCCTGTGTTTCATATATCTGTGCTTAAGCAGCATGAAGGACCCCTGCCAACAGTTTGCTCAATTCCAGATTTAGATGGGCAACAACAGTTAAGGGCAGAACCCATTGCTGTCTTAGGCAAGAAGCTAGTTAAGAAGAACAATCAAGGGGTGGTCTATGTCCTAATTCAGTGGTCCAATGGTGATGCTGCTGATGCTACCTGGGAACCTTATGCTGAGATAGCCAGTCGATTTCCTCGTTTCAGTTTGGACTCTGCTTGAGGACAAGCTGAATTTTAAGGAGCGTAGATTGTCATGAACCTAACTAATTCACCTAACAAGTTGCTGAGCTGGCGCCATAACAGAATTCTCTAACAGAATTCCAGAAATACAGGAAGGCAGTTAGTTAGAATTAGTTGGCATTGGTCATCTACAAATTACTATAAATAGACCTGAAGTCATTCAGTTTCCATCCATTCATTGTATTGCAATTTTCACATATCTTCTTACAAATTCTTTCTGTAATTTGGGTTAAGCTTGTAACATTTCAAGCTTTCCATTAATGAAACTTTAAGTTCGATTGTTTTCTTCAATTTAGCAATCCTGCAATTGTTTCTCGAATTTCTTCGATTTAATTCCTAGAAGTTCATTCCATAACAACATAAGGAATATAATTAGGGAAGTAGGGTGTCGATCTTCAGGGAGTACGTGTTAACTATGAATTGCTATGGATTGATTTTCATTTAAGTTCAAGTCATTTGAGGTGGTTATCTAAACTATTAACATAAAATAAAATGACAAGTATATAAATGACGATATGTAAATGACAAATATGTAAATTGCAAATGAAAAACTCAGAACAGACGACTTACCCGATCGGGTTGTCACGTACCCGATCGGGGAAACCCTCAGATCCGAATAACAACAACTAAATTCTAACTAAAGACGATATTTAAATGACAATATTGAAAGCCTAACTAACTAAACTAATAAACTAGATAATAATAATAAAGTAAACTATCTAAGAACGAGAATAGAAAGACGATAAAGTAAACTAACTAGATAACAATAAAATAAACTATCTAAAACGGTAAAATAAACTATCTAATCAAATTGAAATATTGAAAGAGAAATACATGTAAAACTAGTTAAAAGATTTATTGATACCAACATTAGAATTACTATGATTGTCTAGGCCTTGTAGCGGTATATTCCTATCGGATTCGTACCGACCTTTTAGTGGGTCCTAACGTCCTTTCAGCATGGTTAAGTCACTAAACCCCTATTGGTAGTCCTAATTCCCATCCCAACTCTCTTTATAAAGATAGAAATTGACTAATACAAACGATTGTTTATGACCACTAAACATAGTTATAGAATTTGGCATGACCAAAGGAAGAAACAACTAGATGGTTCAATTGGTATCTACTCTTCTTTTAATTCATTTAACTCGTAAATCATTTCAATATTACAACCCTATTTATTTTATTTACACAATGATAATTTTACAATATTAGAATTAATCTAATTTATGTGATTATGTGATTAAGTAAATTAATAAGAAGAAGATGTATGAAATTTGACTATGAAATATAAATACTAAAGTGATTATGGTGATTATATTAATGATGATTCTAATGACAATTTTTGGGATTATATGATTAGGTAAATTATAATGTGACATGCTAAACATTATTCTGGTTTTAACTAGATTAATTTTAGATTGATTTCCTAACAACAACAATATTATGAAAATGATACTAGTGAGATTATAATTCATGATGATTAAAATTGCATAAGTAAATCAAGGATGGAGAATTACCGTAATTGGAATGCGATTATGTAAGAAATAAAGTAAAGAACAATTATCCAACCCAATAACAAAAACTTATAAAAACACTGAAGGAACACTAAGAAATAAACTATATTCTAAGACTTGTAAGGAAGGAATAAACTACTAGATTATTATGCACTAAATTGTATGAAAAAGTATGTAAAGTTGATGATAAAAAGTATGCTAAAGATAATATGATAATGTATATGAAGTTGTTGTTCTCATTGTTGTGATGATCATTGGCTTTTATAGGGCTGCATGGTTGCTGATCCCTCGTCCAAATTCGTACCCTAGTCAAAGCATTAATGTACTCATTTAAGCTCGGTTGAAGAAGAGCCAAGTAACGTCCACTTGCATAAATACCCGATCGGGTATTTGGTAATCCGATCGGGTTTATGTGTAAGATGGATTTTCCGTCTTTTCATCTTAGGCACGGAATCCTATGCCTTGGTCTTGGTCAATGCAATACGAAATTGGGCTTGGGCTGATCTTCTCTTGACTTGGGTTGATATTTTCTTTTGAGTTTCAAAGCCAAAGTCCAAAATAAATCCAATTGAGGAAAGATGTAGCGGAATCGTAATCAAATCGTGAACTGGCTATCATCAATTCCTTGAAAACTCGTATCCTAGTGCCTTTGCTCCATAAAGTAGGAAAATATAGCAAAACCGCTTCATTTCCTATAAAACGAGTCAAAACACGCAAAACAACTAGAATAGCAATATTAGCTCGTTAATCACTTAACAAAGTGCATAAATCGTATAGAAATTGAGCTAAAACGGGGGATAAATTAGTACAAAATATCACTTATCACTGACTTGAGTCGGATTTGATGTTGTAAGCTTTTATTTACTTTCCTTTTTGATAATGCATAATTAGAAATTAAACGTAAATAACCTGAATTAGCCATGGTGACTAGTCTATCTGCCGCTTCAAAAATTTCCGCCTTAATTAGACGAACACACAGTCTACCGCGCCATCCATGAGAAAAGCAGAAAATCTCTCGCTTCCATATTTTTCAGTTGTGCAAAGTCCTTCCATCCGGTTGAAAAGATTCTTTTGAATGAACCGCCTTTGTTGTCACGGCTACTTGTCAGCGACATAGGGTGCATGTTGCCGGTGTCGAGATCATGGAGATTGATTGCATTTTGGTTGGCTTGAAGATTGGGTTCTATAAGTTTGAACCAAACATCAGATGAGATTCTGCATTGGGAAAGATCAGACGTGGAGAGCTTCTTTCTTAAAGTAATAACAGCCATGGTTGTTTCTTGAAATATAACCGTTAAAAGATTTTTTTTTGGGGTTTTCTACATGGTACCCCTGTGTTTTTTCGAATTCTACGTGGTACCTCTTAGTTTTTAAAATTATCAATAGTACCCTTATACTTAGTAAACTACTAAAAATCGAGTTTTAAAACGGTTAATGTTTACAAAGAAAATATGTTTATGATTGTCTAAAGGATATTTATGATAACGACATGCAAATTATTGTCAAAAGATCAATAAAAAGTGCATAATATAAACGTTTAAAACAGACAGATTAGTGAATTATGGGTATTTTGAGAGGTTTGCATTAATTTTAAGGGTATCATGTAGATTTTGAAAAAACGAGTGGTACCATGTAAAATTTGGAAAAATACAGGGGTACCATGTAGAAAAACCCTTCTTTTTTCACTACAACAAATTAGCACTTGAGCCACGATTAAATACGTGGCGCAAGTATTTAATTCCCGTGGCTATAGTGATTTGCCACGGGAAACTGGTCGTGGCCCGTGTGACTTTATATTTATATGTTTGGGAGTCCGAATCTGATTTACCGTCATTGTTATGTAAATTACCTTTTTACCCATATTCAATTATAACCCACTTACTCACCAACACTAACAAGAGCACAACTTAATAGAATATACTAGCTAATGGACGGAAATAGGTTGTTTCTCACCCAAAACTCACCTGAGCATGTAATATGACCATAATACCCTCATTTAACACCCCTTGGTCTACCTCTCTCATTAACCTAATAATCACTCGCTCCCTCCTCATTTTTTACTCTGTAACTGTAAAAACTAGATTTTATGCCCGTGCGATGCATGGGTCTACATTAATGTCATTTCTTAAACTTTCTATAACAATTAACTTATTGAAATAATCTTTTGAAATTTGACGTTTTAACTTATTTGAGAAACTTTTAAGTACGTATGAAGTTTGATCATTAACTTATTAACTTTTAACAATATATAATACTAACATGAATTAAATTTTTATTTGATTAATTATTTTATATCGTAATAAAATAAATCAAATGTTATCACAAGCGTTAAATTTAATTTAACTTTTTATGGAAATGGTATTCTTTTATTTGATAAAATTATGACATGTTGCTAACTTACGGTCTTTCACCATGATGAAATATGAGCAGACAATCATGAATTAGAAAAAATAATGATAATTCTACTCTTCAGAAAACAATATACTTACCTTTTTGAATTTGTTAGTCCCATTGTCATTTTTCGTGAAAAATAATACGAGTAATTTATTATCTATATTAAATAGTTGATTACCATACTCATATCACAACTTCTCTAAAATAAAATAAGTTGGTGGTAATTTTAATTGTTATGAGTTTTTACCCGTAAAAGGGCTCCAAATTGTATTTTATAAACCCGGTGGTTGCTAACATTGGTTCTTATCAACTATCCGTAATACTATATACATTGTTAAGTTATTGTCATTTAATTTATAATGTTGGATAACTTAAAAGTCGTTAGTAAAAGTTAACCAAATAATGTGATACACGCATAACTCAATATAATCTCCAAGTTGTGAGAATGACCTTTTTCTTTTTGATATAGATGGTTAATTATATGATGGTGTCTTATGCATTAACTTTTCGTAGTATATGATAATTTCTACATGCAACTTGATTAATAATAATTTTTAGTTAAGTCTTAATTAGGGTACATTGATATGCAAATGTTAAACACCCATACCTTAAGTAGTTTTCAATACTTTCCATGTCTATTGTATAGTTCTATTATTATATGTTCACCTTCACCTTGTTTCTTATACAGAGTAGGAGTTATAGAAAATAAGACAATGTTAATTTTTAAGTATGTGTGTTCTAAGGAGATTGAAATAGGCATTACACTACCATCAAAAGCCAGTAATATGAAGTATGTAACAGCTAATATGATAAAAGTTATATTGACGAAATCTATCTTAATAAGTTCATAGGTATATTAAATATTCGTCTTCCACCAAAAAAAAAACTATACTTTTCAAACCTTAACCCTTTTCAAAAACCGATACATCACGTCCTATGAAGCTACTGAAATCTATACTTTTTTTGTTTCTTATAAACAACCTACGATCAATCAAATAGAAAATATACAACATGTTAGAATCTTGAAAACTAAATATAACGGAATGAAAATACTAAAGAGTAAAAATGAATTTATTGATTACAGTCTGTTTGACTAAATTGTAGAAACGACTATATTGCGAAAGTTAAACAAATATACATGATTGATAGGCTATCGCAAAGCTAATCAAAGATAAATACCCTAGAGACAAATGAATGTAGTAACAAGGGTCGAACACAAGGAGACGAGAGTTGCTATACTACTTCAATCTCACACATAACATACTACTTCAATCTCAAGTATAAGCAAAGGGGTGGGTTTATGTTATCTGGTGTTAAGCTTTTTCCGGAATAATGTTAAGGCTTCCTTTTGTAAAGCGGTGGCTCTTAACAATTTGAATAGATTTGCTTAGGCTCAACTCTCTTTCGAGGAGGCAAGTGTTTTAGAACCTCAAAACAGGGACATTATCCGTGAGTTGGAAGAAGTTAGGAAAGCTCTGGAAATTAATCACAATGGTAAACGAAATGTGGTTGACCTCTTGGATGCGGATGAAGTCAGAGTTGGGAAAAAGTGCGTTACTTCTCTTCAAACTGAAGAAGAAGAAGAAGATTTGGGGCAGAATATGGTTGCTACTATCAGTTCTTCTTTGTCACAATTGCATGAGTTAGCTACCTCGTCAGCTGAGTATACTCTTTTAGAAAGTAATAGTGTTCGACGGTGTATTAGTTCGCCTGAAGAGTCTATATACTTTGGGAGTGCTACTGCGTCCTCTGAGGCTTTGAATGACACCTTAGCTCAAATCCCCCACAATACCATTTTACTAACAAGAAAAACCCTCAAAGTAATTTAATTTTATCCTCTAAAGATTACGAGAAATTACTGCATGGGAAATATTTGCAGTTCTTTCGCTCGAGGTCTTTGTCTTACATGAGTGTTTGTCCCCTCGCCTCTAAATCCATTTCGACAGAACGTCCCCCCGAAAAAGCAGTTCCCACTTTTTCTCCCATAACGGAGAACTCCTATAAAGATATTGTTGTCAAGCAGGCAGGAAGTGTTGAATTTGTTCAAGAAGATGTCAATTTACAGTTGATAAGAAGCAGCGTCTTAATTCTGATTCTCCCTATGTTAGCAAGGTCTCAATGACCCAGTTCGAATTTGCAGTGGTCAGAATTCGTCTACAAATCAAAGGAAGATGCATTGTGGATCGTATGCATACTAACAATCGAATAGGCCGCGCTTCCGTTGATTTGAAGAAAAGATCTTTTGTTTTTGTCTATGTTTTTACTTCTATTTGCAGGTACACTCGCACTCATGATACAGTTGTGAGGAAGAGGTACACTCAATCGAGTTTGACGGTCATTATCATCCATTCATCCCCTATAAAAAAAAGACGTATTTCCACTGCAGTAGAAATTACTTTGTAGTACTTATTTTATCTATGACAGTTTACTTTTGTCAAAAAAAAAATTAATGAAGAAGCTAAGATTGTCATTTATTTATTTCTCAAATAGAAGTGGCTGATGGCCATTCAATAAATTATACAAAAACAATGAAGCCGGGAAAAAATCTCACTTATTTTCTGGACAATTCAGCAAAATATAAAATATAAAATATAAATACTAAACCAAAGTTAACCGTGGATTGCAAGGTATAAATATTGGTTTGTATAATAATTATATCAAATACTCCCTCCCTTCAACTCCAAATAACCCATGATGTCATGGCACACAAGTTAATGGCAACATGTCATGGCACACAAGTTAATGGCAACATAAACAACAATAAAAGAGAGGAAGTGAGCCTGAATAATTATGGATAATTATAAGATTTAAAACATGATTAAATAAAGCTAAACTTTACCAAGTGGGGCTGAAAAGTTGAAAGTCCCACCCTATTCAATTTCCCAAAAATGCAAAGTCCCACTAAAATCAGTTTCCCACCAATGAAAAATTGAAAGTCCCACCAAATTTCAGTTTCACACACATTGAAATGTTTGAATGTCCCACCAAATAAATACACATTCACTTTTGCCATTAGTTCACGTTTTTTTACAATGAAAGACGGGGGTATCCGTTTTAAGCTTAATTTGATTAACTATATATGATCATAAGTTTTGCCAATCTACAATCACACAAATTAGGATATTCTAGTTATATTATTCCGACGGGAATTTCCAATTAGGGAATTTTATCTTTTGATCCTCATATTCACCATTGCTAAAGACAAAATGAATTTTACAATGAAAGACGGGGGTATTCACTTTTGCCAATCTACAATCTTTGTGTGAAGCTATATATGATCATAAGTTGAAGTCCCTATTATATATGCACAAATTCTCATTAAAGACGGGGGTATCCGTCTTAAGCTTAAGACGGGTATCATATTCTCTCACAAAATACCCATCAAGGGTGAGTGGAGAAGCACATGGGGGGTGCCCACCTTGTCCCCTCTACCCATTTCCTCTCACAAAATACCCGTCACAAGCAAGACCTACTGTTATATATGCTTCTTATTACATTCTCTTTCTCTTTCTGTATGTCCTCTTTTTTAACAAGCTTATCAGGAGAGATATCCGGGACGTATGTCAACAGGCTGAATGTAATTGGGCATCAATGGTACTTTCTTCGAACCATGAATCGTATAAAGCTAGCGTCAGGTCATTCGAAGCAAAACAGCTAGTGAAGTGAAGGATGAGGGGTCTCTTCCCCCTGTACAAGAATATATTGAAAGCGCCTCTAATCGAAGAAAATCTCTTCTTGTGATCAAATATCAACGCAATCGAAGTGTCGCTGAGATACACGGCCGTTGGATCCTACTCTAGTGCATTAGGAAGCAAACTCGATGGGAAGAGCTTACAACTGTCCGTAATACATGTACCAAGTACTCAGAAGGCTATTGTTTACGCTTGATAGGATAGGGACCATGTATGCACCAGTTTACTATGGTAAAACATAGAGACGGTTTTCAGATTATTTATTGCCAACTTGAAGTAATTATGCTTCAAGGAGCCGTTTACACCCGTGATTTTTTCAGTTTTTTATTTGCGTGCACAATTTTTATTAGAAACCATCATACAAGGCTTGCTAATTATTACTATTAGCCTTTTGTAAGAAAGCAATGAAATTGGGAAAATTCTCACTTATTTTTTGGACACTTCAACAAAGTATAAATTACATAAACTAGGATGAACTAAACGGTGGACTGCACCGGTATAAATGCTAGTTTGTACAATAATTATATGTCAAATACATGTATCCTTTTCAGCTCGGAAAATAAGGTGAGGTGACCGTCAAGTGGAACTGTTGATCAAAATAAAAGTATGATTTGATCATATAACTGTAATTAAACAGGTGGATGAGGTCTTGGGTAACTTCATCAATGTGCTCTCAAATGATGGCTTATTTACCGTATCCTCGCATATAATTGATAATTCATCTAAAACTACTGTAATTTTTAGAAGAAACCTGACCAGCTCTACTTCCCGTTCTGAGCCCCAGCACTTCTTGATATAAATTCTTTTTAGATAACACTTGCAGCAAGGAGGCGGTTCTTGATTTTTTCTAAAGAACTGTCGCTCCAACTCGGCACGGTCTTCGTCATCATCATCACGACCAGAAGGCCGGCTGAGGTACAATCCCTGACACACAATAAAGAAACATGATAGTATCGTTGCCAAACATTGTGTATTGTGATTAAGTGACAACTGTCAAGAAACTAACCTTTGGAAACCCAAGTGTTTCTAAGATAGGTGAGCTCTTAAGAAATTCCAACAAAACTATATCCCATTTACTAGCTACTTCATGGCCTAGTTTCAGATGTCGAAGATTGTGAAACACGGGAAGTTGATTCTTCGACTCTTCACGATCCAAAACCTTCATACAAAGAGAAACCTAGATAAATTCACGTACATAAAAATAATCGGAAAGTAAAACAAAACAATTTAAAAATAAAAATAAACCTAAGCAGCGTCTTTGGATCTACTAGACATGAAATTAAAGGTAATCAAGTTACACGCGAAACAAGTATTAAGATAGAGATCGACTAACCTGCACACATGAGGTCATCAAACGTAAACGCTGAACGTTAGACACAGCTGTAAGAAGTCTAAGCATGCTATCTAGAGACTCGGCAGGAGTATCCAAATTGTTCCAAACGTTAATTGAAGCTTTAAAAAGAGTCTTCATACTTGGGGCAATAGAGTAACGAAGACCTAGAAGGTCACCATATTTGAACCACTTCAAATTAGGTGTATCAATACTTATAAAGTCACTGTACTCGTCATCTCTATTAAGATATAGTCTCAATTTCTGAAGCGACCGTGAAGATATGATTACAGAATTTCCGTATTTCCACCAGCAATTTATATAAAGCTCTTCAAGTGAAGGACATTTGGAAACTAGCCTAGTCAAAAAATCATCCTCCGGAATGATAATCGAATGAAATTGGAGTACTTTTAAGTTGGGCAACATAAAGGAAGGCATACTAGAAACTAGTTCAAAATCAAGATTAGTGTCGAGCTTCAACACCTCTAATGTTTGACAAGCAAAGAGAGCTGAGGGAAGCTTCCCCGGCATCCTCACATGAATACGCAGATCAATCTTCCGAATACCACTATAATTTAACGGAAAGCCTATCCATTTTTGAAGGAGGGTAGATTCTACGTCAGGGAAACAAGCTGCGCCGCAGACATTAGACGGCTCGTAGAAATGACGCTGACTGATCTTCAAGTCTCCACCAAACCCAATTCTAAACCTGCTAAGATGAGGAGATTGGGATGTTTGGAGTACATTATTGACAAAAGTCTTAAAAAGCGGAAAGTCGTCAACGAATAGAGGATGATTGCTAGCACAATAAGAAATAGGCGAATCATCAAAGTCGAGGGCTGTCAAATACATAAAAGCGCTCCCCATCTTCCTGGACGAGAGGCTGGCAACAGCAGCATCCTTGGTGGGAAGCAATGAAAGTATTTGACATATCAATTCATCCGGTAAACCATTCAACCGATCTGTATTACATTTTTTCAATCTGAAATCCATAGTTGTTTTAATCCTGAATCAGAACAACCAAAAAAAAAATCATTTTGATGATTCTTAACAAATTTAATCATGGCGCATCTGAAAGAACACAGCGTAAAAAAAAGATAAACTGAGCTAAATTAGTTGAGTAAGTCTTGTTTAAGACGGGTCAAATACAACCACATGATAGACAAAACTGTTGGTATTTCCTAGGCAACAAGTGAGTGATTTGGAATGTATTTGACCCGTCTTAAGCTTAAGACGAATAATGTCCGTGTTAAATGAGAAATTGTGAAATAAGTTAGTTATAGGCTTATAGCTATAGCTGGTAAACAACCGCTTTTGATTAAAATACTTGTGACAAAGAATAGACCAACTGAGCTATAGCTAGCTAGGTAAACAAATGATTGGGGCGGAGGGAGTATATTTGTACTTGACAAATTAAGTCATCTGCTAAACACTAGCTAACTAACCAATCTATATACTTGTTTGTCTTGCTTCATTCGTTGATTTAAATCAAATTTTTGGTATAACAAATTAATGAATTGAGCTAAGTCCTCCAGTATATATAAATAAAAAAAATCAAATAAAAGAGAGAAGAGAGAGACTTACTGAATAAAATTAAGAAGGATGAGATTAATAAGCCAAAACAAGTTCTCCAGTATATATAAATAAGAATGAATCCCATGTTACATGAGTGAATCCATATGCAATTAGGAATAATTAACTTATTCCCTTTATTATTATTCCAAATCAATATCAAATCAAAGATCATGATATTCAACTTTAGGAATTTTTATCATACTGCTTTCCTATTTCCATCTGAATTTTTAAATAAAAATAAAGTTTAGGAAAACAGGGTTGATGGGAGGAGATGTAGTGAGTGACGGGTAGATAACTAGATATCGGTTTGAGAGTTTGAAAAGAGAGAAGAGATTGGAGATCAGAGACGAGTGAAAGAGTTATTACTATTTAGTGGCTAAACAGGTTTTGGGAATATTATTTGGGGTTAAAAACTTATAGGGTTTTTCTACGTGTTATCCCTCTTTTTTTCGAAATCTACATGGTACTAGGGGTGGCAATCGGGTCAGTCGGGTCGGGTTCGGGTCGGGTCATGTCGGGTTCGGGTCGTATTGGGTTCGGGTCGTATCGGGTCAGACAACCCTTTCGGGTCGGGTCGGGTCGGGTTCGGGTCGTTATCGGGTCGGGTCATTTTCGGGTCAAATGATACATCGGGTCGGGTCGGGTTTGGGTCGGGTCGTAATGGGGTCCGGTTATTTTTTCGCAATATTTCAATATTTTTCCATTAAATCTAGTTTTAAATTATTATTTGGTTTAATTAATTCATTATTAAGTCAAACATATCAATTTAAACAATAAATCACTGTCATTTTGATCATTATTAAGGTTAATAATTGTCAGAGCGTCAATTTAATCGGGTCAATATCGGGTCGGGTCAATGTCGGGTCGGGTTCGGGTCGGGTTCGGGTCCCTGATTTTCGGGTCGTCAACGGGTTACGGGTCGTCATCGGGTCGGGTCGGGTCGGTTTCGGGTTGCAGTATTCTCGGGTCGGGTCGGGTCGGTTTTGCTCGGGTTTCGGGTCGGGTCAGACTTGCCAGCTCTACATGGTACCCCTTCATTTTTCGAAATGTATGTGGTATCTCTAAACTTAATGAAAACATCTTAAAATACCCAAAATGTAATAATCGGCCTCGTTTAAACGTTTATATTATGCACTTTTTCTTGATATTTTGACAATTTTTTGGCATGCCATTAAGATAAGTATCGTTTAGTCAATCGTAAACATATTTTCTTTATAAAATTTAGGTGCATTAAGACTTGATTTTTAGTAGTTTGGGTATTTTATGTACTATTTGCTAAGTTTAGGGGTACCATGTAGATTTCGAAAAAAAGTGGGATACCATGTAGAAATCGAAAAAACACAGGAGTATTATGTAGAAAAACCCAAACTTATAACTCAAAACTTACTGCCTAATTTTAGTGACAACAACTGAACAAGAGTTCAATCAAATGGAAACAAATTTCTTACTACAACGATAAAGTTTGGGGTTCGAATCTCAAATGTGATATGAATAAACCTAAGAGCTAGGTTGCACGGACACGGCAACTTTCGAGCCCATACGTGTCGGAGGACACGGCTCAAAACGTTCGGGACACTCCAAAAACCGTGTCTTCGGTTTTCTTTTAATTCAATGCCGTGTCGGACACGGCCCAAGTTGCTTGGACACGGTCCGTTTTCAGGGACACGCCTAATTAGGCTTTACAAACCAAATCCCCCATCTTTTCCACTTCTCAACTTCTCAAACCAGTGTTCTCTTACACCAACAACCTCCTCGCCGTCGTCCACCGCGCAGTCGACCTCTCCCTGTCGCAGCCTCTCCCCGTCGTCACCAGGTTTTTGTGCCTTTCTTGGTTGTGAGTTTTCTCTAATTTCTCAAATTTCTCTACTTTAAATGGTTCATAAATTAAAATGTTGTTGTTGTTAAATTAAGGTGGTGGTGTTGAATAATTGAAGTTTTGAAGTGTTGATTTGATCAAAATGTTGTTTTAAAGTAGGATTTTCGAGTATCATTTATCGATAGGATTTATGGGGTGGGGTGCTTTTATCAGTAGGATTGACAAATTAAAGTGCTGTTTGACTTTTGATGTCTCATAAAAAAAAATGGTGGTCTTGCTGTGTAACATTTGTGTAATGGTTGTAAATTTATTAGTGTACTTATTTTTTTGACGCAACATTAATTTAGTTTAGGTGTAACATAAATTCTCATTGAAAACGGTGTAAATTCGTCTTCAATGAAAACGGGTCAACTTCCCTCTCACAAGGAGGTAAGTGGGAGAGCAAGTGCGATCAATTTGGTTCCCCACTTGTATTCCCACTTGCCTCCTTATGAGAAAGAATTTGATCCATTTTCATCGAAAACGGATACACCCGTCTTCAATGAGACTTACCGTAGATGTAAATGGATACAGAAAGTCTCATTGAAGACGGATCGACTCATCTTAAATTTAAGACGAGTAAAAGTCCCCTCACAAGTAGGGGGACAAGTGGGGGGCTCCATTTGCCACCTACTTGCACCCCAGTTGCCCTTTATGAGAGGGACATTGTGTCCGACACGTATGGGCTCGAAAGTTGCCGGGTCCGTGCAACCTAGTGTGACACACCTAAACCTGGTAGAAAATAGTGTTTTGTAAGATGATTTAACAAAAGTGTTACGCAAAACGAATAAACCATCACGCAATCATGATCTACATTATGACATTAGGGGGAAAAAGTTACAAAAATAACTTGTTTTACAGTATATTCTCGTGAACGACTTATATAAGTATTTGGGTGGTGAAGTTTCTTAAAATCCAATTTTTTTATAGAGAGCGTATACATAAGAGTAACACTTTTAGACGTTGACGCAACTAAGAAAGGTTTTTAAGAAAATCCCAACAAAAATAGAGAAATGTGAAACGTTTTTTTGTTTTGTTTTAAAACTGCTCAATCGAGCCTTTTATATTATTAATTAATTATATTATATTGGACAGATTCAATTTATTCTTATGAATAACATGTGTAATAAACTGTAATTGTATTAACATCATAAGATCCGTGACAAAGGCAGGCCTTAAACAAGATCTTCTGGTTGAAGTATCGAACCAAGGACCTTGTTGAGTATCCCATGAATTTCAGCTGGAATGAGCCCTTCCCGAGCCTTCAGTATGACGTATTTGAGGACACATTTGCTCTAACTCCATGTATAAGTGTACACTTTTCCAACAAAGTTGAAACCTTGAAACCCAGTCGTACAACGTAAACTTGCCTTTGTTTGTTAGATCAAGTCTGCTGAACGGAAAAAGAAGGAAATTGCTGTAGGTAAGGCTATGCACACAGAAATGAAGAATGACAGATGCAAGGAGATCATGGTATATCAATCAGAGGCGTCATTGTGTATTCATCCAAACATTGGTGTTAAGTTACCTCAAGAAGTCACCGGAGATCTAGTGCAGCATTTATATGTCCATCACTAAAATATAAGTGCGCATTTTCTTCTATGTCGCCCAACCTGCAGTGTCATCAGTTTCAGAAATTTAGCCGTTAAATATCAGAATACGAACGATGCCTCATGTATTTCAGTTTTTTAGGTTTCCTGTTTACCTGTAGACGTAGTTGACCATAATACCGCCACTCTGAGATAGTCCTTTCTCTGATTTGTCTGCCATCCAGTTTAACCTTTCAACCATCTGTTTCACAATGTAATGATACAAATAATGAGAAGAAGTTCGATGTAATCACACAATTAATCAAGCACTTTCGTAAAACTTTGAGCGCTTCAAGCTTAAATTAACAAAAGCGTCAGTTGAAACTATCGGTATTTGATGCAAATGAAATATTGGCACAAATAAAAGTGTATAGAGTTTACTAGTAAACAGTTACACATTCACAGATATTTTTTGAGCTAAAATAAACTAGCATGATACTTCCATTGAAAAAAGCTTGTGGCTTTGAACATACCGCTCCATTCTGCAAGTGAAAGTTTGCGACAGGATCCAGAGCTTTTCCTCTCTTTTTTTCCTGAAGAAGGTACCTAGGATCACAAAGTTTGTTATTCAATGTGAAATATTGACATGTCAATATCTATAGATGGAGATAAAAGGAGACGGTTTCTAGGAAATGTTGGTCCGGCTTTAGCTGATTCGGAACATAAATTAACTTAGTACCAGTGAATCTTCTACGAGATGGTCTTACATGTGAGACCAACAAAAGTTGTATGTATTCCCCGTTTGATTATTGGCTTAAGCTCTCATATAAGACTGCCTCGTATCATGTGTGAATTAGTAATGGCAAGGAATGCTCCTTAAATCCCAATTTTTCTAACATTATTGCTTACTTTCCAAAAACCTCTACAGCTCCATTGAATCCAGTACCTGGCACAAAGTCTCATCAAAATACGTTTGAGCACCACCAAAATTTGATCGGATTTGCTCCACTCATGATTTGGAGATTGCAGCAAGTTCAACATGACTTCCATGCCATTTCTCCCAGGAATAGAGTTCCTGCAACTCATAAAATAAGAATGCCTTGTTTTAATACGGACTATAACATAAAATGCTCATGCAAACGATCAAAGATTAAAACAGCTAAACTTTGAGATATTTTATCTTTCACATGTATCAAAATTAAAGTAAAATATGTGAAGGATCAGATACATCAGGTCATACTAAGACCCACCAAAAAAAAATTATGTGACACGATCCTTCCTCATCCAACCAGCAAAGTGCCTCTTTCAAGATTCGAGGATAAAAAAAGATGACAAATCTTTTGTTCACTTTCCCCTTCCTCCACCTCTCAACTCTCAAACACATTCTCAGTATTAAATCAGATTTAATCATCTGAATATTAAAAATCAACTAAGAAATGAGCTAGAATATAACATCAAGATGTGAAAACTTGTGTACTCCACCATTGTAAATTGCCTCATGTTGTAAAGTTGTGTTTCTCATCACCGTAGCCTTTCAAGGTAATTTCGAGGGCACGTTATCTAGTTGAACAGGAATGAAGGACTTTTCTTCCATGATAATAATGGACAAATACTCACCTCAGTGCTCCTAAAAGTTCCTTTTCCTCGTCCGCGGTCAAAATATTTTCTCGAAATGCAGACCCAGCAGAAGATTCCTGGGAAGAGCATGACAAGTCTGAAGTGACTGCTTCAGCAAGCTTGGACTGAGATGCCAACTTTGACAAGAGCCACTTCATGAACCCTGGAATTGGGCTAAGCGTTGCAAATGTCTGAACAACATAATGGGAAATCATTCCATATCCCCAAAATGATTTGGGATCGTCTAACATAAATCCACATTTGTAAAATAGTGAAACAAAATGAACATATATAAGAAAACGAAAGGAAAACACTATATGAATAGTCAATACTAATACAATTGGGAGTCCTCAGAATGTGGAAATCATTTTTAATTAGCCAATCTACAAATATGATTTCCTGAATGTTACACTTTACAATTATGCTACTGAATCTAACAAGGAAGAAAATTTAAATGCTTAACTGCCTCACTGGAGTAGAAAAAGTATACTTATACTTACGTTGATTTGTGGCATATCCTTCTTAACCAATTCAATCACACGTTTGATAAGAAATTTTCCCAGATTAACCCCTGCCAATCCTGGCTGCCAAATTTAAGAAAAATATTCAAATTATGATAAACAGGATGAATGGGTTCAAACAACAAGAGAAAGGATTATAATTAACAGACATGGAAAATAACAAATGACAAACCGACAAACTATGCACTCTCAAATCAAAGCCGGAGAGATCAATCCACATGGAAGATTATAAATTTATGGCCTTTGGGCCCAATAACAACACACGTAACATGAGTGCATAACTCAGTGAATAACTCAAAAATATTTTTACCTGAGTTGATGATATCGAGTAAAACAATGCACATGTTGCATCACATTCAGATGTTGGTGGATCATCCCACAAGACTTCCTGAGAAGTTTAAAAAAAAGGAAATTATAACACTTAGCAATTGCGGAGGTGGAAAAAATAGTTATCTCTTTTCTTTTCAGTGAAGGATATGACTAGCAATACCTGTATAGTCTGTGCAACATTTTTAAGCAGTGCTACTTCAATAAAGATCAGGGGTTCACCTAAAAAAGGATTAGTATGTCCAAGGTCAGCTTGAACCAGTAATCTTATACCAAATACAAAGCTTAAATATGCCCACAAAACTAAAGCGCGAAAATTGACAATTTTTTTATTTATCCCCCATAATTCACATAGGTTTTCGTAGTTTTAGTACATTATATATGACATTCCTTCCTATGATGGTTTACTACAGTTTTGAATACCGGAAAGTGTTATACTAGTAGACTGTTGACAAGAGAAGCGTGGTGACATAGGATCAAGATGTTTGACTGAACTGTTAAAACCCCAACTGAGAAGAAAAACTACTGAAGGAGTGAAACTATGCAAATGTTTGTTTTAGTTATAGAATGGAAGACATGCCAGTTGTGTAAAAGCGTGAGAGAAAGGAAAGAGTAGTTTACACTGGGAAAGGGTCTTACCAGGAATTGCAGGATGCAAGTACCCAAAACAGCGACGCCCGACTCCAAGTCTCCTCTTAAGATCAATTAGACTGCTGATGGGATGAACAGCCTTTTCACCAAATCTTCATAAGTTTGCAAGCTGAGCAATTCATTACCATTAAATATACACCAAGTAATAGAATAAGACCTCGTATGCCACAATCTTTTCCAGCAAAGAAGCAGGATCATCCCAAGTTATTTGGTGGAGCTCCAAGGCAGCTGGACTAAGCCATGTGATAAGCTTCTCTTTCAAGTACGAATCCAGTGCGCGTAAAGATGTAATGTTATGTTCCCTGAAATGTGAAAATTCTCGAATTGTTTACTTATCATGTGTGATGCTTCAATCAAATTAAACAGGGAGAATTTATTGGATAGAGCATCTCCGAAAGATATCAACATCAGTGCTACAGATTATTAGTCCCTGTGTGTCCTACACCCTATATTTGAGAATTTCACTGAGTGGGTTGTTGAATACTCCCTCCCATTCATCATATTCTTTACAGTTTTCTTTTTCGGTATGTTCCACAAATTCTGTGTTTCCTTTTCCGGGTCTATATATATAATGAAAACAACATAAGAAGTAAGAACCTCTAAAAATCACATGGATGTGAGGTCCTAAATATCCGCACCAAAAGGAAATGTAAAGAATCTTTTGAACAGGAGGGAGTACCTTTTAACTAATTCAGCAGAACTTAAAGAAAAATGTTTTAGCTAGATCAGTCTAGTAGTAATTGCATTGGACGACATTATATTTATCCCGTGTTTAAGATCTATGATTTTAACAGAGGGTTAAGGCTATATACATACATCCAACTACCCTTTACCGCTTCACTAGTGGGACCCCTTGAGGCACTGATTAGTGTATAGTCGTTGTAGTTGTTTACTTGTTCACAGCTACGGGAACATCCATTCTGAGAAAGGTCCGCACCTTTACTGAAACTATGTCTACACCATTTTCTAAATACCGTAATCAATTACAGCTTCATGTTTATAGAATTTCATATAAACAAACAGCTGCAGAATGATTATGTAATGCAATAAATTAATGTCCTTACTCAAGAATAGAAAGAATATCGGCACGAAGTGAACATAAGAACTTCAATCCTCCAGGATGTGTGTTCAGCCTTTCAAAAAGAACTTCATAAGTTGGTTGAAGAGCGTGTCTCAAGTTTCTCTCAGTCCTATAAAATGTGGACAGCAACCCCTCATCCTCAGCACTACTTTCACCTTTATCATCCACCAAAGTATCAAGGAGTCAAAACCGTAACAACATTACAAAAATAATTTCAGAAAAATATACTCGATAAGTCAACAAACCAACCAGAGGGAAGCTGCAGCCCAAGATACTGCTTTATAAGGTCACGAACATGGTTCCGGTTAAGGTCATAGTCTTTGGCAAGTACCATTAGCAATTTCCGTCTGTTTTCAATAGAAAGATCATAATAACCCTGGTCCAAAAGAAAAGTAACACGATCAAACTAAATAGAATTTACAAATAGGCTACGGCTTCCTGTGCTAGACACTCATCAGACTAGTAGACAATAAACAGATAATTAACATCATCAATCCAATAACTTGCCAGCAAATATAATACTAAAAGGGGATATATGATGCACCTTTGAGAATTCATTCAAAACTGCATCCAAAACTTCACTTTTGTTCATTGTTATAGCTGAATGCATCGATTCTCTTACATGCTCCATTCCCCTGCATTTGAAGGTTTTATTAGCCTTTAGCCACAATGTCAGTTTCCACTTCCTAAGAAGTCGAATTCTCGCTATTCTTTGGTTCTAGGTAGAGAGGGAATCAGTAAAATGGCTTACTAACTAGCTGCACTTTTTCTGTTGTAAAGTATGAGTATCACTTAACTGATGCAACTCCGATGACAGAGTTTCCGTTTGACTACACTACATTTAAGTGCAATGACAAGAGAACGGGACACCCAAACTACATTTAAGTCTATAATCCATGCCTATAAGACGTCACAAGGGTTTATTTAGCTTTCATTGATCACGATTCCACAATCACCTTACAACTAAACCAGGGTTGCCTAACTCAGCATAAATACGCCACACCCGATACTCAACACAGTCTTAATGGAGTGCCTAACATATAGATTCATCACAGACACGATAATAGAATATACTCAAACCGATTCACACTTCTCTAAGTTGAGCAAAAACAAGCTCTTCCCTAATTTAACAGAACTGCAAGAGCAAAAACAACAACATATACAAAAAAGATTCAAACTTTATCTAAATTAAGCAACAAAAGGTAGAACCTTTGATGATTGTCTGAGAAACTGCAACTATGAACAGAATTTGGGACATCTTTATACTTTCTGGGTTCTTTGGAATTCTTATTTTCCTCAGAATTGACTAACATTTTGCTAACCTCGTTCTGCATGATCAAACAACATAGATATCAGAATGCTAATACCCCATTTAACGAAATAAACTATAAAACCAAGCTCTAAACTTTAGAAAAATTAACTAATAACCCAATAAAGAAAACGACAAATTCTTTTATAAGACCGTCTTACACAAGAATTATGACGAAAAGTAGAATAATACCAATCAAGTGCTATTCAAAACAGTAAGTAAAAGCTTTTAAATTTGGGATAGGAAATAAAGGAGCTTACGTTAGCAGGATTGTGGGAGAGTTTTGTAGAATCTGGAATAATGGAAGGTTTCATTCGAGTGCGCATTAAAATTGCTAAACCTTTTTTGTTCATCGTTCATTTGATTGGGAATTTTTAAGTTAATTTTGGTGAAAAAGATGGCTAATTTGTTTGTGTATCGCTTTCAATTAACAATCACTGGGTGGAATTCTTTAGAGAACAACCAATTAAACGTAAAGCAAGCTTTTGGGAAACTATTCATGCTGACCATGAGATTATTCACTTGATGTCATTGAAATCGGGTATATCGGTATCCACTCGAGAGGGGTCGGATCCTCTCTCACAAGGCGGCATGTGAGAGGGTAAGCCGGGAACTAAATGAATCATTATTTGCCTCTTTATAAGATAATATCCGACTAATTTTTATTGAAAACGGATATAACCCGTATTTAATGAAAATTTGTGAAGATTACTATGAACTTAATTTCAATTTCGATCTATTAAAGTTAAGTTTAATTCAGTTCAAATCAATTTCATTCAACATTATTGTTATTATAATAATAATAATTATTATTTAATATTATTATTACATATTATTTTATTTATTATTATAAATGATAATAATTTATTAATTACTATTTATATTTCATTTATTATTTTATTTTATTTTATTATATCATTATAATAACTATCCGACCCAAACTAACCCGATAATATGATATACCCGAACTAGCCGGACCCGGATCGGCTCGACCCAAACCCGATCCGATTGACCCAAAATGAAACAATTATCAATCCGAAGTACCTAAACCGAAATTAAGCAATTCCGCAATTTTTTATAGGACCATCTTGTATTATAAAACCACCCTAATAGAATAAAAGTCACCCAAAACAAAAGCCATCGACATGACGACAACTCCACCAAACCCAAAAGAGGAAACCCAACACTCTCCAGTCACCATGAGTTTCATTCACAGAAGCTACCGTGAACTCCACCATGGAATTAATACAAAATGAAACCGTGAGGGTAAGCATTGTTAGGTTCGTCGTTCATGGTGTATTGGCATAGCAAGAGGGAGAAGGAAGATTGCTTCTAGTTTGGGCTTCATTATAATTGGGCTGCTTGATACGAAATATGGTTCCAACAGCTAACTAGTCGACAAAGTTGCTTTGGTTCCCTAAAATCGCTGTAAAGTAGACTTGTCAAATGGGTCGGACGGGTCGGATTAGAGTATTTTTAACCTTGAAACTATTTTAAAAGTCTTCTTATTTAAAATTTTTACTAGTTTTATAACCGTGTAAATTTAGGCAGTCAAATCTCCGTGGCAAGCCGGCGGGAAGAGATGTTGGTACTCCATAGCAGAGGAATGATGATGACATCCCTCCCAGTTTCCCGCCATTTGTGTCTTCTCGCTTCACCTAAACCCTTCCCCTTAAACCACTCTCCTCGATTCCTAAACCCTATCTTCATTATCCACAAACACTATCCAATTAACTTCATTCCAAACTCTATATCTTTCTCCCAAGACTTCGATGTGGGACCCTATTTATCGTGTTCAATGCCGGGTCGCAACCTCAAAGTCGCTGTACTCGTCAGCGGCGGCGTCGACAGCAGCGTCGCTCTTCGCCTTCTTCATGCTGCTGCTCATTCCTGCACCGCTTTCTACCTCAAAATTTGGTTTCAGGTATTTATTATTAACTTGAATCGACGTACTTCGTCATTTGCTTACCTTTGCTTTTGGCATGGCACAAACACCAACGAAACCCAAGGGGACCATTTTGTGGGTACTTGTATTGGATGGCAAGCGTCAAATTACTCATCAACACTCTTCCTAAAAATGAAAAAGATAAACAAATGACAGGGTCGATGATGTATGATGGCTTCTTATGTTACAATAAGTGCTTCTTTTCTTGTAGGAGGACTTTGAGAATTTTTGGTCAGAGTGTCTGGCATATGTAAAGGCTGTGTGTAATCAGGTAATATGTTATAATCACTGCTTCTTGTATCAAGGATTATTTCGTGAATGTACTCATCTTCGTATCATCCTTCAGCCTGCTATGCATCTATCATCTAACTAGCGTTCTTGCAACTTCTTCTAGGTTGATGTTCCGTTGGAAGTCGTGCATCTAACCGATGAATATTGGGACAAAGTGGTACTATGCTTCACTCACCTCTTCACATTATACTTTCTGTGTGTCCACCAATACTAACACGCTTTGAAGATTTCTGCTTTCTTCCCAAAAAACATATCTGCTTATGAATTTCCGTCTTCCCTGCCAATAATAGATTGGTCGTGTTTTTTTTATAATTATTATTTTTCTTCACATTGTTCAAGGCTCTTGAGTCTTGAGACTGTGTGTTAGGTCTCTTACATTATCGAGGAATATCGGAATGGGCGTACTCCTAATCCAGATGTCTTGTGTAATACAAGAATAAAATTTGGTGAGTCATGCTTGTATAGCCTAGATGGTCTTAAGTAATTAGTTGGACTCTGATTTCAGTCTCATTTTTTTTAATCAACTACTTTGTTTATTGTGTGCCCTTTTTTAGGTGCGTTCATGGATGCTATCAGCAATATGGGATTTGACTATGTAGCCTCTGGACATTATGCAAATGTGGTTCACCCAGTTACCGATGATTCTGACCAGCCTTCTATTTTGAAGCTGTCAAGAGATGCGGTAAGTGTGTGGTACATTACTTTCAAATTGCCTGTATTCTTTTTATTCTTATACTACAGTCAAGGGTCGTTCTAGTGACGGGTTGATACATACCTGAAGTTACTGTCTGATAATAAACATCGTGAAATCTAATCGGTTTTTTGTGTGATAAAAATGCCAGGTGAAGGATCAAACATACTTTCTGTCGCATCTTGATCAAAGTCAGCTCAAACGACTTATGTTTCCCCTAGGCCATATCCCAAAGGTAAATGTTGTAGCTGAGTTTTACTTTAAGAATGTAGTTTTGCTGGATATGATGGTTTTAGTTTTTCTATATTGGTAAACAGTTACCATGAAACATAGAGTGTATCTAGAGCTCTAAGGCTTCTGTATATTAAGTAATTATGTCGTTGTTTAATTCCAGTTTTAGCATTCTGCATGATCAAAAACTTTTTTTCTTTTTTTTTTGTAAAATAAAATCTGTTTCCTTGCAGAATGAGGTTCGGAAACTTGCCATGCAGTTTTGATTTGCCAAACAAAGTTAGGAAGGATTCACAGGGGATTTGTTTCCTCGGAAAAGTATGTGTTTCTAATCTACCCTTGTGGCACTTTTTTTTTTGTGATCATCTGATTTTTTCTTCTTATTTTCCATGTTCTGTCAATTAATTACTCTCTCCGTCCCGGTCATTTGTTACCATTTCCATATTAGGGTGTCTCATTCGTTTGTTTACCTTTCTATATTAGGAAGGTAATCTATGAGTAATTTGATCACCCAATGGGACTATTGTCCACTTGTCATCCACCAAATGCCACAACAAGTGGTCCTCCACAATTTCCTTAATAATTGTGCCAAAAGCAAAGGTAAACAAATGACCGGGACGGAGGGAGTACAATTTTTATTTTCCATTTCGTGAAAACTTGAAATTTGTGTTTCATATGTATATGGTCAAACTTATGACTACTTTTTTGGGTTGTTTGTTTGTTAAGTAAGTCATTGTGTCAATTAGAATTTGATACATGAGCTATTTAGTTGTGTCATGTCATTTTGACTCAAATTTTATGCTTATGTTTAGACATTTTGGGCTGTTGTCTGCTCCATAGTGTTTACATGGCGCAGTACACGACAGACAGTGATACTAGCAGATAGTATCGAGCTTTTTAGTCCTAGCATCCCTGAAAGAAGATGAAAGACAACATGTATCGCTTTTTCCCACTAGGCCGTGTTGATGTTTTAAATATCATGTTGCTGTTTGCTGATACCATTTGATTAAACTAGGTGCCCACAGCTTAGTCACCTGTTTTGCCATTTCAGATAAAATTTAGTGATTTTGTGGCACGACAAATTGGTGAGATGGAGGGTGTCATATTGGAAGCTGAGACCGGAGATTTTCTTGGGAAGCACCGTGGTTTTTGGTTCTACACAATTGGTCAACGACAAGGTCTACGTCTTCCTGGGGGACCATGGTATATGTTTTCCTGATTCTTTTCAGTCCAGTCGTGCAATTATTTTTAATTTTCTTTTAGGATCTAGCTACAATGAGGCTTGTGGTATCGATACTTCGGCTTGATTATTGTCAAGGATTGGTGTTCTGTTCTACTCTTTGCTCTCTGCTGAACAAGTCTCGACTTTTATGTTCCCCGATGCTGACCACTCCTTTTTCAATGGAATTCATGCAGGTATATGGTTGAGAAGGACACTAAAAACAATGTAGTTTTCGTGTCAAGAAGCTATTACTCAATTGACAAAAGAAGACGTGTGTTTCGTGTTGGGTCCTTAAAATGGCTCAATGGAAAGCCTCTTGAGAAATTGAGTGACCTGCAGTGCAAGGTAAAAGTCATTCATCGTATATTTTGTTGTTTTATATTTGCACTGTTATTGTTTTTGCATGACAAGAAATGGTAATAATGTAATATGCTATTGTCAGAAAAACTCCTAATATATCTTCAGTAATTTTGCTAATGTCTTCTTAGTAGACTTGCCAATATCAGTAAGACTAACATCTCACTAAGGTTACTAATGTCTTAGTAGAACTACCAGACGGGTCATTTTGGTATATTACGAAGTTATGGTCTTGTTGGAACATCTTGAGTTTGGGCTTTTTACGAATGTGCTGTTAAGTATGGGTTATTATAATTTCGTTTTGAGTCAATAAATCCGTATCAGTTTTGCTTGGTCTACTCATGACCTACACTTGAACATTTTTCTCTCTTCTTTTTCCAGGTTCGGCATGGACCTAACTTGTATAGCTGCAGTTTAATGATAGAATCTTGTGAAAACAGCCGTGGAGATATCGCAGTAGTCTATTTGTCAGAGGATGATCAAGGGTTGGCAGCAGGACAGTACAGTTTGCTGCCTTCTACCAAGGAAACACTTGCATTGGCTCAGGCATTATACTCGAGTCATGGGATGACCAAGGTTTTCCAGTGTGTGGCAAGGCACTTGAAATTGCCAGACTACCTGATAAATCAAAGCTCGGAAAACCAGTTAAGATCACTGTAAAACCGGAGGACTCCCAAGCGTATTCCTATCAGAAGGTTGAGCATACCAATTCGTCAACTGAGACTGATAAGACAGAAGTTCCGATTTTGTCTTTGAGTCCGTCACTCAATTGGATGCAACGACTAAAACATAGGCTTCTGAAGCTCTTCTAGGCTTTGTCGTCCCCTGAATCCATTTTTTTTGTTCTTTGAGGCTGCTGTATTATGTCTTCTATGTTGGTTTCAAGTTTCAACATTAATTTCGAAAGCTTGTATTATAAAATCATGCTCATCATTATTCCCAACAACACTTCCTACAATATAAATAACCATTATTACAATGAATAGTACAATATAATTAGTTAGCTAACTAACTAATTTACCAAATGACTTAATTTGTCAATTACACATACTCCCTTCTTTCAATAATTTATTTACCTTTTAATTTATATATATTTATTGGGAAGAGTATTTTAATCAAAAATATTTGGAACCGAAGGAGTATATAACTAACTAATTTAGCTCAGTTTCTATTTTTACTGCTTGTTTGTGTTATTTCAGAAACATTACTTACTATTAAATTTGGCTCAGATGTACTTTAATCTAAGACAAATAAATAATTGAGACGGGTGAAGTATACGGACTACCGAGTATAATTTAGCAATAGATATTTTTAAGACTTGTATATACGATCTATTAAGTATTTTTAAGACTTGACTGCCACCTGTACAGCCAAGTCAAACAATCAGTCAAGTTTTGCGACGGAATTTCCGTCGCAAAAGTTGACTGATTGTTTGACTTGACTGCCACCTGTAATCCGTCGCTATTTACGTTTGCGACGGACTATTCCGTCGCAAATACTGTTGTTTGCGACGATAAAAAGCGACGGACACTATCCGTCGCAACTCCGTCGCAAATGTGTCTTTAGCGACGGAAATTCCATATCTGGCGACGGAGTAGTCCGTCGCAAACCGAACTTTCTTTTGTAGTGGGAGGAGCTTCAGAGAGGGCTTGGTCTTGGTGTCGGGTTAGAGTAGGGATGTGGACATGTGCTTGAGACAACTCATGGCCTACCTTGTGCATGCAAATTGGTTGATTTGAGTAGGAGAGGTATGAGGGTCCATGTTGATGATGTTCACGTTTTTTGGAAGACCTTGGTATTTGATAGTGTTGATCAAATGCCGAAAACCGATGATGATGAGTTTGATGGGTTAGTAGTGGAAGCTAGAAACAGTGACCCAGTTCGTCATAGATTGGTAGCCGAGAAGATGCGTGACGCCCTACGTCCGGAGGATGAGGACGTTTTGCCACCTCCTATTAATGAGAACCTGAAAGGCATCTTCTCGGCACCTTTTGTTATATTCATTTCAGGAATATGAGAGTAATTTGTCTTATAGGGAGTACCCATCATTTGTGGTAGTGATACGAGATTAGGTTCATAACGGTTCATGAAATCCCAAATGATATTATTATTAAACACGATTAGTAAACGGCCAAATATGGAAGGAAACTCATTAACAATTTCATCAATTCTATTTTGTATGAAATTAACCTCTTCAACATCGTTCATAGGCATGATGGTAGATGAGATTTTAGGGAGATAGTAGATGAGATAGTAAGTTTTGTGAAAAATGATGGTGGAGTGAGCTCCTTAAATAGAGATGAGGCTTGGAATTCGTTCCGAAAATGATGTGACAACTCAACTGACGACTTTAATAAAGTACTGAGCATGATGTGACAACTCAACTGACGACTTTAATAATGTTCTGAGCATGATGTGACAACTCAACTGACGACTTTAATAAAGTACTGAGCATGATGTGACAACTCAACTGACGACTTTAATAATGTTCTGAGCATGATGTGACAACTCAACTGACAACTTTAATAAAGTTCTGAGCATGATGTAACAAATAAACTGACAACTTTATTCATTAATTAAAAACTAATAAATATTACAACGATTTTTTGCAGAACCAACAATTAATCAGCGTTAAATACATTTCATTAACACTTAATCAGTTGAATATCCTTTGGATGAAGAACCATTAGGCCTATAAAACTCCTCCTCTATGTAAGTTACATACATTTCAAAGGTTTAAAGATTCTGAAATGGCCCCACGAACATCCGGCCGTCCCCTTCACATAGAGAGTATAAGGTCCTATATGGGACAACTGTCAAACACCTCTTAAACAGTTCAACTATCTCCAACCTAACTTTCTCCCACTCACATCGCTTCAATATGACAGTTTCTGAAAATACAAAAATTAAACTTCATAATAATTTCTGCAATTTTTTTTGAATGGAAAAATTAGACAATAGATTAAAAGTAAGCATACCTTCTGTTACGTTCCTAGGATGAATGGAAGGGTTGTTGAGACCGTAAATAGGTCCATGCATTAGTTGAAGCGAAGATAAGGGAGGATTGCCACGACGAATGAAATTACTAAGTACATGATTATTCAACACAATCATAAGGCGGTCGAATAGTAAGGGAAACTCGTTAACTATCTTGTTAATTTTATTTTGATAATAATTCACTAGTTGTATGTTAGTCATCACCATGATTAAAGTGTAGTATAAGAGGAGTAATATATTTTAAGAGTAGAGAGAAGGTAGTGAGTTGTGTGGAAATAATTTGTTGGGTAAAGGGTTTAAATAGACAAAATTTTAGGGTTTTAATGTTGTGGCCAATAAAACAATAATATAAATAAAAGTAAATAAATCAACATAACAATAAAAACAAATAACTAATTAAATAAAAGATAAGTCAATACTACATAAAAACCAAATAAAACAAATACAATGCATAAATATCCGGTACTAGTTACCCTGATCCTGGGTGTCGTAGTACATGCTCATCCGACTAAACAAAATATCTAACTGCTGCTGCTGCATCTCCGGAGTAGGTAAACGATAGACATCTAAGAACTGCCGACTAAGTGCAAGGGCTACCTCTGGCTCAACATGGAAAGGTGGACGCATAAACTCAAGACGATCCCAAGGTGGAAAAAAGAATCGGTGAGAAATATCATCGTACCATCTCTCATAGTCTCGAGATACCTCGAAAGGCATCGTAGCTCGTCGAGACCGACACTTGAAGTTCACCAAGGAAGTCTCGTGGCCCCACATCGTATCGGGCTCCTGGCCAAATTCCACATTATAACCGTTCTTCGCTGGACGATACTCGGTACATGGGATAGGCATAGGCATCGGGATAGTCTGAATGTACCCAAACTGGCGCATACACCGATCAGGCTGGTACGGCTCAACAATGAACTGATATCGAATATAGCCGGAATAGCGAGAATATCTCGCAGAACTCGGCATACACGTCCAATAAGGCGTCCATCTAACCTGCTCCCTGCTAAACCCGTCCAACCTAACACGCCACATCTGAAAATGGTCAAGGTCGCCCTTAAACCGAGGAACGTGCCTCCAAGCATCCACCCGTGGCCTGCCCTCCAAATAATCTCCCCCGTGTGGCCGACACTGGGGGAAGTACTCGTAAATCCATGCCTGCAATAAGGGCAGACACCCACTAACACCGCGAGCCTCCCGTCGCGATGCCATGCCTAGCTGCCGGTACAGATATGCCAAACAAGCGGCACCCCAAGCGTACTCTCCAACCTGCTCCAGATCATCAAATAAGGGTAACAACTGAGCTGACACCCTATCACCAGACTTGTCCACAAACAAAGTCTGTCCCAACAACAATATCAAATAAGCACGGAGGGAGTCATGCTCAGTCCCTTCCTTGATATGAGCCCTCAAAGCTGACACCAACAAGCCACCACCCTTATATAACGGTGGTGCCACCTCTCCGGGAGGTTTGCCAAAAAAATGTGTCACATCCATCTTCAACCCCACCTCCTCCCTCGAAGAACCGGTAGCGGAGGTACCCCGAACAAACACCCTCGTACCAGTAGGCCGGATCCCAAGAATCTCCTCCACATCGTGAAGCGTAATGGTGATCTCCCCGAAAGGCATATGAAAAGTGTTGGTATCCGGCTGCCACCTCTCTATGAAAGCGCTAAGAAGGTTCTCATCCAAAGCTGTCGTGCAGCACATTGTCAACCCAGTCAACCCAGTCAGCTGAAACCTCCTAACAACATCAGCCGGTACCTCCATGCTCCCTAACTCATCCACATAACTCAGCCTCTCGTAACACTTAATAAAGGACCTAGCCTCCTCGGTCTCGGTCCAACTACTATATGCCACATGCCCCCCAAAACTGCGTAACACCGAAATGTTACGGGCCCCACCAGAAACTGGGGATCTTAGGAGCCAATCACTATCGCTGCGCGGCTTCTTCCGCGGCTCCCTCTGCGAACCATAATCCAACCTAGAATAGCGACCAAAGGAGTCCCGAGCTAACCTCTGAGACAACGGTACCTCCGATCTCGATAAAGGTACGGAGCGCTGAACAATATCCTCCTCGCCCTCAGACTCAGAGTCCACCAAACGCTCGTCAACAATCTCATCTTCCCTATAATCGTCTTCCGCTTCCTCGTAACCCTGACAAATTTGAGGAACACTACCTCCTACCTCCTCCGACCTCTCCATCTCTGAAACACCGCTACTAACAGGATTAGATCTACTACACCGAAAAATAACACGACGCTTTGAAGCCGTGACTCTACGGTTCACCGTACGATCTTCGGGAACCATAACGCTCTTTCCTCGATCTCCCATCTGCATTACACAATTAAAACATTCAAATAAGCGTTAATAATATTCCAAAAACATATTAGCATCGAAAAAATTAATTTAATCAACTTAATTAACAAATTATAATTTTTTTTTTGGGTAAACCATGGACGGACTTTTAATCAAAAAATTCAAACCATGGGCGAAATTTTTTTTTTGGATACAAACCATGGTAGGATTTAAATTCTGGAAATCCCACCATGGCTGGACAACTAAATCACACGTCTCACCATGGTGGGATGAAAAATCTGAAAATCTCACCATGGTTGGACGTGTGATTTGGTTGTCCAACCATGGGGGAAAAAAAAATTTCCTCCAAATTTCAAACCGGGATCAAGAAATCGGAAATAAATTCGATTATTTCTATCATTATACCTATTATTCATACAAATCTAAACAACAAATTACTAACAACAAACAAATCAAACTAAACAACTACATGATTTTACAACAAATCTAACAAGAAAAAATATAAATACTATGAAATAATTAAAAACTAAGACAAAACAAATTACAACAACTTTAATTAAACCAAATACAATCTCATAAAAACAAAAACCTAATAACTACAAGTTTAATTAAAACAAAAACTAACTAACAACAAACAAATTCTAACAAATTAAACTACAACAATAAATCTAGATCTACAAAACAACCAAAAAATTGAGTAGAAAAACATACCGGTGGGGACGGCAGAGGCGGCAGGTCACGGTGGTGGGGGACGGCGGGTGGCGGGACGGCGGGCTACCGGTGGCAGTGGTGGCGGTGAGGGCGGTGGGGGTGTGGGAGAGGGTGAGGTGAGTGTGTTTGTGGGTTTTGAATTTGAGAGAGTTTTGTTTTAGAGAGAGAAAGGATAAGGGCAAGTATCGTCTTTTTTATGAAAAACGTCGTCGATGTTTCCTAAAACGTCGTCGATGTTTTACAATCCGGTTTTTCTGGGACATGTAAATGATATGGCCCAAGATGCCTTCATCCGTGAAACAAGGCCCAAATGATAATTTGCTCTTTGGACACACTCTCGTCTTAACCCGCTTTTCTCACTCGGTCTCTACTCGATTTGAACCTATAAATACAAAAATACGAGAGCAGTACCAAAATTCCGAGAAATAGTACAAACAATCATCATTTGAAATTAATCGACTAATACGCTATTATAAGACTAAAATAAGTAAATAAAGCTAACTCAAGTTATTAAATTGTGCAGATAAGGGATAAAAATGTGGGCCAAAAATACGTAAAATAAAGTGTTATCATGTGCAAGTTTTTTAAAGGTTTTCAATAAATAATTATAATAATTGACAAACAAACTAACCAATTTTTTTATAAAGTGGAGGTATAAGTTACTCCGAGCAATGGGTATACACGAAGTCATGGGTCAAATCACCCATAAACAAACCTTATAAACCAAATTCTCATTTAAGACGGGCATTATCCGTCTTAAACTTAAGACGACTTAAATATATACAAATCACCCACTTTTTGTTTAGAAAATACCAAAAAAGTTATTTTTATTACCATTATATATTAGTATTTGACCTATGTTAAACTTAATACAGAAACTACCCGTATCAATACAAACCACAACAAAAGGAAGTGCCCTGATAAAGACAAGTCTATAGTCACTGCTCAGCCAGCTAAAAGAGGAAAGGGAAGACCTAGAGCTGCACATAACCTGCCCCCAATCACTGAACCTAAAGCTGCACCTACTGAAGCACACCACCACATGACTGCTCAACCAACAAGGATAGGTAGAAATGGCGGGGTTATTCACAGTGGGAGAGGAGGGAGAGGAGGAAATAATGGTAGAGGTGACAGGGCTGGCAGAGAAGGAAATGGTGGCAGAGTTGGCACACCTAACAGAGGTGGCATAAGTGGTAGAGGAGGAGATAGTGGCAGAGGTGGCAGAGGAGGAGATACTGGCAGAGGTGGAAGAAGTAGAAGGGTAAGTTATTTTATTGTTTTACTTGTTGATTGTTGAATGTTAGGAAATAGTGACAGAGGTGGTAGCATGTTAATATTCTTTTGATGAGTGCAGGTACCACAAGGATTTGACATCCTCTTTGATGATAAGGGCATTGCTTTCACTAATGTGAGTATCTTGTAGATTTTTTTTGTTTAACAATGTTATAATGTTAGATGAAAGCCAACTACTTACCATCCACTTATATATCTATTAACTGTCTATTTACAGATTCCAAGGGACATGACTTCTCTTCAACAACAAACAACAACAAGCTATCCCTCAACTCAAGCTTCTGTCAACCAAAATGTTTGAAGATATGTAACATTTGCTTGAATTGTAACATTTTGGAATGTGAACCAGACTATGTAATAGTTTTAAGTAAAAGAATTTGGGAAACTTATGTTTTGTAATAACATTTTGAATAGGACCAGACAATGTACTGAATTTGAATCATATGTAATGGTAAAAGATTTCATTTCCTTAAAATTTGAACCATACAATTTGGTAAACTGCTTATGAGTACTGAATTCCTACATCTAATCCTATCAAAGCAATATTTTCTCCATTTCTTGCCTTTTTAACTTCAAGTTCCAGCTGCACCACTTGATTCTTCAATTTGTCTTTCTTCATCTTCATTTTCATCATCTCGTCTTTGTGACATTGATGATGGGTATAAGGACCTTCTCCAGAAACATCATCATTGGTCAAAGCAAAAAAAAACCGCAATTATTATTCTGCAATAGTAAAATAACGAAGAAGACGATATCATGGTCATAATTTTTAGGGTTAGGATTTTTCATAAAATAAGAAGGATCCAAATAAGAAATCAAATTACTAAACTTACTGGCCGTAACGAACACCCATAGAACTTTCTCCCTTCATTTTGCCCCTACTTTACAGTACGCAGTACTGCCTTAATCTGATGATGGCAATAAACAACTTTCAATGACTTTGAAGAACATGAGTTTGAGGAGGAGGATCCGCAATTCATTATAGATAAAGATAAAAAGTTCAAAGAGAGATATGGAATTTAATTCCAGAAAACAAGAAGAAAAAGGAGTAAAAAAGATGAAGAGAAAGAAAGAAGGAGAATAAGAAAGATGAAGAAGTTAAGAAAGAAGAACAATGGGGAAGAAGAAGACTTAAATAAACAAAGAAAACATAAAGAAATAGGCCCCACCGAGAGTTTTTAACCGGTTAAACAAGCCAGCTATAGGCTTAGTTTAGGCCTTAAAGGGGGAGTAATAGATGGTTTTATTGTGGGATTAAATAGATAATGGATTAATGGTGGAATACGGCCAATAGTTGGGATTATTCCCATTAATTTTTCCTAAATTATTTTGCTAATATCTAGGAACTTTTCTTTCGTCTTATTTTAACTATTTGACTCGTCTTAACTCTTAAGCTTAAGGTGGTCGACCCGACTTAAATGAGAACTTTTGTAATTACAATGGTCCAAGATTTTATAAAATTTATTTACTTACGTTTCATAAATAATATTATACGGAGTATAACTTTAAAAATAAAGCACAAACATTTTATGCAAATAATAAAAACAAAAATCCTCCATACAAATAAAAAATCTCACAAAATACCGTGCTCACGGGATATCTTTCTTTATTAAAACAACAACCACAAAGCTGAGTTGTCAGCCTGTAGTTGAAAGTACATGTTTTAAAAAGTTGACCTGATCACCACCATGTTCATCTTCATCTTTTTTTTTTTTTTTTTGAAATCAACCCGGGGGTTGAACTAGATTAAAGATAAATCAAAAACTACAACATTGTTAACCGCTGGTGGCAGCCTTTCTAACCATTCTCTGCTACCAGTGACTCTAGGAACCACATGCGCCAGCGCATGAGCTACACAGTTATTGACTCGACTAGTGAAAGACCAGAAAACTGAACTAAAAGAATTACAAAGAAAACTAATATCCTCAATCACAAGATTAATAGAACTATTCCCCGTTGCCTTATTCTTCAGACCATCGATGACTTGTTTACAATCACTTTCGATGACGACCTTGTCATGACCCCTTTGGATTGCCTCTTGGACTCCTCGTAAGACCGCAACTGCTTCCGCCATGCGAGGTTCCCATTCATAGTCTCGCCCTTCCGTCATCGCCCATAGAACACGTCCTCGGTCATCCCTGCAAACCACCCCAAAACACACCCCGTCCCCCTCCTTGGCCCCAGCATCAACATTAATTTTAACAAGGCCCCGTTCCGGAGGTCGCCACCCTGCCTTCACTTGCCTTGCAGCTTCCTGAATGTCCCGCTCCTTCACCTTCGTTCCGTCCAGCCCTCTACTCGCCATTTCCTCCATTATGTCTTGGGTTCGTCGAATAACCCGCCCCGGGTCAATCTCACAGTTATCGAAGATCACTTTATTCCGATGTTCCCACAAAGCCCAACATCGTACCATGAATCTACCATACTCCCTCTTTCCCATCTCCTTCCATTTTTTCTCGACCCAATCACGCACTCCTCCCCCTTCCTCATCAACCTCCATATCTACTCCCAATCCCATCCAAACCCGTTTCGCAAAATAACACTCTTTGAATAAATGGATACTCGACTCAGCTACCGAATTACAAAAAGAGCAAAAGAAGTTCTCACCTCGGATCCGCGTCGTTATGTTTGCTCTCGTCGCCAAAGCCTCCCTGTAGAGTTGCCAAAAGAAGAGCTTCACTCGGGGCCAAACCGGGACTTTCCAGAGCTGATTCCAAAGCCATCTTTCCTTTCCCCATTCCGACGTCTCCCCAACCTCCACCCCACCGAGAGCCCCCGAGAGCAGTCTGTAGGCCGACTTAACCGAATACGAGCCATCTTTTTCCTCTTTCCAATACCAGACGCCAGCCGGCCTCCGAGAGCTAATTCGAATGCTACGGATTCTATCACTCTCAAAAGGCAGGAATAACGCATTAAGTTTGTCAGTGTCCCAGCCATCCCCTTGGGTGCTTAACAATTCAGCAACCCGCATTTCACAATTACCTGGAGCACACGGGGAGATAATACGCCCAGTTTGTGTTCCCGGAATCCACGCATCATGCCAAATCCTCGTGGAAAGCCCATCCCCGATTCGCTTACGCATCCCGTTATCAAGAACCTTTCTCGCCTCTAGTATACCTCTCCACGTATAGCTTGGGTTCCTTCCCGTAGTTGCTGCCATAAAATCACAATTAGGGAAATATTTCGCCTTTAAAATCAATGCCCACAGGCTATCAGTCCCCGTCGCTAGCCGCCACGCTTGTTTACCAAGCAAAGCAAGATTGAACAGCTTAAAATCCCGAAACCCCATGCCCCCCATGCCTTTCGGTTTACATAGAGTCCTCCAAGAAACCCAACTTATACCTTTCTTGCCTTCCTCATTGTTCCACCAGAAGCGTGTCACTATAGATCGAATCTCCTCACAAAAGTTGACAGGAATTTTGAAGATGCTCATAACATAGGTAGGAAGTGAATTGGCTACCGCCTTTAATAGAACCTCCTTACCAGCCCTAGACAAGATTTTTCCGCGCCAACTTTGAAGTTTCTTACTCAGCTTATCACGAAGAATATCGGTTAAAGCCTTCTTCGATCGACCCACAACCGTAGGAACACCCAAGTATCTGGCTTGCTCCTCGACTTCAGTAATCCCTAGCATGTTCGCCAGGGTACCCCTTCTCCCCCTCGGCACACCTTTGCTAAAGGAAACAGTGGTTTTATCCAAGCTAACTTGTTGCCCCCAAGCTCTTTCGTACATCTGCAGAATATCCGAGACAGCCCCGGCTTCTTCCTCCGTTGCTCGAACAAAGAAAATACTGTCATCGGCGAATAACAAGTGAGTAATGGATGACGCCCCCACCGCAACCCTTACCCCATGAATCGCACCCCTTTCCATCGCCCTGCGCATCATATTCGAGAGGGCTTCAGCGCATAGGATAAATAAATAAGGAGAGATCGGGTCCCTTTGGCGAATCCCGCGTGAAGGCCTAAAAACAGTTGAGGGGTGCCCATTGACAAGAACCGAGAAAGACACCGTGGTAACGCATTCCATCACCCTGTTAATCCAACTCCTTTCAAAACCCATGGTCGCCAAAACCAGTTTAAGGAAATTCCACTCCACTCTAACATAAGCTTTTGCCATGTCTAGCCATTAATCCATTAATCTTCATCTTTTAATTTCTTTTTTAATCTTCATCTTATCATTTTTACACAGAAGTTAATTAATTAATCTACCCATTAATCTATCGGAATTTTGGTTAACGGGATCTGAAAAATTAATTAAATTATATAAAAATAATTAAATTTATCATTATACAGAGTAAAGATTAACAAAATTGATAAATGAGAAAATCCAGTACATGAATTTAATGAGTATACTAAATCAAACCCAGAAACAATATTTCGTAATACATAACATAATTAAATAGCAGGAGAAAAGGTAATTTTCTTATAATAAATTTTTAATAGACAATTATTTATTATTTAAATAAAATAAAATACTAGAAAAAAATTAAAATATGCGATTTTTTATTTAAAGAGTGACAAAATTATTGAAGTAAAAAAAATACTAATAATAGCCAATATTATGATTGAATTGATGAATTAGGTGAATGGGTATGGGAAAGGGAAAAAGTGCATTGGAAAAGAAAAATAAACTCCAAAACGACATATAAACTGAAAAAAGATAATTTCTCTAAAACAACTTTATAAAAAAAACAGAGGGAGTATTGTTTAACCTCACAACTATGCTAGAGACGAATTTTGGGTACGTATCAAGTGTATAAGTGTATTTGTTAAATGGTTACAAAATATTAGATCACATTTGTTGTGATCGAAAATTTAGCACTCTTATATGTAAATAAAAAGCGTATATTTTTAAAAAAAATAATAATAAGACAAACTTTACAATACCACTTTATATGAAACTTATAGTGTATATTTATACTCCGTAAAACTTTGATAATAACAATACATTTACAAAGAAAATCAATGCATTTGCATTTAAATGTTCATATTTCTCAAATCATACATTAAGGTTAAATTAGACGCCGTAGTCAGAATTATTACAACATTAATCTAAATAATTATATATCACGACTTTTGTCAGAATTGTTCGTCTACAATATCTAAAATAATTTCCAGTTATAAATACTTAACATCAGATATTATATATGCATTAAAACCAAAACAGATTAATGTTGTACTCTTATTATCAATAGGAGAATACTATTATTAATATAAAAAAATATTATTTAAAAAAGAAAAAATATTAACAATGAATATTATTAATTGTTAAAAGTTCTATTAGGGTCAAAAAAATAAAAAAGAGATCAGAGAAATTGATTTAAAAACATAGGCAATAAGAAAAATGAGATAAAAAAATACAAAACTGTATCAAGTTGATATCATCAATAAATCAATCACCCAATAAAAAAACTTAAACACCCTTTAAAAAAACATAAAAAAAACATTTACGTATATAATATTTGAAATAATATTCTAAACAGATTAATTAAAAAAAACAAGAGAAAAATCTCAGTTAATGTCAAATTAACTATCCATGTAATTTGATAGTTACAAAACTAATATGTCTTATAACTTATGAGGGTGTATGGCGTGATGGAGTAATAGAGTTAATTACCTGCTTTCTAAAATCAACGTCACAAGAAGTGATGATGATAAATATAGACATTTGTAGAAGTGAATTAAAGATGGATTTTGATCACTTATCTTCAAATAGCGGCGGGCGAATGAGCGAGTAATAGGGTTTGTGAGAGACGATGTAAAATTGTGGGATAAGTGCAATTCTTATGGATTAATTTTAGATATAAGTTGACTGAATCGTCTTAAATATGCACGGGTCAAAATTTAAATTTTAAATTAAATGAAAAATAGGTCAACACGAGTCCTATGCGGGTTAGACAACATGAAAAATGGGTTTAACAATTCGCATGGGTATGGGGGTATCAAACCCGTGCTATTTCACCAATTTTGTCTTGATTTTCATTCAAATAATTTTGTTTCATCTTATATAATACGTCGTGCTTTTTGAACTTGCCCCACTTATAGTAGAAAGAAAGAACTTTAATTTATCTAACAAGAGGACATATCGTACTACAACCGCTTGACCATTGACCTTAGTTAACATATCATTTATGCTAATTACAAATGAAATTTATAATTCGAATCTTAAATCTTAAATATGACCTTTATATAACTCAATATTTACATTTGCAGTTTAAAGTTATTGAACAAACAATTACGTAATTTATTTTAAAACATTATTACGAGATAATTATTTTAAGAAAAGATAATTACCCAATATACTACATTTTTGTATAATAGCAAATTTGAAACAGCATACCCGTGTAATTTGCACGGGTTGAAAACTAGTATACTAATATATAAACAACACAAATTCTCGTTATTCATTATTACATCTAAATTGAGAGAATTGAAAAAATAAAGAAAGAAAACAGAAAACATAAACTTCAGGGCTATTGAGAGAATTGAAAAAAGAAAGAAAGAAAACAGAAACTTAACGACTATTTTTTGTCAGAAAAAATGACGAGCAAACAGCTCACTCCCTCTGATTTGGGATACCAATTCCGTTTTAGCAACGATATTTGGAAGGATGTTATAGTACCACACATTGGTGATCCGGGAGAAGGGTTCAAGCTTGATGTAAGGGAGGTTAACACCGGCATCTTGCACTGTTTTAACATCGGAATCACTGCAGACAAAACCATGTGGGCAAGACGTACCATGAATTGGAAGAAGCTTCCTAAGACAAGGGGATATAATATTGGTGATTTTCTGACTTTTTCTTGGAATGAAACTCTGTGTTTCAGCCAGTGCACTGAGGAGGATATGATTTGCTGCCAGAATTTACTCTTGTTCTCAACAGGACCACAAGGTATGTATATATATATATTTTTTTTCTTGATTTTGTATTTTCAATTGAATTTTAGGGTTTTCAATTTACTCTTTTTCTCAACAGAATTTACTATATTTTTAAACGTGATAAACCCTTTTTATGAATATTTTTCAAGATTATAAATTTTAAATTAAAATTAATAAAACAAATCAACATAAATTCACAATTTTCATAAACATAAATATTTATTCAGATAAATTTTTAAATTAACCTTGTTATGAAATAAAATGATTAAAAATTCTGATTTATAATAAAATAAAAAAACAATACCAAATTTTGTATATAATTTTACAAAAGTTTCAATCTTATTAGATAAAATAAAGGGTAAAATAAAAGAATAGCAAATTTTTATTGAATAATCAAGTATTTTAAAAAATTTATATCTAAATATATATTGGTATTATCTATATTTGTCTAAATTTCATTCAGCATTTGTATTTTTTTTTTTAAAAACAAGTTTTGCGTTTTACTTAACATAATTATATCTTGATTCCACTCTTGAGAGATTTAGTCACGGTGTTTCTTAATTCGTGACTAAGCAAATGCATTGCCACAGACAAGATGTATGTCGTGGTTAAAAAAAATATTTGCTACGGAACAACTCGTGGCTAGATATACTTTCGCCACGAGTCTGATATAGTTCGTGGCTAAATTAATTATTAGCCACGACTGTTGTCAAATTCGTGGCGCAAGTGACTTTTTGCCACGGAAAAAGTTTTCCCGTGGCATAAAATTTTTCTAAATTAGTGAAAGAAATTTTTGTCGTGGCTAAGCAAAATTAAGCCACGAATTATAAGTTTCCGTATCATAAATCGTGGCCCAAGTATCAGTTTGTTGTAGTGAGAAGAGAACTTAAACAACTGCAGATTAATGGAGATGGTTGATTTTCTTGAAGAATGATGCAGATTAATGGTGTTCAAAAAAACTTCTTTTAATTCTTTAATGTTTTTGTCTAGTAGTATTGGTGGTGGCAGGGGCGAGGCCATGCATTACTATGGTGATGCATTTGCTACACCATTAATAAAAAAGTTAATGAGAAATTTTCCATCTGCAACACAATTATTCCATTCATTAAATAGACTAATTAATGCTCAATTTCTTTTATCCTGTGTTAATTCCCAACGTAAACAATAGTACCGAGTATTACGTATTTAGGTGCACTGTTCCTAAGTCTATTAATCTTCCTATTAATTTCAGCTAAAACACCAATTCTCAAAATAATAATGAGCAATGTAATTTGTAAAGGGTCTATTAGAAGCCGAAATACAATTGAATTCAAATTGTGTTTTTATATATATTGGAAAATTTACATGTAGTACTGTAGTAGACTAGTAGTAATTCAATCAATAGAGAACTTTTACGGTATTTTTTTGGGTTGCTTTTTAGAGTTATTATAAGTCAAAGAAATTTTGTGTTAGTTTTCACTTTATTTATGAGGCTACATTTTCCAAAATATAGTTTTTTAAGTTATTATATCCTCTCTTCTTTGAGGTTCTTAATTTTGTTCTCAATGGTTCGACCTTTTTTTAATTAACAAATGAGTTAATTTTTTTTAATTGTAATGCACTAACGCTTCTTCAAAAAGAAATTTATAAATTTGTATAATTGTCAATATATATGAGAGTATTTGATCAAAATTATATATATGTGTTATGTCTCGGTCATTTGTTATCTATTTCTTTTACACAAAGACTAAGGAATTAGAAAATGTCGTGAAATTTAATCATAAAATAAGTGTCTCTATCACTTGTTCACTTGTCTTTTTCAAGTATCCAATTACCCACTTGTGTAAAATTTACTAAAAAAAAAATAGATAATAATTGTTTGGTACACCCAAAAATAAAAATAGAAAACAATTGATCGGAACTAAAGGAGTATAATTTGTCAATAATATCTTAATCTGCTACACCTTTATAGAATTCCTGGCCTCGCCCCTGGTGGTATAATATCAAAAGATGTAATCTTTACTTCTCAATTGTGTATACACAAAATCTCTAGTAGTAGTATAGCGGTAGTGGTACGATTAGTTTGGTAGTTGAGTTTCAGAAATTTATTCAACAATATGCTGAATACTTGCTATGAACTCAGATGTTACAGTTTCAAATCTGTTCAGTGAATAAATTGAGGCTTCTTCTTGTCATTCTTGCTTTGTTGGTATTTTTATGTCTTTTTTTTTCCCTTGAATCTGCAGTTTCTCACCGGTTGGCCGCTCATTCAATTTTACCCCATCTTGGGCTGGGGGCTACAAGGAGATGGTCTGGAGAGTTGGTGTGGATTGTGCCGGATTATTCCGCCAATCACCTGTTTAGTCGATCTGAATTATACTGAAGCATGTTTACTACCTGCACCATGGGTATGTTGGTTTTCTTTTACTGGTGTTATGTTGAGTTATCTATAATTAGAATTAACGGTTAAAGACTTAATCTTAAATTCTAATGTTGAAATGCTTGCCATTGTTAGTAAGGTTCTTCTGATGATAAAGCTGAACTACTTATATGTTAGATATAGCATATGATGTGAAAAGGTTTAGCTGTGTGTGACAGGCATTTCGATTGTGATATAATTTTTACAGCTGAAATATCATGATACTGGTAGGGAGAAGAACATCTTAAAGTTTCTTAATTTTGTGGTTTTGGTTAATGTTCATTCAATTTTTTTATATTGCTTTGAGTTCTAGTAATTCCCTAAGCTGATGCATCTTAGGTATTCGATCCTAACCCAGTTTCTCCAAGTGCTCTCCACACGTATCAGGTGAAGAAGGCTCTAAAAACCCGTGACCATGATACCCAGTTTCCCTATGCTTGATTTACTCGTTATGATTCTTCCTGATAACAGCGGATTCTAGTCCATCCATTCCTACTTTTAAGTATCTTCATCTGCTCGCATCTGCAGTTACTTCTTGTTTTAGTTAGTTATTGTGTATGCTTGTTAATTGTTATACCTTCTGGCAGATCTTTGTTTAGCGCTATAAGGTCTCATACCTGGACACTGAAAAATTTATCATTTATTTGCCCATATTGTTTAGTTTTCTTCTTAAAAGCCAAAGTATTAATTTCTGTTTGGTTTGCTTATCTTTAATGCATTCCACAAATGTCTGTATGTATAATTTCTAATAGAGCAGTGCTTCTTGTGGACCCTTTCTTGGTGTGTTTGGTTTGCGTACCTTTAATGCATTCCACCCACGTCCCAAAATCCGTAAAATCAAGAGAAGGTAACATATATGTTCATTCTTTCTCTTGAAATATGGGCCAAACGTTTATGCCACAAGAAGGAGGAACTTTCATTAGACCTTCCACGTTTCGAACCAACATTATTATGCAGAGAAACATTATGAGAAACACAAAGAGATTCTGAAAACAATTTATCTAAATAAATTCGATACAATCCGTTTTCTAAAATCCCAGAATCAACAAAAATATTGTCTCGATACATACTGAAACAACCTTGTCCAAAACATAATTTAAAACCATTATTATCTAACTTAGAAACTGAAATTAAATTGCGTCCGAAGGAGGGAACATAAAGTGTATCCTCCAAAATCAACTTAAATCCAGTGCTTAATTCCAAGCTAAATCTTCCAATGGCTTCTACTGAGGCTTTTTCTTTATTCCCCATGTATAAGGAGGCCTCATTTGGATTTATGGTTCTTGTCGTTAGGAATCCCTGCAAGGAATTCGATATATGTACATTATAGCCTGTATCTAGCCACCATGTATTAGAAGGAACTTCAACATAATTTGATTCGAAATATACTAAAGCCAAAGGTTTACCCTTCTTTTCGAACCAATTCTTACGCTTTATGCAGCCTTGCTGAAAGTGCCCAGGTTTCCTACAGAAAAAGCAACTTTCCTGCTTCTTAATTTTCTTCTTTATGCCAGATGCAGACGGTTTATCAGAGGGCTTGGCTTAATGCCCTTTCTGTTTCTAAACTTACCTTTAGATTTCCCGCTTACATGATGCACATGATGTGCCTGGGGTAAACCACCATTCTTACATGAGGCATCAACCTCATCTTTCTGTTTGATTCTTGCTGCTTCCTGAACCAGTTTATTGGTCAATTCATTAACACTCCAAATTTCTTTAACGGTGTTGTAATGAAGGTGAAAAGCATCAAACTTATCAGGCAGAGAGTTGATTATAAACTGGGCGAGGAACGGATCCTCAACTTTCATGCCCAGTTTTCCCAACTTAGCTGCCAAGATTCGTCATGTGCAACACATGTTGCTGCATGGTGGTGACATTCTCATTATACTTAGCAGTGGTAAGTTCAGACATAAGCCTTCCAGCTACCGCTTTATCGGTAGTCTGAAAGCGTTCCTTAATGATTTCCATGTACTTACTGGCTGTAGTACAGCCTGTCTCCGAAATGGAGGACTTAATGTTTGGTGCAGTAGTAAGTCGTAAGAACTTTAAGCAAAGACTGTCACATTTCTTCCACCAGTTATACTCATCAAGTACTTCTTTACTCGCATCAAAAGCTGGTTCAGCAGGAGCTGTTCCATTAAGCACCTGATCAAGTTCAAGAATACCTAAATAGAACTCGAGATGCTCCTTTCATTATGAGTAATTAGTACCATCAAGTTGTGGCACTGCTTGGACACAGTTATTGAGAGAGCTTTGCAACGGTACTGCATTATGAACAATGCTCAGAACATTAGGCTTTGATCGAGTTTATCACACAATAGCAATTATGACTAAGACTTGAAACTTAAATGAGTAACTCATAAACATTCATTAAGCAAGTGATGTATCTGTGGACAACCTACGCATGCTTAATTGCATAATCAAGTATACTCTCTTTAATGAGTGTTTCACTTTAATGTCAGGTTACCTGTGGGTAAAACCTTAATACAAGTTATTTCACCCCATTAGATGCTTAGTCGGATATTCACTGCATAATTTGAGTCCACTGTGTTGAACATCAACATAATGTGAATGCCCAATTTAATCACATTATGAGATCTGATCGCGTACAAGTTGAAATCACTGTGGTGAATTTCAACTCGTCATAATGCGAAGGTCTTCTTTAATCGATACATAAGATATAATTAATCTACAATAAGAATGTATGCTTACATAAAATATGATAATTTAAATTAATTTTATAAGCATAATAACATAATATAATGCGAGCATATATACAAGAAAACAAACATTAAGTAATCAACACGGCAGAAACTCGATCGAGTAAGAAATAGCTCGATCGAGCAACATTGAAGACAGAAGGTCTCGACCGAGTGCAGCATTAGCTCGATCGAGCAACATCAGGAACAAGCCGACTCGATTGAGTGAAGCATTAGCTCGGTCGAGTGGTATAGGTCACACGTCATTCATTATAACATCATACAATAACGTCATACGAATTAATAACGGCATTCATACGCAAACAATAATCACAATAAACCATACAAATCGAATTAGGGCAGCGCAAATAATCATCATAAATCATATAATAACGAAATAATTCGATTAGGGCAGCGGAAATAATCATCATAAATCATATAATAACGAAATAATTCGATTAGGCCAGCAGAAATAATCATCATAAATCATATAATAACGAAATAATTCGATTAGGGCAGCGGAAATAATCATCATAAATCATATAATAACGAAATAATTCGATTAGGCCAGCGGAAATAATCATCATAAATCATATAATAATGAAATAATTCGATTAGGGCAGCGGAAACGATCATGATAGAAGGATACATTATCAATCATAAGGGTATACAATCAATTATGAATGAATATTGTAACATCATGATTAAAGCATTAATTTAATTCATAAAAACATAATCAAAACATTAATCAGAATTATAAATGTAATCACAATCCTGCTCTGATACCACATGTAAACATAAATTATAGGATCTTGATTAAAGCGGTAATTACTGAGAGATACTTACGTGATGAGATCTGATAATAAAATCACTTGAGAAAGATAAAAGATGAACCCTTATTGTTTTGCCTTCTCCTGCCTTCCTTATTCTCTAATTCACTTTCTTTATGTGTGTTTTCTTAATATCAATGAATTAGGTTAAAGCACAAACAGTTGTTGCTTATATAGAGAGGTGGCAGGAGGGGCTTAATAAGATAAGTGAACCTGATATGTTAATGGCCTGTAAACATTAACCGTAATCCACTTAAACTATGACTCATACTGAAAGCCCGGAACAATATATTTAACCGTTATTTAATTAAGGTGACTGACATCGATAATTAGATCCACATAACAGAGAACTAAATAATAATTCTTACACTTTGTTCTTGTACTTGAGTGGTAACTGCAAAATCAGAAATAGAAAGCACAAGCCAATAAACTCTCTGAAGTATAGCACTGGTCATATAATGTACATGTGCTGGTCAACTGAGGTTAAGTTTTTACTAGTATCAAGTTTGATTTATCATAATAACGTAAGTATTGTCATGTTAATTATTAAAAGAAAATTGTGACTATTCTATCATTTGTATGTGCTCAGAAAATGTGTTCTCATCGAATGACCACTGAAGTCGACTCAGGCCAGTATATGTGGAAGGGAGGGTGGCAGTAGATTGTTAGAGAACTAATGAAGAAATTAGACATTAAACAGTCATTCTACCTTTTTCGCTACCATTTGAGACACTTCCGGCAGACATCCGGCCATTACTAGGCTTAGTTTTCCATTTGCGTTTGCAGAACAAAAGAGCGAGCAGGCCAAACACAAGCAAGAATGCAACACTAAGCACTACCCCAAGAAGAGTTCCAACAGATCACAGATGTATCTCATGCACAAGTCGCAAAGCGAAGCAAATAAGATGCACTTACAGATTATCTAAAGGCAGGTTAACAAGGGGGGGTGAGTGTACCAGTTAACTGATTGTTTTGAACCTGTCTGCAATATATAAAGGAACAATGAGATTATCGGTCAAAAGATTTCTTCATAATGTAAATGGCTAATAATTAATAATCAGCACTCGTAAGTCGTAATCACTCACAGTGTTGAAAGGTTTGATAAGGAACTAAAGGAACTGGGAAGATCTCCGGAAAAATTGTTGTTTGAGAGATCTCTGCATGACATAACAGATTAACAGCCACAGGTAACGTTTTCGGAACCCAAATTATATATACTACTCCCTCTATTCGTTTATATTCGCTATATTTTCCTTTCTGGACATTAATACTAATTCACTGCATTTCTGTTTCGGTGATAAATAGCCCACGAAATATTCTCAAGTGACTATGTGATTCCCGGCCTCTATCAAATACTCCGTACTTTTTGTTTTCCTGAACTCTAGTCCAAAAGCAAATGTAGTGAATTGAGAGTATGATTAGACGTTCCTTTAGACAACAATACAGGATTCCTTTAGCCATTCTTGCCACACATTTACAAGAACGGTGTCAATTAGTTGACTTACATGGTCCCGAGTAGACCTGGCAAAACTGACCCGACCCGAATAACCCGATCCAATAAGGCTGACCAAAGACCCGAAAGTGACCAGGAATTACCTGACCCGAGGATGACCCGAAACCCGAAATGACCCGACCCGAACCTTGCCTGACCCGAAATAGACCCGACCCATAATAATTCGATCCGAAACCACCGACCTACAGATGACCCAATTTGAAATTACCCTAAATGACCCAATTTATTGTGATTAGGGGTGATAATGAGACAAGACGGCCCACGTGCAGCTCAAGCTCGGCTTGGTCCAAGTCTGCTCGTGCGAATTTGGCTCGATGCCGGCTTGACTCGAAAACTAACTTGATCATTTTGACCTGAAAATGGCCTAAATAAATCGGATATGATTCTAAAACGTCCCGACCCAAAATGACTCATACCCGAAATGGCCCAAACCCGAAACTAACCCAAACCCGACCCGACCCGACCCGACCCGAACGATTGAGCAAACCCGAGATGACCCGACCCAAACTGACCCGACCCGTTTGATCTATTTGCCAGGTCTAGTCCCGAGGGCAGTATGATTAGAAAAAGTTTTTCTGTTTGCTGAAACAACTGTTCTTTATTCTTGGGAACTCCTTATATCTTTATGTAGGATATGCAACCTGTAAAGCAAAATGTCTCATTCTATTGTGAAGTACCAGTCATTTGATGTAGTTTTCGACACAATTTTCATGTTGGGTCATTCAGAAACAGTCTCTTTGTATTGTCAACACAAGAGTAAGACTCCTTTATATTTGGACCAGGGCTATTATGTTTTTTTTTTACTGAAGATAGATGGAGATTGCTAATGGAACTTGCCAAAGATTAAGACCTCAACCGTAACCATGTTTGTGATCTTATAAAACAGTTGCTTGCCAAAGATTACGACCTCAACCGTAACCAACGATTAGTGCACAGGAAGGGACTGGGTGGAACTTGAGACACGCTCTTTAACCCCCAACTTCTGAAGTTACAGAGTATTTTTTTAAAGGCTGAACACACGTCCTGAACTCTGAAGTACCTTAGCTTGCACTTGTGGAAGCAACATATCTTAGGTCCAGAGCTTTAATTGCTTTTCTTTGACTGATTAACCTTCTGTAAACCTGTTTTACATATACGGGGTAAAATAATCTGTCTATGATAAGGTCGCTCTTGTTTAGACCTGGTAAATACGGAGTAGGTCAATTAGATCGGATAAGGGTTGGGTTAGCTTAGGCTCGAGTTATTAGGCAACGACGACATCAGAGCCATAATCCCCAAAATGATTTGGGGTCATCGCTGACATGAATCATCTTTTAGAACCATCCCGGCGTGATCGCACACCTCAATATGTGATAACATAGAAAATAAGAGTGAAAAGCAAAAAGGGGCTCGAGTTATTAGGATTTGCAAGTATTCAGGTCGTTAGTCATTCCGAGTTTGTGTTAGTTTCGTTTTTTAACGTTATCAAGTTACTTGCTTATGGATAATAATACGTAAGTGGTGACAAGATCGTATTACATGAATTTGGGTTAATTTGAGTTGCGGCTTGCGGGCCAAATTCAAATCCTATATCAGGGTACATATTGCGTACAGGTTGGATCGTTTTGACCGGGTTAGTTTTAATAGGCATGTTACTGTTAAAGTGACAAAATGATCAAAGTCTATTAAAAAAGTATCACAAAAGTGTTGGAGATTATGCAAAGCGTAATTTTTTTCATAGTAACAGTATCTTCTTTACGTGAAAATGTAATTTGTTAATATTTTGTTTTGGGAATTAAGTAAACAGTTGGTCTCATTGAAGACGGTCACTTTATAGTACTTGAGAAATAATGTATTGAAAAATAAAAGTAGAACCCGAAAATAGGAAAATATGATCTAACTCATCAATAGAAAACAAACTAATAAGGTATTGGACGAGTCATTAGTATTTAATAGTTGACTCATATGAGTCAAACTAAAGTGTTCATCGGAATCTAAAGGTATAATGATAATGATTGATGAAGCTTCGTCGACATGTTAGTTGGCAATTTGGCATCTAATCACCTTTAATAACCATACAAATATACAATTACGCATTTTTATTCGAAATTGACTTATTTCTATTAAATAATCGAATTTTCTCAATTATCATTAGTATGAATTAATATGAAAAGTAGGGCATAAATGTATATTGAATTATTCTCATTAAATATTTTTTTAATGTTCTAATGGTATTCTATTTGTAACATGTTGACAAATAAAGAAAAAAGACCGCCGTACTGAACATACAAAAATAATATACGTCGTGTACTTGCATTCAATTAGGGGTTGAGCTATACGAGTGTATGTTTTTTCATGAAATAGACTCTTTCTTACCACGATGGGCAAACGTTTTTATCAAATACTCTTTTTATCTTGACATTCGTTTATTATTTATATTTTTTATGAGAGTCATTGATAAATTCAATAGCAAAACTAGAAAAGGTAAATAAATAATCGTGGTAAATGAGAAATTCAATTTCTTGAATGCACAAAAAAGTTCATATCACTAGTGTATAATTGTATATGCATGCATGATGCATGTTTTTCATATTTGTAAACCTGTGTTATTTAATTTGGTCCCTATAACTTGAAAAAGTATGCCTGCGAAAATAAATACGTTTCTCAAATGTGAAGTCCATATGATATTGATGCCTTTTAAAATCAAAGGTATAAAAGACGGATTTGAGTAGTATAATGATTAAAATTAAGCGAAAATCAACATATTTCATACTTACAATTATTCTAATTATTCTAATTAGAGTAGTATAATAATCTTTCCTTTTAATCCCTTCAATAGTTATCAGTGTTTGAAATTCTTTTAAAAAATTAAATACTACTCGTAATATAAAAGACGGATTTTTTTTATCAATATTCCGTGTTAGCCCATCTTCCTTAAATAACATAAACTCTTGCTTGCGACCGTCGCAAGCCTGTCCCACTTATTCTTTCACTTACTCTCCACTTGTATGTAGCTTGTAAAAGATCACAAATTTATGACGATAAATGTCCGTCAGAATTGAAAATTTGCCCTTAAACAAAGCAACTAAGCAAGTGAAGGGAAATTAGAAAAACCTCGCCATCAATTCAATCACTCTACTTTCATGTGAATTTTTGGTAGTTTTGGTATATATAAGGGGGAGTTTTGTCAAAGGATTTAAGTTTAATTTATTCACATCTTTTTATTTTCTCTGCCGACAAATACTTTATTCCCTCTTTTGCCTTGCGAATAAGAAATAAGTAAAACCCAACGCAAGCTTATATATAAAATACTCCGTATATCTTTAATGTTGATTTCAATTAAATCGAAAGTTGTCACAAAATTAACATAAAAGCCGTATATGATACGCAAGAAAGAAACATAAATAATTGATGGTGGTAATTTGGTATAAGCATATATGACATAATAGAGTAGGTAATCTACTAATTAATTTCTAATCAATCAATATAGTTTAAGATGGCTAATTATTAGTACTTGATGTACTAGTTAATCTAATTTGGTATAAGCATATATGACCCTAATATTCTTTTAATTTTTTGATTTGATGTACTAGTTAATCTAATTTACACTTATTGCAACCTGCTCTCTTATATCACCTTCTAAATTTAGTATGCCAATTTATAATTGACGGAGCAATCGCAATGATTTAAAGCAGTGACAGAGCTTGAATTTAACGGGGGCGAAAATCTCAACAAGGGTGAAAGGGTATAATAATGTATGTACAGAATGTCTTCTTTAAGAAGGGTTGACCCGTCTTAAACTTAAACTTAAGACGGGTCGACCCGTCTTCAAAGAGAATTTGTGATGTATGTAAGGAGGATAAAAAAAAGTTGGAAAATTGTAATGAAAACTTTGGATGAGCGAGCGTCCCTACTAACCCCACGTCCATAACTGATTTAAAGTCAACATGATGTGGAAGTTTTAGCGGTAGGCAAACATTAATATTATAAAGTAACCTTGAATTTGACTAAAACCTTTAAATTTTATATGCAAGCGGGGACGAGCGCCCATACTAATCCTCATCGCTCCCGCACCAATTAGATTACATTTTTTAGATTAATGAAATTGCAAAATCGATGAACACAATGCTATACGATTCATGATTTCATGGTCTCTCGCACGCATTGGCATGCATGAAGAAATAAAATAGAGGATGGTGACATAACGTAATAATTAAAATAATTGTCGACAATTTACATCAAATAATAAAGACTCCACTAAATTCCTAATATCATGATCCACAAAAAATGGCAAAAAAGTGAGTGTCTTATCGAGTGGAAGAAGTTTGAGTGGAAGCTCTAAATGATCACGAGCAAATAAGTTGTAGGACTAAAAACACCATGAACATTTCACATGTGTTTATCACTATATCACTATATAATACTTCCTCCATTCAACTCCACTCTACCACTTTCTTTTTTGTACACTATTCACAATCGATCATATAATTGCATTTTTCTCTCAATATATAAGTAAAAAATATATTCATGTGTGATATTGTTTGATTCGTCTTTACGAGTACATTATTAATATTTAACTTTTATAATTTTTGCAAACACGTAGCTAACGATATTTACCGTGTAAAATCCGTCTCGGCAAATGTGAAATTTTGTTTTGGTAGAGTGGAGTTGAATGGAGGAAGTACGAAGTAACTCTGTTTTATTCATTAATTTGCCTTTTGTATTATTTGTAATAATTATTTTAATAAAAAAAGCAAATAAATAATTAAGATAAATGGAATATATATATAATAAACAAATAATTAAGACAAACAAATATGCTAAAAGTAATATATGTATAAACAGATTATAATCATAGACTTTTTAGCAAAAAAAAATTAGACAACATATTCAAAATATTCACACTTTTCCGAACTCCAAAGTAAAAATCATTTCAACCAAATGTATATGTTAAATCTTTAGGATTTGAAGTTGATCAATAGGATTATATCCTAAATTCTATATTCGCTCGCACGAAAGTCTACTTAAAGTGAATGTGAATAACATGCAGTCGCAACTAGCAAGGGTCGCAACTACAAAATAAAATATACTTCCCAATCAAACTTAAAACTTCTCGCTAAATATTCGTTTTACTAATTAAACATATTCAAATACAACAGATTAATAACTAATAATAATATTAAAACAATTATCTTATTATTGCATAAGTAATTTGCCTGATCGTATAATAGTTATTTAAATCCATTTTACCATTATAATGGATATTATTACTGCTTTAAACATTGTACATGTCAAATACTCATTAAGTAAAGATGTCATTTGTGAAGAAAAAAAAGGTATCTAGAGGCGTGGAGATCATATCCATTTCCTTACTATTTCCTTTCGATAGTCTAGATCGTATTTTATCATCATTGGATGAATCTAAATTCATGGGTAAAAATAAAGAAACATATAAGATTTAATAGGAAAAATATTATTAAATGAGTTTCCGAAAAAAAAAAAAATAGTGTTCATTTTCAAAATATCCTAATTGTACCAAGAGTAGCAAAGATCCAAATCAAAAGTGGTCATAATAGTAAGTTTATGTCACTATCTAATATGGACTTTTTCCTTTTTGAGTTTTGTCTAACAACTTAAATTTCCAACAATCTGATCCGTGCGTAAATTGTAGGCTATTTGACCACAATAAGATCGAGGTTGTTCAATTCTATGACAGATTAGGACCATACGAGAACTTCTACAAAATCTAGATATAATTTAACCTAAATTCTCATTTTGACGGATCGACTCGTCGCAAGTTTGCGACGGGTCAAATCCCCCTTACAAAGAGCAAATGAGGTGCAAATGGAGCCCCCCACTTGCCTTGTCACTTGCTTTTTGTGAGGGTATTTGACCCGTCGCAAGCTTGCGACGGGTCGACCCGTCACAAGAAAGACTTATTGATAATTTAATTCATCCATCTCCGCCGATCATTTATTTATCTAGGAGATCATTTGCGATTCTACTTAGTGAAGACAACTATTGTCCCATTAAAAGATCAAATTAATCATAAAAAATCTTCCGAATATAAAAAGGTAAATAAATTAATAAGACATTCTAAAATTAAAATGGTAAACAAATGACAAGCACGGGGAGTAAAACATTTAAACTAGGATTCACAAGGAAGCAAATAAGAAAGTTGTGATCCGTGAAGCATGTAGCTGGCGAAAGCTAATACTCATATCTACTGAAACCAGATCCAATAAAACACGAACATTTGATGGATCAGAATAGGTCTAACCCGGTCTGATACGACCAGAACTCATGATGATTGTGACCCGATAACAAACCGACTAATGAAGACTCGATAACGAATTTAGTTTAATAATAATAACCCAAACAAAATCAAAGACATTTTTATTTATTGTTACAACCTAATACTAATATATACGGAGTACTCCGAATGTATCTAAGAATGGTTTTAATGTGGAATTATGATTCAAAATTTGAGATATAAAATGAGATATACTACGTTTATAACTTGGTCATAACCGAACCCGACTTGTCCCATCACCATAATGACCCAACATAACCTAAACTCGAATATTACATACACATTTCGATTCGAATACGGCATTACTCGCTTTAACACAATCCATAACCGACCCGAGTTACATTATCACTTTAATCAACATACAAATTTAGATTAGATTTAGTGTACGCCTGTACTACAAACCTAGAATTGAGTTCTTTAGTCCAAGTGTCCAACCCTACTAGAAATCTCACTTACACTGACACAGTCTATTCAATACTCCCTCTATAATTGCTCCATAAATTCTCCTGATTTTGATCCGCTTTTCTTCAAAAAAAACTTCACCACTCTCTCATTCTCACCGACAAATTTAATCCAATATTTAAAATCCAATTAATTAAAGTAAATTACATTTAAAACGGAAATATCCGTGTTAAGATAAAAGCGGCTCAAATATACACCCACCTGCTGTGTGTTATTTTGACACACTCTAGTCTCTGCTGCTTTCCTACCCATCTCCTCGTCATTTACTCCCACCAAAGCTTCGAATCTCACACCCTCATTTTTCTTCCTTCTTTGTTCATGTCTTTTTCTTTCATAATTCTCTAAATTATTTCTGATTATTATTTATTAATTATGTGACAATTTCTCAAACTACCCATTAATTTTATTTATTTTCTTTTCTGTGTTTTATCAAGCTTAACAATGGCAATGAAGACTCATATGATCTTTCTTCATTCTTCATTTTTTGATTATTTCCCTTCTTTCTTCTTCTTCTTATTCTTAGTTGTTGTTTCTTTGATCCCATTTTTGTCTGTTCAAGCTAACACTGATGCAAATGATGGTAATTTTCTTCTCTTTTTCTGTTTTATTATGATGTTTTATTTGTTAAGTTTGTTTTTTTTTTAATTTGTTTATGGTAAAGTTTCAATCTTTTAGTTTGTTTTGTTAATCATGAAATAATGTCGGCAAAATAAATGGTTGGGGGTAAAGTTTTAGTCTTTAATTAATGAAAAATACTTTCTCGGTCTCAGTCATTAATTTACATTTATTTAATTCCTTTTGACGGGTATTTTAATCAAAGGTAAATAAATGATTAAGACGGAGGGGGTAATATTGTTATAGAATTGGTTGTTCATGTTAAAGCTCCCATCTTTCTTGCATTCTCAGTTTTACTGAAGGCTGGGTTGATTTAAGAAGGAAATTGCATTTTCAGCAATTTGCTGAAGATAAAGTTTCAATCTTTCTGGCATTCTCAGATCATTTAACTCTTGTTGGTTTAAATAGCAATAATGTGGGTAGAAGGTGTGCATGATTGATTTAATGGGGTGTGCTGTAAAGTAAAATAAGAGTTCTTGAATCATTATTTGGAGTTTTTTTATTTGGGAAAAGTAGTCGCTTTAAGGTCAAGGGTAAGACTGCGTACATCTAATTCCCCTTACACCTCAATTTGCGGGAGCCGTCGAGGTATTAGGGTAATGTTGCTGGTGTTTGTTGTTAAAGTAGTCTTTTGGGTGTTTTTAATTGTTATGGTCCAAGTTTAGTTGAGAAAAGGTGGAAAATGAGGGGAAAATGAGGGGATGATCAGGGGAAAAGGGATTACTTTGAAGGAGAGGAACTATCTGACATTCTTTTTACTAAGTGGGACCATAATTTTTGGGAGGTTAGCAATTTTGTTTGGTGTTCTAGGGTTTAATTTTCTGAAATTATGTTCATAATGTGACCAAAAGAGAAGGGGGATAGGATAACTCCTGGGGACCTTGTTTTAGTACAAGGCTACAAGCTTCATTTTGGAAGCACATTGCCGGGGACCCTTTTATGTTTTAAGGAAGCCTGCTGCGTATTGCGCCAATTTTTTTTTTTGTAGTTTATTTAAGACCGTAATTCTGGTATCAGATGTTGCTCGGACTTGGCTATCTAAGAAAAAAAACATGTTCAGGTGTCCGTGGCCTTGTCTCTCTGTCGAGTCGCCTCATCCTAGCAGCTTTTATTTCATGATGAGGTGGTTATTTTCAATCTTAACAAATCAGAAAACAACAGTTTTAATTATCTCATCTTCTTCTACTTGCGCTTGTTTATTGCTAATGGCAAACTTGAGCAAAAAACAAACTGTGGATTATATTTATTTAGTAGGAGTGTTCTATACTTGCAGTACAATCTCTTCAAGTTTTGTATGGTGCACTTAATAATCCTTCTCAGCTGACGGGATGGAAATCTAGTGGCGGTGATCCATGTGGAGAGTCTTGGATGGGAGTTAAGTGTGATGGTTCTGCTGTCGTTTCCTTGTAAGTGTTAGTTCAGGGAGCTTCTTTTTCTGCACTTCTTTTTGATAAAGTATTTTATTAGCTCTTAAAGCCAGGGAAACTGTAGGAGGTACTATTTTAAATACCTTGCTTTGTTCAGTTTGTCTCTGTTTTTTGTTTGCTTTCACAGGGAGATTTCTGGGTTAGGGCTTAATGGGTCCATGGGATATCTGCTTTCAAACCTTGTGTCACTGAAGACGATGTGAGAAGCTTTTACTGCCACATTGAGATGTTTTTTAATTGCAGAAAATGCTTTTGTTTATTTTATAGTTTAGTTGACGAATCTTGAATTGCAATTCTGCCTACAGGGATTTGAGTAATAACAAAATTCATGACACCATACCGTTTCAAATGCCGCCCAATCTAACAACACTGTAAGGTTTAGTTGTCTAAGGTGGTTTGATGCCTTGGAGAAAGGATTGGTTGTATTGATTTCATTGTGAAATACATTCTGTATTTTTCTGTGGTTGCAGAAATCTTGCACGGAATAATCTTAGTGGCAACCTACCTTACTCAATTTCAAACATGGTTTCACTTACTTATTTGTAAGTTGTTGTCTCTCATGTTTTATGTACCTTTTCAACCGGTCATATTGCGATGCTCTCATAAGTGTGCATCCTATTTTACTTGCAGAAATGTGAGTGGTAATACTCTTGCACAGCCGATCGCTGATGTATTTTCTAATCATACTGCCCTCGGGACCATGTAAGTCAACTAATTGACACCGTTCTTGTAAATGTGTGGCAAGAATGTCTAAAGGAATCATGTATTGTTGTCACTTCTATTACTCCTTCCATTGACTTGAATACTCCCAATTCACTACATTTGCTTTTGGACTAGAGTTCAGGAAAACAAAAAGTATTTGATAGAGGCCGGGAATCACATAGTCACTTGAGAGTATTTCGTGGGCTATTTATCACCGAAACAGAAATGCAGTGAATTAGTATTAATGTCCAGAAAGGAAAATATAGCGAATATAAACGAATAAAGGGAGTAGTATATATAATTTTGGGTTCCGAAAATGTTACCTGTGGCTGTTATGTCATGCAGAGATCTCTCAAACAACAATTTTTCCGGAGATCTTCCCAGTTCCTTTAGTTCCTTATCAAATCTTTCAACACTGTGAGTGATTACGACTTACGAGTGCTGATTATCATTAGCCATTTACATTATGAAGAAATCGTTTGACCGATAATCTCATTGTTCCTTTATATATTGCAGACAGGTTCAAAACAATCAGTTAACTGGTACACTCGCCCCCCTTGTTAACCTGCCTTTAGATAATCTGTAAGTGCATCTTATTTGCTTCGCTTTGCGACTTGTGCATGAGATACATCTGTGATCTGTCACTGCTTAACTGGATGTTGACCTTGATATGCAGAAATGTTGCAAATAACCAATTTAGCGGTTGGGTACCTCAGGAACTCCTGTCCATCCCAAATTTTGTGTAAGCAATAGTTCTCGCTTTATTTTGATATTTGCTAACAGTTTCTACGTCCGTAAGACTTTTTAGCTGTATTTGTATATTGACTAATCAGCATATTTTCCTTTTCTCTTTTTCTTTTCCTGTCCTGCCTTTTCTTATATTTGTCATCAACGATTTCAAATGGCGGTTCATGGTAGCCAACCCCAAATCATTTTAGGGTTAAGGATCTCTTCTTGTTGCTTGGAAGAATTTTCTAATTAATTTTCTCGTATTTTAACAGTTACAATGGTAATTCATTTGATAATGGCCCGGCTCCACCACCACCACCATTTATTCCTCCTCCTCCAGGAACACCTGCCAAGCGGAATCATAGCAGGCCAGCAGGTTCTGCTCACTCACCCCAAGGTTCTGAGAAGGAAACATCACATGGAAAGAAAAATTCAAAGTCTGTTGGAACTCTTCTTGGGGTAGTGCTTAGTGTTGCATTCTTGCTTGTGTTTGGCCTGCTCGCTCTTTTGTTCTGCAAACGCAAATGGAAAACTAAGCCTAGTAATGGCCGGATGTCTGCCGGAAGTGTCTCAAATGGTAGCGAAAAAGGTAGAATGACTGTTTAATGTCTAATTTCTTCATTAGTTCTCTAACAATCTACTGCCACCCTCCGTCCCACATATACTGGCCTGAGTCGACTTCAGTGGTCAATTGATGAGAACACATTTTCTGAGCACATACAAATAATAGAATAGTCTCAATTTTCTTTTAATAATTAATATGACGATACTTACGTTATTATGATAGATCAAACTTGATACTAGTAAAAACTTAACCTCAGTTGACCAGCACATGTACATTATATGACCAGTGCTATACTTCAGAGAGTTTATTGGCTTGTGCTTTCTATTTCTGATTTTGCAGTTAACACTGAGGTACAAGAACAAAGGGTTGTCGGCATGCCTGCAATTGTTGATGTAAAGACCCCACCTGCTGAAAGTGTGCCGGTTGATAAGGTTTATGGGAAAAATGGGTCTTTGAAACGACTGAAGTCTCCTATCACTGCTACTTCTTATACAGTTGCTTCACTTCAGACTGCAACAAACAGCTTTAGTCAAGAAAACATTGTTGGTGAAGGTTCACTTGGCCGGGTTTATAGAGCGGAGTTCTCCAATGGCAAGGTAAGTCATTAGTCACGCAGCTTCATTTTTCTATCTTGCCACTAGAATTTGGATTACATCATCCTAAAGCACAAATTAAAGTGAATAATTTTTTTTGGTGTTAAAAGAAGCCATAAAGGCAATTTTGATGTTGACGGGGTTCGAACCCAGATTATGAGTACCACCGCTCATGTCTTTACCAACTAAGCTAGCTGGCATCTGCAAATTAAAGTGAATCATAAAGAGTCTATTTTCGAGACTGACTAGAAAAAATATTACTTGGTTTGTTATTGATGTGGCTTAGATGGTGTGCTGGTACAGGTTTTAGCTATTAAGAAGATCGATAATTCAGCACTATCATTGCAAGAGGAGGATAATTTCCTTGAAGCTGTGTCAAATATGTCACGCCTCAGACACCCAAACATTGTCTCATTGGCTGGATATTGTACTGAGCACGGGCAGCGTCTTTTGGTGTACGAGTACATTGGAAATGGCAGTCTGCATGATATACTACATTACACTGAAGACGGAAGCAAGAAATTGTCATGGAACTCTCGAGTTCGGGTAGCACTTGGAACAGCCCGAGCACTGGAGTATGAAATTTTGAGTTTAGCTTTCTCCATCTTAATCTTAATATTACAAGTGACTTTAGCCTGAAATCGTAGTATGTTTTCAGGTACTTGCATGAAGTGTGCTTGCCATCAGTCGTACATCGAAATTTCAAATCGGCTAACATTTTACTTGATGAAGAGTTCAACCCTCATCTCTCAGATTGTGGACTGGCTGCTTTGACGCCAAATACAGAGCGACAGGTAAAATAACAATTCAAAGCATACCAAGATTAAAATTGATCCAATTCACAATATCATGGCCCATTAACACATATGCCAAGACTTGTATTTGGCCATATAGACGTGACAAGTAGCATGAAATGCATTTGAATATTGTAAACATAGTAGGGTAGATGTACATTTTTGGTGCAATGTGACAGGTCATGTAATGCTTCGGCTGATATATGTTACATACAGGTCTCAACTCAAATGGTAGGTTCATTTGGGTACAGTGCTCCAGAGTTTGCTTTGTCAGGGATTTACACCACGAAAAGTGACGTCTACAGCTTTGGGGTGGTGATGTTGGAGCTTTTGAGTGGGCGTAAGCCTCTAGATAGGTATGACCTCCCTTCTTTTTAGCTTATTGCCATACAATAATTGGCCGGTATCTTGATAACCAGTATATCCTTTCCTGATAAATGTTTTTTCTTTCAGTTCAAGACCAAGGTCCGAACAATCTCTTGTTAGATGGGCTACACCCCAACTACACGATATAGATGCTCTATCTAAAATGGTTGATCCTACTCTAAATGGCATGTATCCTGCTAAGTCATTGTCTCGATTTGCTGACGTCATTGCCCTCTGTGTTCAGGTAAATACTTTCACATCCATATTTGACTCTTAGTTTCTATAAGGGTAAATTGATAATTACACCCCTTTATGTACCAACACTTTGAAATTACACCCCTTTATCTTTTTTTAACAAAATTACACCCATAATCGACCCTTTCCTTAAAACTTGATACCAACCTATTTTACCGGCCAAATAAAATGTGAACTGACCGTTTTACCCCTAGGTTATATACATCTTTCTTATCATTTACCCCTAAAGTTTCCCCTCAATCAATTCCATTTCTATCATCTTCAATTAAACAAAATCAACAAGTAGCTCTGATTGTGCACCATCTCTATTCTTGACCGAATAAATTGAGATTTTTTCCTAAATTTATTTAACCTAATAATGTTATAGTGACTTTCACATTTTCTTAATTGGATGAGGATGATGAATATTTACTTGATTTCCAACAAATCCTCTTGCTTCTTCATCGCATTCTTCAAAATTTTACCTCCTTTAACAATTCATTAATTACATTTTTCTACCAATCAGTTTGTGACTTGTCAACCCAACAAAAAAGGAGAGATAGGAGAAGAACATAATTACCTATATGGATGAAAGTGTCAACCTAGATAAATGACACAAAATTTGGGGAAAAATTCTAGAGTGAAAATGAAGAAGAATAAGAAAGAGAGAATGATGAAAGTGTTGATATATGGAGTAATAAGGAATCTGTTAGTGATTTAAATGAAGGGTATAATAGGAAACATATGTTAATAATTAAAGGAATCTTACAATATTCCACCGTTAAATTCTTTTTTTTGCTGTCGGAGTAAAAATTGGTATCAAGTTTTAAGGAAATGGTTGATTATGGGTGTAATTTTGTTAAAAAAAGATAAAGGGGTGTAATTTCAAAGTTTTGGTACATAAAGGGGTGTAATTGTCAATTTACCCTTTCTATAATGTAAGAATCAGGATTTAAAGCACATATCTTGAATGGTATCTAAAACTGAACTAGACAAAGGAAGTATGATTTTGGATGTTTGAGGATTTTTGCTGCTTGCATCTCGATAGAATCGAAAGCAGGAAAGAAATCCTTCTGTTAACGGGGATTGATATACTGATTATACTTCGAAGTCATAGACATCTACCTAGTTTTTGCAGTAATCTAACATTGACCTGCCAATACCTGTTCTTTTGTCCTGCTATTTTCTTAACATTGGTCTGATCTTAAGTCCATTTATCTTAATAGCCGGAGCCAGAATTCCGACCACCAATGTCAGAAGTAGTTCAAGCACTAGTCCGGTTGGTACAAAGGGCAGGTGGTTCAAAAAGGAGATCCAGTGATGATTCCGGGTTTGGGTACAAGACTCCAGATCATGAAACGATTGATATGCCGATTTAAGTGTAATGAACTAACTTTAATGAGCCCAAATTTTGTGTGGAGTCCCATATCCAGTTATCCACAACCAAGGTGGACGTTGGCTTCTGTTGATACTGCTTGGGGGAAGAGGTTGAGCAGCTTGAGCTGGAGAATTGAAAATGATCAAAGTCGGAGAATTCTGTAATTAATTTCGACAACTTGTAGCGAAAATGTGCAGTATACATTTTTTTTTTGAGTAAAGCAGTATACATGTTTTATGTTCTTTGCAGTGTAATGAAAACGTTTCTTCAGATATACAACTCCATAGATTTCAGTACTCAGGAATCAGGATTGACATTGCACGAGAATAATGCAGAACGTCAGATGTGCAGGACAAAAGACAATTATTGTGCAAATCTTTCGAGGTGTTTTAAAACAAGCTTCCATTTTGTCCATTAATTAAGTTTCCTCTTATAGCATCAAGCGTTTTGAAGCTTAGTTCACTTACCTACGAGGCTACGAGTCCCCTTCACCCTTCCCTAGTCTCTCAACCGAGTTTCCTCCATTTGAGCTCCACAACCATAACAATTTCATCACACTTCTATCAATATCTTTGCGCTTCGACATTTTTTTATACCAAAAACTCAAATACGACCATTATGTATCATGTACAAGTATACAACTGTTCCGTCGTATGTTGAGCACCTCATTTTGTGATATACTCGGTGCAAAAATTTTAGATAATTGGCTATTGTTTTTTCTTTATCTTTTGTAAAACTATTATCTTTTGGTAATGGTAGTCTACAATACAATATCTGGTAATGCTGCGGTTTCTCTTTTCAGATTTGATTGAGCCCGAACATTGGTAACAAATTCATTTTATGCTTTAAACTCTCTTTACTTCTATAGTTGCATCAATGATTTTTTTCCCCTGCAGATTGCAATGCTTCAAAAATGTTCCGTTGCTAATTAAATCCCTTTAAGAAATCGAAGTAGGCCTAACCGACAAGGGCATCCTCACAATATGATCCAAGCTCCCTGTTAGAACAATCTCTCCAAAGCTGAAATCTTTCATGGGTTGACTAACATTCAGCGTGATTTTCAGATCTTGAGTCCCGTTTCGAGCAATGGTGAACCATGTTGGATAAACTTCAGCTGATACGCCATTTGGTGGAAGCACTGCGCATATGTACGTCTCTTTCTTGCTTCCGACATTGATCACATTGCGCTGCACTACTTGAGATCCAACAAGAGACGTTATTGTCACTGATGGCAGGTTCAAGTCTGCCGGATGCCTTAGTGGATGGTTGCAGGATCCACCTGTTGCGGCTTCAACTTTGTCTCGGTCAACGTTGGGCAGAGAGCACAGGAATGCAACATATTCTCCTTCACCTGGTCAAAGGTAAACAAATCTGTACTCGTAAACAGGCGAGAAAGGAAGACAGAGGCGGTCTTTATAAAATGTAGCTCTATTCATGGTAACTCACCTGGAATAAATACTAGACCAGGATCTAGAGCTCTTGCGGCATTCACCAGCCCAGCGCCTATATCAAAGGGAGTGGAAGGATCGGAACTGCCAAGATTATATCTTTCAGCAGGTATAATTTCTCCATTACTGTTGTACTTTGTAGCAGTAGTAGAAATTCCCGATGCAATCATAGACGGTGTCCATGAAGGGTTATATTGCTTGATCATTGCAGCTATTCCTGCAATATGAGGCACTGCCATACTAGTCCCAGACATCAAAGCGAAATTATTTCCTGTCATTAGTAAACCACTTACTAAGTCGAAAAGGAGATATAAATTATCATGTCATGTCATTATCTTGCATGAAATGATGGAAATAACCTGTGTAAACTTGCCTTCAAAAATAGGCTCCGATACACTGAGAGGACTCCAAGCTGCCCAGATCTGTTGTCCGGGAGCTGCGAAATCAGGTTTGAGAACGTCTACGGGATTTCCGTGGCTGTCAATGATGTCAGGGCCTCTGGAAGAGAATCTGCTTACTGCAGGTAACTGCCTGTCAAAAGAAGCCACTCTTCCTTCACCAATGGATGCTTTTCCGCCATATCTTATTACACATCCTTGTTCAGTTCTCCGTGTTTGATTTTCGTAATACCGAGATATGATCTATGAAAAGAAACATTGTTTCCGATTAGATAAGAAAGTGCCTGTCCGTTTTCCAAACCTGACTCATAAAAACTCGACCATAAACGGGCCGACCTGTACACCAGACTCTTATCCGACTGAACTCAGATCTGCTGGCTAGATCTAATGTACACACTTTACAAGTCATAACTTAAATTACTACCTTGGCATCAGTTGTGTTGGGAATGAGAATCCCTGGCACCAGCAAAGGGACTGGTTCTGCGATGAAATCACCATATACCGGATTCGCAACGAGGATGAACCCCATAAATCCCAAGGCTTTTGCAGTGTCGATGATGGATGTAATTGAGGAAGTCTGGTTGTAAAATCCAGTTGAGAAGTTACAGATCACGACACTGCCCGTCACTACAGTTGGATCAAGTGCTTCAGGGTATTGACATTCCTCTGTGTAAGGCGGAGTTCTCGGGAATGAACCATTAACCCGAACAGCATCTTTTGCAAGCACCAACTTATATTTCAGTAACCCATTTCCAAAGGTTGGCCCTGCATATTAGTTGACTGATATTAGATACACCAAATTTTCAATAAGACCGTCAATAAAATCATGTTCCGGGTTATTTTGTTTGGGACTTGCCTGACAACCCGGTTCCTCCAATCTTCTGACCATCACCAAGAAAAAGAGTCACTGGATAACTCCTGTCAGTGCTACAAGCTGCGACACCAACAGCCCATGGGCTGAATGACACCACACTACTCGGACCTGGTCCCTTATTTCCTGCTGCTTGAACAACAAAAACGCCTGCCCTTCTTGCTAGTAACGTGAATATCTCGAAAACATCAAGGAATGTGATTGTGTCTTCTGCGGGTTCATCTGGCTCTAGTGACAATGTCAGAACGTCCACCCTATCTTTCACAGCCTGATATCGGTTCAATGAATTTCAGTTTTACTTCAATTGCAGTTAATAAAGTGAAGTGTCGAAAAAACATAACCTACACGGCTACACCTATGTCCTATGTACAGATGTATTTGTTTTAAACTTTTGTCTTATGCAGTTAGAATGCTTACTTGATCAATTGCAGCGAGCAAATCAGTGAGAGTTCCGACTGTTGGATAAATAGCCTTATAAACCGCGATTCTGCTTGCAAATTCGTATTTTTACCAAGGCAAGAGAAACTGTTCATATATGAGCGTCGTTTGATCACAAAAGTCATATTATGGTACGAGTTTCCATCTTACCGGGCACGTGGAGCCATCCCACTGGCTTTGCCATAGAAGAAACCGTCTACAACCACTGGTACTCCCAAATTTCCAGCAGCTGTTGATGCTACATGACTTCCAACCAAAAACATAGAAATTGCTCAAAACCATGTAAGTTTGATACTTTAACATAAAAGCGTTCGTCTTCTGTGAGACCGTTTTACACTATTACTCCGTATTACTCCCTCCTATTCTAAGCTTTCTTCCCCTTTTGATTTGGCACAAATTTTAAGGATTTTAATTAAATAAGCAAAAATAATGTAGTGGGGTAAGGTGATTGGAGAGAGGGAATGTATTGTAGGGTATTATTGTGGAGTGAAGTGATTAAAATAATTATTGTTGTGGGGTAATGTGATTAAAATAAGATAAAGTATGGGTATTGTGGGGTATTGTAGTGAGGTAATGTGATTAAAATAAGTATAAAAGTTTACCAAAAAAAGAAAGGGGAAGGTATTGTGAATAGACGAAAATGGAAAGGGGGAACATTGCTCAGAATAGGAGGGAGTATTATGATGGCAATTTTTCATTTCAAAAGGGTCTTTTCCGTCTAAAATTAAGACAGAGAAAATGTCGTCATTTTGTAATAAAGAGTGACTATTTAATGACAAAATGTTGAAACTAAGGTCACTTGTTCACATTTTTTATCAGAAAAATGTTTAGGTAACTTTATACTCTATAAAAAAATGGTCACATTTTATCCTAAATGGCCTGGGTCACATTTCACCGTCTTAATTTCAAGACGGAAAAGACTTGTCTCAAGTAAGACTGGCTGTATTATGATTACCTGCCATGACCAACAGCATCAAAGGGAGATAGAAAATCAACAGAAGCATTAAGAGTGGCAACAGCCTGAGCTCCAGCAGCAAAGAACCTAGCTGAAACTATCTTCCCATTACACGAACTGGCCGGAAAGCGAGGTCCCGTCTCACATGCTCCACAAAACCGTCTCGTACTCGAAGAAGACACGTTATTATTACTATTTTTACTAGGTTTATTATTTTTTAGAAGATGTTTATTATTATTAGCAAAGCTTGGATGAAAAGGGTTTATGCCTGAGTCAATAAAACCTATAACAATTCCTTCACCACCATATGTCTCTCTTCCTTGTTCTTCTTTCCATACATTTTGAGGCAATTTTAAGAAGTCTGGTGTGTATGTTGTCATTAGTTTTGTTCCCCTGTCTCTTTGAACTAACTTCACTCTCCAGTGTCTTCGTAACTTTTCTGCCTATTTATTTATATTATAAATAAACAAAATATTAACGAATGATAAATGGGATATATTTAGCTTTATAAGTGCGGTTCAGGGCACACGTTAAGTAACTAATTAGAGAAAGATTTCGAAGGCTATCTCACTTTTTTTTACCATAATTATTAATCATTTTTTTCTGTATTAGCTTCTTATTAACACGTGTTCTAATGCCACACGTTAGAAAAACTTTTTTAACATTATTGAATAAAGACAGTTTTTTAGTGTAAATAATTTTTTTATATACATAGTATAAAAAAAACTCATTAACCAATTAACAATAACTAATAAAACGATCGTTTTATATTATAAAACTGTCTTATTCTATAATTTGAAAAATAAATTTAGAAATAGGCACATTTTATTCATTTTTTCCCAAAATTAAACTCACATCTTTATATTAAATTTTTCTTAACTTTTTATTATACGTTTTCACCAATCTATTGCTGAAAGTCACTTTAAGTACAAATAAGTCAATTTTTTTTAATGAAGTACATTTTTTTTTTTTACAAATTTACCAAATTTAATAAAGGCATTATAAGAATTTCTAATGTAAAGAAAAGTTAAAATTAATTTCGATATTCTTCCTCCATCATTTCAGTTAATTACTAATTTAGTTCCAATTATGTAAAATTTTCTCAAAAATATAGAAAATGGGACAACTTGATTAGTGAAGAAACAAAGTGAGTAATTTAATTTAATTATTTTATATCCTCACACTATATGAGTGTTACAAAAATAATTTAATTTTGGCAAAAAAAAAAAAAGAATTGTAGGTGATTATTACTTGAGAGGCGGTGGTGTGGATGGCGAAGCCGTTAGCAAGGTGGGTGAAGCTATGGACCTTGGTGTAGCTATCTCCTTTAAGAGTGTCCTTCAATAGTTTGCTGTGAAACGACTCCAACACCTTTGCATGGGTTTCGTACTCTTTGCTAAAAGTTCCATGCAAAAATATTTACGTCCATCTTTACAAATTAGTACTCCGTATATTATGTATACATTTAAGAGAACAAAAAAAAGTAATTTTTTTGGGAGTAATACTATGAATTGCTTCAATTTAAATTAAACCGTTTTTATTGGTAAAATAAGGGAAATGAGGAAATTGGAAGTACATAACTACACTCTTGTAACGAAAACAAAAAATTGTTACTCGTACTTGTTTTTATTAGAAAATTAGAATCACTAGTTAATTACCTACCTTTTAATATCGTGGATTTGGGGAGTTTCTCCGGGAGGAGTTAGATGAGGACGAAAAGCTAGGGAGTCGCCATGAACGAGAACAATGAATAGAGATCTGTCTTGATCAGCTATACATGGCCAAAAGAGACATGGTATGAATACTATCAAGAGTAAAGAAACAAGTGACATGGAAATGCTAAGAAATAACATAGAGTAACGTAATATGTTGTTCATCATATGACAAGAAAATTGAGGACGAAAATAATGTATATTTATTATTAAATATTTGTGACAATTGTAATTGTATAAATTGTAACTGGCTAAACTATATCACAATTATAATGTGAGGGATTAATTAGCTTTTAAGGGATTAAATCGTGTAAAGGTTTCTTCCCTTTTTAGTCTAGTTAATCATACCAAATGTGAGTACTTATGAGATCTTAAGTGCCAAAAGCAAGTGTTTAAAGTGATATTCACATATTATTTCCCCTCTATAAACATTAATAATAAATACTATTATTATTTTAAATAATCCATTGACCATTTTTTGTTGACAGAAAGAGATGACAACTTACAAATGTACCATTCTTATTTTTATTTTTATTTTTAAAAAATCCGATCATTTAAGTTAACATATGTGGTAACTGTCATTTGCTTACTATTTTGTTGTCTAACAGTGATATTTTAATCAAATGTAACCAAATGATCGTAACGGATGAAGCTAGTACTAACTCATTATGACATGTTTGTCCAATAAGATAATCACACATTTTAGTTTAAGACGGATATATCCATTTTAAGCTTAAGACAGATAATATAATCAAGTAGTATGAATAAAACAAAAGCAGAATGCATAGGAAAATAAACGGATTTGTCTTATATGTACAAGTGCGATAATACTTAACTTGTTTTGTCTTATATACATAGAGAAAAAACGGATTTATCTATTTTAAGGGAGACTAGCCGTAAGATAATAGATAACCGAATATGAAGGTTATAATACACGCTTCCTAAGACTATTTCTTGAAGCATGGTTTACATAGACTGGAGGTGACATTAACAACCTTAAACCTTAGTGAAAAAAAAAAGGTGTACAGCTGACGTTTGAAATAAGTTTTTTTTTTTTTTTTTGGTCAAAAAAAAAAACAACCTTAGTGAAGACTTATCAAATGTTAAAAGGGGGTACGGTTCATATGCTAGGGTAAGATCATTTGTGGTAATACTACATTAGGTGACTAAAAACTAGAGTTTAAAGCACAATTGTTCTCAAGTAGAGTTATAAACACCGCTAATTTGAAATGAAGGTAATTATTAAGAGAATAACAGAAGCTAAAATAAGAAGAAATGGAAGGAGATTGGTGGTTTGTGGTGGTTGTGGAGGATGGAGAGAGGTGAGCGAGGAATTATGAGGTAATGCATTGCTTATTAGGGGATGAGGTAGGAAAATGGAGGGACTATTACAGTATAATCCTTCATTTCTATGTCCAACCTTCGTCACTCTCCATTTTCTAGTTCATTTAAGTTTTATTACTCCCGTAATAACTACCTACATTCTAAGTGAGCCCTAAGAAGTAGATTTTCTCACCTAATGAGCATAACTCAAACCCGTTTAACATTTGTCTATACAAACTTATTTCACACGTCAAGCGTCAGCATGTTTCTTGTGCTTTCTTTGGTCATTAAAAAACTCCCGGACATGGCAACATCGATACTAGATTACTAGGCGAGCAGTTGGCTGAGGAGCAGGTAGCAACTAATGAAACTAGCACGGCATACTAAACTCTATTTTCCCATCGTACATGGGGATGTTTTTGGTGATTTTCTAACAATTCAGAGCATCCCAATCGATTGTCACTTGAGATGTTCAATTCTCGAAATCAATGAAATGCATCTTTTGCAGGCCTATTATCTAGGAGCTCGAAGATTTGATATCCGATCATTGGCTTTCACGGGTAAGAGCTTGAGTACTTTGATCTCCAGCTCGTTTGGTCTGGATATTCATGGACCATTTGACGATTCCTGAGATAATGCAAGGCCAACCACTGATCATAATAAAGGTACAATTCCAAGAAGATACAAGATCCAACATTTATCGACTCTTGAGATAATGCAAGGTTCACTCGCGAAGATACAAGATTCAACATTTGCCATGTTATCGTCACTTCAAAAGGTCATATCAAAGAGAGATACAAATTGCAGGAATTTCTAGCTAAATGGAGTGTAAATTTATGATCAAATGAAGCCCTAAAAGCAAGAAGGCTTTGTACAAGCAGCTGCTTAAGAATGTAAGCGGTAATTGAAGAAATCTCCCTGACTAAACACGGAATCATCTTTCTGCACAGGTTTTACACTACAAAGAAGTCATAATGCATATATGCCTCGGGGGGGAAAACACACAGATATTACACTCCCATTGTTTGGAGCACAAGCATGGCCTTAGTTTACTACACGATTCCAAACTTCGCAAGGGCATTGTTTACACAATCTCCAGGTTTGGATCTAACTCTCATCTCTTCCTTCGCTTATTCTCAGTCTGCAGAAAATAATTAAGCAAATCCCGTTAAACAAGCTCGAATGCTAGCACAATGCAGAAAAAATATTCAAGATTCACATTCATAATATACTAGAGCTGCATGCCCTTAGTTTGGTGTAACTAGTCCCATAACACAGGATTAGACTTGTTAATCACCATCACACAGGGGTAAAGTCGCGTATACCTGACCCCCTTAGTACCCCACAACATGCAAGACAGTACAGGGGTTATGTTGTTGGAATTCTCTGTGTTATACAGAGCAAGCCTAGTATATTTTCAAGATAATTAAGAGATGTTTTGACAGCAATAAAATCCTGTTTGACAAGAGCAAAGAATAATGTTTGCGTTTCCTGGCCTTGTGCAGCGTACATGGCCCATTGTAGTCTGGAGTCTGGAGTCTGGACTAATTGAGTAAGAAAGAGTGCCAAGTAAATTAGAACCAGAGCTGCTTAACGGAATTGGCGCCTAACACTTATAAAATATAAGCATTGATGACGCTAGCATGAATAATCAGTAGTCACGATGGTAAAGCAGACACTGTAGTCATGAATAAAATAAAATCAAATGGACAAAAAAAATCAAATCTTTTTACTTGAACACACGTATCAAAAGATTGGAAGTGTTAATTGTATAACAAATTAAAAACTCTATGATATAACTTACAAATAACAACGAAAATCAGAACCATGAAATATATTTAGTCTACAAAACATAAGGGTTATGTAAAAAACTAACTACTATACGAGACGAATACATAAATAAACAAATAGTTCATTAATTAAAATTTAAGGGTGCAAGAAAGTCAAGTCAACTTGTTAAGAAACTGCATTGGCTACGGCAACTATGTGCCAGTCACACCATCTCTGCGGAGGAGCAAGTGCAATTTTTGGCAGATTATCCTAAGATCCGGCAATGATCCAGGAAAAAATTTTAAAGCTTTGAAAATCAAAAACCATTCACGGAAACACCAATCAGTATAGACAAGAAAATTAACCTTGCCATCAGCCAGCTGTGATACAGAAAAGGAATTGCTCCCTCTTTTGGGTTCATCTTCAGCGACACAATCAGAGCATAGGAAGTGATCCAACTTCTTTGCTTCTTCAATACTCATTCCCATGCAAGACGGGTGGAACCTACAAGAATAATAATCCCAGTAGAGAATGAGAGTAAAGTTCACACACATTTTTACGTCGTTTGATCTATTTCACAATTTGAGTACAAAAATGGTCGAGCTCAAAGTGTCCAAGCTCTGGCATAGTTCTAAACTTACTTCAAGAAAAAAAGTAACATGCGCAACAGCTCTCAACGCTAGCCAGCGACCCGGACTGCGCTCATAATCCTCTTTTCCAAGGCCTGTTTAGATGCCTAAGTAGACGTCCTCTTTCCCATTATTCGTAATTCATACTACATTTTTTTTTCCGTTTTACAAACAATACAGACAAAAACTAGAATTTCAGTGGCTGACTTGGCCTTATAGGCTTCAAGTCGGTGTCTACTTGCTTTGATTAGATTTATTCGAATGCGACTAAACAAAAAGTTACGAATATAGAAGGAAGAAATAGATCCCACAATGTTTTAGTTGTATTAAATGTTACTGAGCAATTTCATCGCGTCATTAATCAACCACTTATATATGCTAGTTACGGAGTAGAACTTACAACCACAACATCTTATTAGACACGGACATGGTAGATTCTCCATATAATCATATACTCCGAATTAGGTAAGGTAATTCTAATTCTCAACACAAAAAGTTCATATCGAATTAACATAAAGAAATTACCAGTCTTTGCAACCTTCGCACTGCACCATGAGATCATCCGGATTATACGGCATTTCACACTTGCAATATCTACAAAATGAACTCTAATCAGAACTTAAATTTGAAAAACATACAACACTACTAAAAAAAACCACAAGAGACCCTAATTGTGTTTTCGAAACTCACACAGCAACTCGGTCAGGAGTAAAAGCCCCGGTGGCAGCCTTATATTCAAATCTACAAAAGTAATCATCAGTGCCAACATTCTCGAGCTTAGTATAATTCTTGAAGGAGTGAACAATACATTTCCCTTCGATCGTATGCGCACTTTGTACATCATAATGGTCAGACAAGAACAACTCTTTTGCCCCATGAAACTGCCTTCTTCCTCCCATTGATTCCTCAGGCCTATAATACCACCTCACTCTCACCTTAATGTTGTTTCTGTTATCGGCCTCAATTGTCTCAACACGTGCTACATATGGCGGCTTCCCAACGTCAGACGGCCTCAGTAAAACACAATCTCCAACTATAAAGCAATCCCATTACAAAGAATGAGTACAACTTTCAATTGACTTATCCGGCAATATCATTAAACAAACAAACAATCAAGAACACTCATTTCTAATCTCAGTGGCGGAGCCAAGATTTGCAGTTATGGGGCGAGGAATTCTAGCGGGGACAAACGAGTAATGCCCCTATCTAGCTACAACATTGATTTCTAAGCATAAATTAAATAAATTCTCACTTCAAACAAACCCATCAATTCCTTTAACCTTCTTACAGTAAAGATTAAAACTTTAATCGCAAAATGTGCAAGAAAATAACTAAAAAACTCAATTCTCTTACCTGAATATTTACTGCAATTACTTACAGCAATGTAAAAAAAAAAGCAAAGAGCTTTTGATTCAGATCAAATGTCCACTAAAAACCCAGAAAGTTGAATACAAAAACAAAGAGGTAAAAAAGATGAAAATGGGAAATTAGTCAATTACCTCGGACGACTTTGTTGGTGCCTTTAATGGTGTATGAGTCAAGGTCACGCCTTCCAGGTCGAGTTTTCGCCATTGATGATGGAATAGAGCAGAACGATGAAGATTTTGAAGGTGAAAAATGGAATCTTGGAGCATAAATTAGGGATTGAATTGGATAGGAGAAGTATAGATTTGGGGATAGAAACACAAACCCTAGATTTTGTTGGTGTTCAAAAATGAGAAAAGAGATAAAAGGGTGTATTTTTACTTGGAATGAGCTTTTTAGACAAGATTACTACAATGGTAGGTTCTTGCGTAAGGCCGTTGTATGGTACGACTTACGAGTCATACAACAATATTACCCGATTGTACGAGACCGAATAATAGAAGAGGTATTAGCTAAGTGGTAAGAACTTTTTTATCCGGCTATAAGGTTGGTGACTCAATTCTTACCCGAGATATAAAGCGTTAATCTAAAAAGAAAAAAAAACAAGATCGTGTATTGAGTGGTGTGTCCGCCGATCGCAGATTATTTTAGAGCTATGACTCTGATGTTGTTCTATAGGTATAACGCATTCATCTATGTTACCTTTTTATACTTAAGATTCTTTCTTATGTTCTGTATTTGTGTCTTTGATATCGTCAATTTATATCTATTTCATTTATGATGACCAGTTTCAGCATCGTGTTGAACACTCATATGAAATATTTCTTAGGTTTTACTACTTTTTAATAAGTTGATGTTTTTACCTCTTTAAGAGTTTATATTTTTACTTACTCCGTATAAATATCAAGGAAACAAAAACCGTGGTCAATTGTAAGGCTAATTAAAGTTCAACGATATTTTCGATTGGCTCACTTTGATTTACAAATGAAATAAGTCTTGTATGTAAGAGGTTTTCTTCATTTATACTACAACTAAATTTAGTATAAGCTTAAAGTGTTACCAATATTGAGTAAAATCAACATAGATATCGCTTCTCTCCTTCCACTTTTGTATTCGATAAAAGTTACTTCGTAATTCGTACTACTTCGTATGAGAAATAGAAATAGAAAGTGCGTATTCCAGGTTTCGAACCTCATTAATACTGATTATTGATGACTCTCTTCGTTGTAATAAGAGGCATGTAGATTTGACAGCAAACTCACTAAGCTTACTAGTGCATTGCGGATTGCAAGGTTGAACTCAGATTAAGAGTGGCTATATATTGTCGCTGCAAAAAAATCACTAAGCCGCAAGAAGGAGAAAGGGGAGAAATTCCATGATACGGAGTTTTTCGTAATAAAAGTTAAGAGCAAAGTTGGAAAAGCCGTGATAATATTAGACGGCTCAAGGTAATTTTGTCGCCAACTAATAATACGACTCTTCTAAAAAGATCGACATTTGAGGCATGCAACATGCTCTAGCTCATAAATCGCGTGGTATAGTCCATTTTGCCTGTGCTATTAGGCTCAGCCCAAATTAACAAGGGCATATATTTAACGACTGCTAGAGGACGTATTTATTTCTTTCAACAATCTTACGAAATATTATCCATCAATCCCTTCTACAAAATAATGAAGCAATATACTTGAGAGATGGAAAATAATGAAAGCAATTATACAAGATAATGAAGCCATATATAGGATTCGGGTATATTATCTAGGGAGTTTAGAACCATTGTAGTAAATAACACTTGGTTACAATTTAACATAACTACGATGTACCCATCCATAAGCCCATAAACAAGGCTACATGATAAAAACGGCCATTGTTAGTCTGGTACTTACATAAGCGTAGACGAGACATCCATGGGGAAATGATTAGCTAAGGCAGGGTCCATGTAAGCATAATGTGGATGACCGTGAGAATGAGCCGTTGCAGCGTCCATCACCACAAATTGCATGTCCTCGGATGGTTTCCAATGCCTTTTCCTTTGGTTAATAAACCAGTTGTTTATTTGCTTCTGGTCCAACCCTGTCGCCTCCGCTAGCGCTACCTTCTGCGATTCCTGTCATACCATCAGCCGGTAACATGAGTATGATCGTGTAACATATAATTCCCGTGTTAGAAATGTCAAGCATAGAGCATAGAGCATAGAGCATAGAGCATAGAGCATAGAGCATAGAGCATAGAGCATAGAGCATAGAGCATAGAGCATAGAGCATAGAGCATAGCCAGTTTGTTCCATTCAACTGAAAAGGTAACCACACTTTCCTAGGTCGAAACATTTAGCATGCAGAACACTGAAGACTAGATTAGTCGTTAGAATGCATGAACAAGCGAACTCAATTAGAACACTTTCAAGTTATGCAATGATCTTCAATCACAATTTACATTAATCAATGACCCAACTACTAATAATTCAAGGCCACCCATGCTATCTAGTAGTTTCGGTGTGTTTTCTTGAGGTGATAGGTCACCTAAACTAAATGCAAGTTACATCAAGTCAAAAATAACATACAAGAAAAACAATAATGGGGGATTGAAGTTTGACATGGAATCAAACATCGGACCCCAAATAAAGTTCAATTACAAGAAAATCAATTACTGACCACCACTCAAAATGGAATTAACATCAGGTGACTAATGATGGAATCACATAATAATGACTTGATTAGCACATTATTAACAACACGGCAACTATGAATGATTACACGTAAACTTGATTTCCGGGCTAGGTCACGAGTCATGACTATAATGAATAATCACTCCGGGACTTTAATTACGAGTTATAGCTAGCTTACATATATAACATTTTCGTGGAAAATAAGGATGAGAAGGACGGTAGAGGGGGGGGGGATCGACTTACGGAAGGATATGGCCATTTATAGTGACGGGTCCACCAATCAAGCAGTAGTTGCCTTGCTTCTTTAGGAAGTTTTCCCTTTTTCCTCTTCTTCAAGAATTCCTGCCTTAGACTTCCCAAGTATCCACTGTACTTACGGAGCAGCTGGCCTTTCAGTTCCCGGTCTTCTGCTGAAGGATCAATGAAGTTATTGTTCACGTCAATCTCATCTTCAGATGATCCGTTTCTACCAGTACCTGCGTCATCACAAGCCGCTGGTACGAGATCTTGCATTGAATAATTTCCAAATTTAGATATATGCAGTACATCATAATGCGGTCACTTACAAAATGAACTTGCGAAGGCATTCGACAACATGACAATTTGAAACAAATCAACTCTAAAGTGATACTACAAAAGTATACTTAACCAAGAATAGGTAATGTCAATGGTAAGATTAATGCCAAACAAAGTAATATTGTTTGACCACCAAAATTACAACAAAAGAGCATTTTTACAAACATTTTTGGTCAGGGATCGGTAAATCCATAAATCAACATACAAAATTCTTAACATTTCTTAGCATAGTGACGTAAAATTTAGCATAATAAAAGTACGAATTCATTGAGATCTTAATTTTCTATATTTGGACAAGGGTGATCCAAGGTCACCTAATTCATAGTTTGCGATATACAACTAGATAATGCTACCACAAAATAACTTTACTTGAGACATCTACACCGACTACACGGCCAACACGGGATACATTCTCAATCATATACCTATACTGATGAACGTAATACCGATGTCCACAACTCACTAGGGATGGAGTGAATTTCGTAACATAAGGGAGATCTAGCTAGCATGTGGTCAGATTTATATCATTTTACACCTCTCAATAATCTTTCATAGACTTATAGGTCTTGTTTATTGCATGTCCCACAAATGAGTTGTGAAGTGACATAAAATTCAGACAATAAAACCAGCTTGAATGCATAGCATGAAGAAAGACTTGTTGCAAGATTTTATGTATACCTAAGATTCCCAGCTCATATTTCATGTTACTGGGGACAATATAACAAAGTTAAATAATGTTACACATAGAATTGGTATAATTGAGAAACCTTTACTACTTGAAAACAGTATACCTAAGATTCCATATAAATGATACTCTACAAGGCTCCCTAGCTTCCAAATCAATTTCCGTAAATTTAATTACGTCGCATTTATCATAAACATATATTATCCATCATATTTGACTCATGAACAGCCTTAGGCCTACATTGTTGTTTTCCTAAGTAGGGAGAAAACCAGCACAAGATTATTTCGCATATTATTAGAAGTGTGATCATGTTGAAAAGCGGAAAAATAAAACCTTTGGTCTGTTTATTTTACTTGAATTTCTATTGCAAGCATTTGAGAGTCAACTAAGAGATTTCCGTCCCATTACAACCCAATAGAAAACCATTTAACTATGCTAGACATGGTTGTACCTTGTGAAGTCGGAGACGAGAGTTTCTCTAATCTCGTATGACTAGTGATGAATACGTTATTGAGCTTGAATTTCATCCTAGAGAAGCAAACAAAGAAGCGGACTCACTTGCGAAACATGCAGGGCTAAATTTGTTAATAGAGGATGGGTGGTAATCCAAAGCTCCCCGTCCCCCCTTTTGTTTAGGTGTTTTAGCTAAGGACTATGAACGTCTAACTTGTAGTCTCCAGCCAAAGAATTTTGCACCTTAATTTAATTTAATTTGCTCTTTTATTTTCACCAAAAAAAAGAAAAGAAAAAAATATGAATACTCTTATATGAATCCCAATTATGGTAAAAGGCTGCAAAAACTCGATAATATTGTGGTTACTAATGATATGGTATATGAACTATTTCCGATACACAAGTAGTGGAACATTGAATTAAAACTGATAAACATCAATAAGCAATACAATCATAGACAAATCGGCAAGATTTGTCAATAAAAACCGTTATTATTAAGCTATTAACAAGGACGGCAACCATGGTAGATAACCGTTAAACTCCAATGGCCAATATTATCAAGATTGAAGTAGGAGTACATATTATTAATCATTCAAAATTAGACTATTTTAACCAAGTTGAAGAACTGATGCCCTAGGATTCCTTATTCAAAATCATAAATCAGATTTGGAAATCAATACGACTTTTTTCCTTTCGAACGAAATGCAAACAAATGATTGTAGACAACAATAAATCAATAATGATGCTGAAAGTTGAAAAACTAATTTGATTGAAAGCTTCATCTCATTCTCATTCAACAACTGGCCACATAGTCATCAATTAGCAAAGTTAAAAGCATCTCTTTTCACCTCTACTATATGTATTATATATACAAACAAAAATTTTACAACATCCTTAAATACAAGGCTTAAAAAAACTATTTTAAATAAGATTCTTTCAGTTGAATAATTTAAGCACAAGTTAAAAGGAAAAAACACTTGGGATTGACAATACAAAGTGTAACTAAAGGAGTAGAAACTTGAATATCTCAGGTAGAAAAACTCATTTGACACTATTTATTTCAAGTCTAAGATCGTCTTAAGTAAGACTAAATAATCATATACATGGAAGTTACCGCAGATGTTTAGCCTGGTAAGACAGAGGTATCGTGACAATAGGTCACTAGTTCGAATTCCCTCCGCCTATATATTGTGCTGGTCATGAGCCTCATTTAAAAGGGAAGTTGTTAAGCAAAGGCATTATTATTATTGAAAAGGGCAGAATATTAAAAGCAAAAAAAAATGAAGTTGAGCATAGACATGGCTGCAAAACCCTACTTCCAAGAACAAATAAAATAAACAAGAACCAATTATGCAAAAAGAATGGACAGTACAAAAAGAAAGACAGAAGGATATGTTAAAGTTCCAAGATCTTAATAACCTTGGAAACATGCACATGCAAATATAATACAATGTAAAGAATCATACTTTCATCATAATAGTAGTATTATAATCTTATAACATCAAGTTTAAAACACCACTAATATTCAAAACTAAACATTAAACACACACTGAATAAAAACAAATGAAAGAACACAAAGAAAAACAAGGATTTACCAGAAGAAGGAGAGTCTAAAGAAGAAGAAAGGGTTAGGGCTTTGAATTGGCAATCAATTCTAGAAAGAAAAAGCATGGCTTCTTTAAAAGGCTTGCTTAATTCTTGCTCATATTTAGTAAGCATTTCACTATATGCCTCCATAAATTGATCTAACCCAGGATCTTCTCCTATATATCCTCCGCCACCGCTACCGCCACCGCCATGATTCATTGCCATTGCTTGTGCCTCCTCTAGTCTTGCCACCACTTCTGGTGGCGCACCCACCTTCATTTTTTAAAAATACAAGGGTTTACATAAATACTACTTCAAAAGTCAAAAATTTCATGAAATTATAGCTTGTGTATTACACTCCTCCTTTAAGGGATATATTGTATGAGTAGATCTTTTTTACACAAAACAAGCAAAATTACACAAGAGGGTAATTTGGATTTTTTTTTTTCATTTCTTTATTTATCAAGGAAAGGGAACATTAGATTAAAATTGAAATTACCAAAATGGGGCATTTATCATATATCATTTCAGATCTTGTCAAAATGACATGAAATTCACAAAATATGAAAGAACATATAAGGAGTGTGTACTATACATAACATGACTTCCTCCGTCTCAATCATTTATTTTTAATTAATATAGTCCTTACAGTGAATAAAAGGTAAACAAATGCCTTAGACTCAAATAATAGACATAAATAACACTAATAATTCTTATAAGAGACAGTCTCTCAGTAAAATTCTGTTATATAATATTATAATTACAAATTTACAAGAACCATACAAACAATAATAAACAATTGAAAGAGGTAAATAATAAACCTTGTGACAATTAACAAAGGCAGATAAAAGACGAGGGTAATGAGGATGAGCCATAATTTGAGCCTTAATACTATTATTAATAGTACTATTATTAGTATTAATATTAGTATTAGTATTAGTATTAAGGTTGTTATTCATTTCCATGGCATGATCATAACACCCCGCCGCCGCTGCGGCTGCAGCAGCGGCGGCAGTAGAAGAACAAGAAGCTGAAGAACAACAAAGCTTCTTATTGTTGTTGTGATGATGTGAATTAGGGTTTTGATAATGTTGATGATGAGATAGTGATGATGGAACCATCATCATCATTGGAAATAATCCATTATTATTTTCTAACATCATATCTGAACTATTAATATTAATATTAATAGTACTATTATTATTATTATTATTTTCCATAATCTCTCACTACTAAAACACTCTACTAATAAAAAGAAAGCAAGAAAAGATGTCACCTTTCAGTAAGTAACTAAGTAAGTAAATAATAAAACAAGTAGAAATAATATTTGAAGAACTGAAACTACACATTGTCTTGCTTGTGTCTTTTTATGCCTAACTCATTATTGTTCTCTCTTTATTGTTTTCTTTTTTGTTTTATTTAAAAAATATTAAAAAAGAAAGAGGAAGAGTATATGATGATAGGAAGAAAGGGAAAAAGAAAGGAGAAAAAGGGTCACCCGGAATTCAAGCTTAGACAAAAAAAAACAGGCTTTTAACAGGAAAAATCCTAAGAAAAAACCAATGGTTTATTATGTGATACTTGTCGTCATCCCCTCCTATTATTACTCTATATACTCTATAATCTATCTTTTGGTGCAATTACTGCCATCGTAATAACATCTTTAATTACTACATCTCGTTATGTACCAAAAAAAATTACTACATCTCGTTCAATCATGATACTCATTTTGTCCCGGTTTATTGTTGTTATTTGCTTTTTGGATATTATACATAAAGAAAGAGAATCATTAAAATAATTTCCAATGCATGACACGAAATATAGTAATGAGGAATCTAGTTTGATTCGTCTTAATGTGCACGTTAAGAATATCAAAATTTTATAATTTTCACAATTATGTAGTAAAAGATATTTTCAAAATGAAATGTGTATTGACAAACATGTAAAAGGTAAATGACAATAATTGACTGAGACAGATGAAGTAAATGATACTTCTTGTAAATCATACATACAATTATGCAAATCAAGCATATTTTCATGAAAAATAATCTCATAATAATATGAACAAAATAGATAAATTATACGCTCATGTTATATTCAACAATGTCAACCTACACAAATTCTCATTTATGACAGTTACTATCTATCACAAGTTTGTGACGAGTCGGGTCCTTCTCACAAGCTATCAAGTGGGAGGACAAACTTGTGAGAGACATCTGATCCGTCACAAGCAAGACTAATTGGTCAACCTATACTTAAAGTCAATTATTGGTTATTCTCTTCTTTCATTTTTAGCATGATCAAGGGATTAATCCTATACATATATAGCGAGTAGAGTCTCAAAAGAGTTTACAAGAAATAGAACTACATCAAAACGAATAAAAAAATAAGGGAAATTTTACTGGGTATTCAAGAGTTTTTGGTTTTATGGTGTATCCCTACATTTTAAAGATTCTAGAAAGTTTCTTGAACGCTATACACTAGTCTATACAATGACCTTATTGATCGTCTTTGCTAATGTAGTTTCTTAGTTAATCTATTAAACCGTATCTTTACCGTTCTAATTACTCAACAACCGACTCAATTACTTATTAGTTCGTCGACTAGCTAACCGATTAACCCACCAAATAGCTAGTATACGAATCTAACTAACAATTCATAAAATCTCCATTATTATTTCATGTTTCATAACGAAGGTTTTTAATAGTAGTTTCTACTTATTAAGAGTGATTTATGATACAACTTATATTATAGATGATGGTTTTAAGACATGCATTAATGAAGTTAAATAAAGGTCGACGTATGCCTTTTTGAAAGAAATAAAGTTAATGTAAAGTTAGAGGAGAGTATTTGATAGTGTTGAGATGTGATTTGTACCATTAAAGAAAATGGAAAACAAATAATGAATAGGATACACATTCCTGTTATAAGACGTTTCAAAATAAACCTAACTTAAAATGAACAAATTTTTTTATTTAAGAAGAGTAAATCTGTTTAAAACGTGAATAAGTTAAATACTTCCTCCAATTCTCTAAGATCTTCCACATTTCCTAAAACGGCAAATTCACAAAGATCTTCCACTTTCCTTATTTGTCTATCATTAGTGGTTATAATAACTTGTGACCCCACATTCTCTCTCATACTTTCATTTACATCCACATATTACTCTTCCACTAAATTTTTGTCAAAAACAAATGTGGAAGATCATATAGAATAGGAGGGAGTAGCTTTATTAAGATACAAGCAGAATGCCTAGATGTTAGTAAAAAACTTGTACTATTTCTGTCATTGTATATTATTTCACTACAAGAGAATGATGCTTTAGCTACTGAATTAGCAACTGAGTGAAACTTAGTAGCTAAATATATAACTTAGCGACTAATGTTGAGACAAAAAATATATTTAGTCTCTACATAGGAGAGCAAACTATAATGGTAGCTAATTACGTCTCTATTTTAGAGACTAAATAAATGAGGTAGCAAATTTAGTATCCAATTGAAAGTTTGTCGGTAGCTAGAGTTGTCTCTATATACGTCGACACAATATAACAGAACAATCTATTTGGCCGCTACGTATGAGACCAACGAAAATTAGTGTATAAGTACGTAGTTAATATAGAGACAACACAAAGTGAGTAGCAAATTTAGTATCTAATTTTAGTTGTTTGCTACGGAAATACATTGGTAGCTAAAGTTAATTTTCACTATCATGTATATTGTACATTTAATATAAAATAAATATCAATGTGAAATATACTTTTGAATTATTATCAGTCTACTTATTTTATTATAATTATTATTAAAAAGTACTTTGTAATGCTCATACGTAACAATGACTTTTACCTTAACTAGATATTCATTACCCAAATAGTCATTAATCTTCATGTGCCTCAATGGTTAGAATGTCAGTTATGAAGTTGTAGGTCATGGGTTCGATTCCTCTTAACAACATATCTTGTTAATTACTCTACAAGAGGGACGAGCTAAGCGGCGGGCGGTGGTCTTACGTGCCATGTCCCACAATGAGTGCGGATGCCTAGCAAGGGTGAAGTGGCAAATATGGTAACCGTATTTATTGTTTCCTAGACAATTTAGATACTAACATGTTAGTCGCTAATTTAGCAACAACTAAATTGGTCTCTAATTCAGTCATTAGTTTAGCTACTATACTATTTATGGTAGGTAATGTAGCTACTTAAACTTTCGTCTCTATTACTGTCGCAAAAGTAGCTACTTCGAATTTGGTAGCTATTTTTTGGTAGCCAATTCTGTAGCCAAATTAGCGACAAGGCTTTTAGCTACGAACCATCTACCGTCGCAAATTCCATCTCTATTTATAATTAGCTACCGAAAACTAGTGATTTGCTACTGAAATATCGGTAGCTAATTAGGTTCCACCTTGTAGAGTTTGATCTGTTTTAATCTTAACCAATATATATGTCTTACTACATCAATTCTAATTGAAGACGAATAATTTCTGTCACAAGCTGAAGACATACCAAATGCCACGATTTTAACGACAAATGTGATCATTTGTCCTGACAAAATGTTATAGCTTTGAAATTTCAGCTAGTTACATTTCGTCTTAAAATGGGCCACGTTTACCTCGTACTTTATTTGTTACGAAATGTGACCCATTTTCAACAAGACTTATCAGCCTTACAAATTGCAGCAAGTTTTCCTTGTGACGGGCATATCGGTCACAAATTTGCGACGGGTCAAGTACTATTCATGTGTTTAGATAAGACAAAACTAAATGATATTCTGTAGGTACTCGATCTAATTTTGTCTTATCTACTCATATGGATAGTATTTAACTCGTCGCAAACTTGCGACAAATATATTTCATTTGTGTACTAATTAGGGAGAAATGAAAAGGAAGGGTTCAAATAGTGTACTGTGCACAAAAGTGCACGCGATGAACGCAGATGGAGGGAGAGTGTGTGTATTGGGTTCCCAATGAAATGTGTATGTGTATCCCCCTCTTTTCTTGCATTTGGCAGTGACACTTAGAATTTCACTGCCACCCTGTAACTCTGTAAGCTAAGTAATTATTCGTAGTAAAGTGTGATAGTATAAACTTTTAGGTTTAGGCAAAGTTTAGGTAACTTCAGTCTACTCTAAGTTTTCTTAGTTACAGCCTAGTGTAAGTTAGACCAACGTGTAAGAACAATTGAACAAATAGACTACAAATTATCTGCCTTTCCCATTATTATTGTTTTTTCAATTAATGACCTAGTAAAATGTGATTAACTGTTTAATATTGGTACAGATTTGTGGAACTATCGTCAAGTTTCATTAAGTTTGATGCACGTCTATTCTTCCGACGGTTACTAATACACCTCAAAATGAAAATAGATAACCATTAACCGGAACGGAGGAAGTATTTTATTAGTATTTTATTAGTAATAGTAAAATTCAATTTCCATAAAACATCATTTAATTCTTTCCATTTTAGTTTTATTAACATGTGCCTAGTGGGCACATGTTAGAAAAACCGTTTTATTTATCCTGATTATTTATTTATCATTTCCATTTTAAGGAGTCTCATTCATTTGTTTAACTTTCTATATTATGCTAGTTTTACACTTTTTCTATGAGCACTTTGATCTCTTAATGAGACAATTGTCCATTTGTCATCCTCAAATGGTTCCATGCTCTTTTATTAATAAAATTAAAGGTAAACAAATGAACAAGAGAGAATGATTAATTATTTATTTTTATATTAATATTTTATACATATTTGTCTTTTGAAAGTATTAATTTAAAATGCGAAAAGAATGTAATGACAATCTCGGCTCAAACATTTCCTTCGAGATAGGATTGAGATCAAGTATATCAGCATCTAGTACACTCCCCAATCATGCTTGGAAAAAAAATGATTGAGAAAATCTCGAGCTTGGAAAGCATCATAATCTCAAGCAAAGTTACGAGGGAGGTCATGACCTTGTTGGGTCACCTTAATCTATCATGAAGCAAAAAATAAGGATGACCCAATGAGTGACAAAGGTAAGAACTAAGAAGTGGTCAATTTTTGACATCTTTTTCTCAGATTGACCAAGCCGATGACCCGACACATGTCCTCCGATCCTTTGATTTGCTGGCCAAAAAATATGTGAGCCGCCGCCCAAGTCTTCTACCATTTCTGCAAAAAGTGGGAAAATTGAAATAGTAGGTTGAAATATATCAGTGTTGAGTTTATTTTATAGACAAATAAAAAATATATCCCTTTTTTATATGTTCATATTTTTATTTATTTTAATTTAGTGTATAATTCGCAATTAATTTAGCTATAAATCACTATTTCAATTTTCCTACTTATGGCAGAAATGGCAGAATGCTTGGGAGACGGCTAGTGAGCCAAAGTCGTATGCTACCAAAGATAGATAATAAAGTACACAAATTCTTATTTAAGACGGAGGTATCCGTTTTAAGCTTAAGACGGATATCATATTCTCTCACAAAATACCCATCAAGGGTGAGTGGAGAGCACATGGGGGGTGCCCACCTTGTCCCCTCTACCCATTTCCTCTCACAAAATACCCGTTGCAAGATCCGACCCGTCTTAAGCAAGACCTACTGAATAAAGTAATATTACCTTAAACTATATAGTAAAGGTAAGTTAGGTGTCGAATCCACATGGAAGACATATGCAATTAATGTGTAAAAATATAGAGTACACGTAACAAGAGAATGAGGGTTTTATGATTGATTAACTAGTGTCAAATTAATCAGTAAGACAAAACAAGTAATATAAAGATGAGTAAATTCAGTTGACTAAGGGTCTCGGGTCAATAAACGTCCACTATCAACAAACTAGCTAACTGACCATCGATTGTCTTAACCTCAATTACTCTCAAGTACTATATTGTGGAACGCAAATTCTTATTTCAGACGGACCATTTCTGTCTGAAAAATAAGACGGGATTATGTTGCCACTTTTTGATAAAATGTAACCACAGCTTATATTAACTTGTTTTCAATAGTGGTTACATCTAACTGTAAAGTGGTTACAAAATCCCGTCTTATTGCTTCAGACCAAAATGGTCCGTCTGAAGCAAGACCAACTGATTGTGGAAACACAAGTTTCCTTCTTTCTCTTAAGTTTAGTCAACTAAATTGAAACACGATATTAGAAGACCCTAATTATTGAATAATTTAAGCCAAGCAGCTAGGTTTAATTCAACAACAAGCATTAACAATCAAAGGAAGCAATAAAGATAACGATTTTCAACACAAGCGGTTAACGATTCGAATAATATGTCTAGTCTCTACTCAATCCTAATAACGACAAAACACATACAAATTATTACGGTAAAGTTGTTATTTTAGTCTAGATTAATTGAACAATTACGGATTCAATATCTAAACTTGCAATAGATTAATGGAAGCAATAACTAGTTGATCGGATTAGCGAAAGAAAACAATAATCATAAAAGAAGAGCAAGTAAGAGACTAATCCATCCTTGAGAAACATAGAGAGAAAGAACAATCTCACAATTAATTAGTCCATAGCTTCAATCTATCGATCCAAGAATCTGAGGATTAGTTACTCGTAATTTTCTAAGCAAAAGAGTAATAATTAAGGTTCTTGATAGTTTTTTCCCCAAATTACAATGATTGAATATGGATAATAAGAGGAATGATAATAGGTAAGTCCTAATAGTATTACCCTTCTAATAATAACAACAAACATAGTAAGAATAGAACAAAACCAACGCATAACAAGAGCTACGAAATCCGTGATATGTGCGGCTAGCCCAGTGGCCGTGTTCTGTTCTTCGCGGCAGCTCTCGGGAGCTTTGGGTGACTCTTCTGGGTCTGTTTTGCGCCGTCTATACTCTTCTTCTTCTTCTTTCTTCTTGGATCATCATCAATAACACAAAGCCTCACTTGGTTTCTGTCTCAGATCTTCTACACTCAGATAACTTGGTATAAATTATCCATTATGAGACGAAGCTAGTACCACACATGCATGAATCCTCATTCGGCCTCATAAAATCGCCGTTTTTAGTTGTAGAATAGATACTACATCGACCGTCTAATTACATATAAAATTCGTCTTATCAACGACTGCCATTTATTTTGGCCAGCAAATCAAAGGAGGACATGTGTAAGGTCATCAGCTGGGGGATCAATTTGAGAAAAAGAGGTCACAAATTGACCACTTCTTACCTTTGTCACTCCTTACACCCCAAAAATCATGGAGCTCAAAATTAAACTTCACAAATTCTCATTGAATACAGATACTATTCGTCATAAGCTGAAAATGGAAAATAGTGTTCCTCTGAGAATATGAAACGCAGCCTAGTACGACCTCCCGAACGGCCCAAATTACAGCCTATAATACACGGTTTTCAGTATTTTGTGGCCGCGGGTAGGGAATGGCAGTAAATCACACAAACATTTTATTAGCTCAGATAAAGCTCCCACACAAAATTTGAGCATAAACGGAGGAGATTTGAGGGTGTCGGTATGCGATAAACGTTTATCACGGGTAACTCGGTTAATCGAGAAAATGGATAAATACGTGTTATATGATGGTTTAATCGAACATGCTAAATTCTACCACCTCCCAGACACGTGGAACAAAAATCGTGAGAAACTGAAACACAACCTAGTACGACCTCCAGAACGGCCCAAATTATAGCCTATAATACACGGTTTTCGGTATTTTGTGGCCCCGGGTCAGAATAGGCAGTAAATAACACGAACATTTTATTGACTCAGATAAAGCTCCCACGCAAATTTTGAGCATAAAAAGAGGAGATTTGAAGGTATCCGTATGCATAAACGTTTTTCGGAAGTAACTCGATTTATCGAGAAAATGGATAAATACGTGTTATCTGATGGTTTAATCGAACATGGTAACTTCTACCACGTCCTAGGACACGTGGTACAAAAATCGTGAGAAACTGAAACCCAGCGCAGTACGACCTTCCGAACGACCTAAATTACAGCCTATAATACACGGTTTTCAGTATTTTGGGGCCCGGGTCAGAAATGGCAGTAAATCACACAAACATTTTATTAGCTCAGATAAAGCTCCCACACAAATTTTGAGCATAAACGGAGGAGATTTGAGGGTGTCGGTGTGCGATAAACGTTTATCTAGTGTAACTTGGTTTATCGAGAAAACGGATAAATACGTGTTATCTGATGGTTTAATCGAACATGGTAACTTCAATCACGTCCCACGACACGTGATACAAAAATCGTGAGAAACTGAAACGCAGCCTAGTACGAGCTCCCGAACGGCCCAAATTACAGCCTATAATACACGGTTTTCGGTATTTTATAACCCCGGGTCAGAAATGGCAGTAAATCACACAAACATTTTATTGACTCAGATAAAGCTCCCACGCAAATTTTGAGCATAAACGGAGGAGATTTGAGGGTATCCGTATGCAATAAACGTTTTTCGGAGGTAACTCAGTTTATCGATAAAATGGATAAATGCGTGTTATCATATGGTTTAATCAAACATGGTAACTTCTGCCACGTCCTAGGACACGTGGTACAAAAATCGTGAGAAACTGAAACGCAGCGCAATACGACCTCCTGAACGACCTAAATTATAGCCTATAATACACGGTTTTCCGTATTTTGTGGCCTCGGGTCAGAAATGGCAGTAAATCACACAAACATTTTATTAGCTCAGATAAAGCTCCCACAGAAATTTTGAGCATAAACGGTGGAGATTTAAGGGTTTCGGTATGCGATAAACGTTTATCCAGTGTAACTCGGTTTATCGAGAAAACGGATAAATACGTGTTATCTGATGGTTTAATCGAACATGATAACTTCTACCACGTCCCACGACACGTGGTACAAAAATCGTGAGAAACTGAAACGCGGCTTAGTACGACCTCCCGAACGGCCCAAATTACAGCCTATAATACACGGTTTTCATTATTTTGTGGCCCCGGGTCAGAAATTGCATTAAATCACACAAACATTTTATTAGCTCAGATAAAGCTCCCACGCAATTTTTAAGCATAAGCGAAGTACATTTGAGTGTGTCGGTATGCGATAAACGTTTTTCTGGGGTAACTCGGTTTATCGAGAAAATGGATAAATACGTGTTATCTGATGGTTTAATCGAACATGGTAACTTCTACCATCTCCAAGGACACGTGGTACAAAAATCGTGAGAAACTGAAACGCGGCCTAGTACGACCTCCCGAACGGCCCAAATTACAGCCTATAATACACGGTTTTCAGTATTTTGTGGCACCGGGTCAGAAATGACATTAAATCACACAAACATTTTATTAGCTCAAAAAAAGCTCCCACGCAAATTTTGAGCATAAACAGAGGAGATTTGAGGGTGTCGGTATGCGATAAACGTTTTTTAGGGGTAACTCGGTTTATCGAGAAAATGGATAAACATGTGTTATCTGATGGTTTAATCGAACATTGTAACTTTTATCACCTCCCAGGACACGTGGTACAAAAAAAATCATGAGAAACTGAAACGCAGCCTAGTACGACCTCCCGAACGGCCCAAATTACAGCCTATAATACACGGTTTTCAGTATTTTGTGGCCCCGGGTCAGAAATAGCAGTAAATCACACAAACATTTTATTAGCTCAGATAAATCTCCAACGCAAATTTTGAGCATAAAAGGAGGAGATTTAAGAATGTCGGTATGCAATAAACGTTTTTCAGGGGTAACTCGATTTATCGAGAAAATGGATAAATACGTGTTATCTCATGGTTTAATCGAACATGGTAACTTCTACCACGGCCCAGGACACGTGGTTAAAAAATAATGAGAAACTGAAACGCAGCCCAGTACGACCTCCCGAACGGTCCAAATTACAGCCTATAACACACGATTTTCGGTATTTTGTGGCCCCGGGTCAGAAAAAGCAGTAAATCACACAAACATTTTATTGGCTCAAATAAAGCTCCCACGCAAATTTTGAGCATAAACGGAGGATATTAGAGGGTGTCCGTATGCGATAAACGTTTTTTAGGGGTAACTTGGTTTATCGAGAAAATGGATAAACACGTGTTATCTGATGGTTTAAACGTACATGGTAACTTCTACCACGTCCCACGACACGTGGTACAAAAATATCGTGAGAAACAGAAACGCAGCCTAGTATGACCTCCCGAACCGCCCAAATTACAGCCTATAATACACGGTTTTCAGTATTTTGTGGCCCCGGGTCAGAAATGGCAGTAAATCACACAAACATTTTATTAGCTCAGATAAAGCTCCCACGCAAATTTTGAGCATAAACGGAGGAGATTTGAGAGTGTCGGTATGCGATAAACGTTTATTAGGGGTAACACGGTTTATCGAGAAAATGGATAAACAAGTGTTATCTGATTATTTAATCGAACATGGTAACTTCTACCACGTCCCAGGACACGTGGTACAAAAATCGTGAGAAACTGAAACGTAGCCTAGTACGACCTCCCAAACGGCCCAAATTACAGCCTATAATACACGGTTTTCAGTATTTTGTGGCCCCGGGTCAGAAATGGCAGTAAATCACACAAACATTTTATTAGCTCAGATAAAGCTTCCATGCAAATTTTGAGCATAAACGGAGGAGATTTGAAGGTGTCGGTATGCGATAAACGTTTTTTAGGAGTAACTCGGTTTATCGAGAAAATGGATAAACACGTGTTATCTGATTGTTTAATCGAACATGGTAACTTCTACCATGTCCCAGGACACATGGTACAAAAATCGTGAGAAACTGAAACGCAGCCTAGTACGACCTCCCGAACGGCCCAAATTACAGCCTATAATACACGGTTTTCAGTATTTTGTGGCCCCGGGTCAGAAATGGCAGTAAATCACACAAACATTTTATTAGCTCAGATAAAGCTTCCACGCAAATTTTGAGCATAAACGGAGGATATTAGAAGGTGTCCGTATGCGATAAACGTTTTTTAGGGGTAATTTGGTTTATCGAGAAAATAAATAAACACGTGTTATATGATGGTTTAATTGAACATGGTAACTTCTACCACGTCCCACGACAAGTGGTACAAAAATCGTGGGAAACTGAAACACATCCTAGTACGACCTCCCGAACGGCCCAAATTGCAGCCTATGATACACGGTTTTCAGTATTTTGTGGCCCCGAGTCAGAACTAGCAGTAAATCATACAAACATTTTATTAGCTCAGATAAAGCTCCCACGCAAATTTTGAGCATAAACGGAGGAGATTTGAGGATGTCAGTATGCAATAAACGTTTTTTAGGGGTAACTCGGTTTATCGAGAAAATGGATAAACACGTGTTATCTGATGGTTTTAATCGAACATGGTAACTTATACCACGGCCCAGGACAAGTGGTTCAAAAATCTTGAGAAACTGAAACGCAGCCCAGTATGACCTCCTGAACGGCCCAAATTACAGCCTATAACACACGATTATCGGTATTTTGTGGCCCCGGGTCAGAAATAGTATTAAATCACACAAAAAATTTATTAGCTCAGATAAAGCTCCCACGTAAATTTTGAGCATAAACGGAGGATATTTGATGGTGTCCGTATGCGATAAACGTTTTTCGGGGGTAACTCGGTTTATCGAGAATATGGATAAATACGTGTTATCTGTTGGTTTAATCGAACATGGTAACTTCTACTACGTCGCAGGACACGTGGTACAAAAATCGTGAGAAACTGAAACGCAGCCTAGTACGACCTCCCGAACGACCCAAATTACAGCCTATAATAATACACGGTTTTCAGTATTTTGTAGTCCCGGGTCAGAAATGGCAGTAAATCACACAAACATTTTATTAGCTCAGATAAAGCTCCGATGCAAATTTTGAGCATAAACGGAGGAGATTTGAGGGTGTCGGTATGCGATAAACGTTTTTTAGGGCAACTCGGTTTATCTAGAAAATTGATAAATACGTGTTATCTGATTGTTTAATCGAACATGGTAACTTGTACCACGTCCCAGGACACGTGGCACAAAAATCGTGAGAAACTGAAACGCAGCTCAATACGACCTCCCGAACGGCCCAAATTACAGCCTATATAATACACGGTTTTCAGTAATTTGTGGTCCCAGGTCAGAAATGGCAGTTAATCACACAAACAATTTATTAGCTCATATAAAGCTCCTACGCAATTTTTTAGCATAAACGGAGGAGATTTGAGAGATTCCGTATGCGATAAACGTTTTTCCGAGGTAACTCGGTTTATCGAGAAAATGGATAAACACGTGTTATCTGATGGTTTAATCGAAAATGGTAACTTCTACCACTTCCTAGGACACGTGGTACAAAAATCGTGAGAAACTGAAACGCAGCGCAGTACGACCTCTTGAACGGCCTAAATTACAGCCTATAATACACGGTTTTCAGTATTTTGTGGCCCCCGGTCAGCAATGGCAGTAAATCACACAAACATTTTATTAGCTCAGATAAAGCTCCCACGCAAATTTTGAACATAAACGGAGGAGATTTGAGGGTGTCGATGCAGGAGGAGCTCACCCTAGGGGCCTTGATGATCAAGCCACAAACCAGACAAGCCTGACCCCAAGACCCCCTCACATGGAAGCTCGAGTCACAAGGTCTAAACAACAAGCCATGGCAAGCCAACTTCAAGACAAACCAAGCCAAGATATTGAGGAAGATAGTGCAGGGCTTACCAAGCCATGCCAAGGTCCAAGTCAGTCCACATTCCCCACACAAGCCATAAACAATGCTAGTCAGAGCTCAGCAGACCAGTTAGCAAACCCAGCACCAAGGAGGTACACCAGAGCATCCCAGCCACCCCCACCATGGCCTACCATCAAGCCAACCCACTAATTAACAAGTTTGTCCAGGATAATTCTTTTTGAAGTCTAGCAAAAATTCAAGTAACAAGCAGCCCAAGCTAGAGTCCAATGAACATCAAAGCAGAGAAGGTACAAGTCCAGATGTGGTTTCCTTTTGTTTAAGTCAACTTGTCCTCTTCCAAGGCAGGTTTATCTAAGTCTTAATAAGAGTAGAGAGTCTCAAGGAGCAACAAAACATCCAGAGCAAAGCAGCAAGACAACAAGAACAACAGATTTCCATTTCAGGAAAAATCCAAAAGCTGCTTTATTACTTTTGCATCAGTCTGTTTTTTTTATGCTTTTGTGTCTGTACTTTATAGTTGTTAAGCTCGACCTATTGTGAGGCTCTTAATTAGTGTCTGTTGTAGTAGTTTAAGTCCTAAGTTGGCCCTTGGATGGTCTGTACATCCAATGGTTCACAAGATATCAGCCTCCCTATATAAGGAGGTCTTTGTATGTTGTTTCAAGCAGACTTTTATGAATGAATTAGCTTGAGAAATCTCTCATATCTTTCAAACTTGTGTTAAGTGATGTAGTTTGAGTCAAGCCTGATACATCTTCAAGGTGTCTGATCAGTGTCTTGCTTTGTAAGTCAAGTTAAGTCTGTGCCTTGCTGTGACTAGCTTGCTTGCTGTTTGAGTCTAGTCTAGGGTGTTTGTGCATTGTTGTAACACTTTAAACCTGTCTCATAAACTATTATTTGAGTCCCTTCTCTTGTGCCATGCTGTAGGGGAGTTTCTCTAAGTCATATCCTTGAGTTTTTAGTTAAAACAACTCACCCTCTCTAAAACAACATCCATTTTTGCTTGAAATTGTGCTCAGTTTGAGTAAGCCTAATCTAGCATCCCTTAAACTTGCAACCCTTAGTAGTTTACACTCCAAATTGGTTATCAGAGCTTTGGTTGATAGTCTTAGTGAGTTCATTTTCCCTAACTACATTTAAAAACACAAAACAACCCAATGAGTGAAGAGAGAATCACCAACTTATAGACTATGGTAGAAGGCATAACCAGAATTGTCACACAACTCACAAGGGCTGTGAATGAGGCTCTTGATGGCAATCTTGCCATAGGAGGAAGAGGCAGAGGACGTGGAAGAGGCCAAGGAGGAGGCAGAGGAAGGCCACCTGATGATGAAGAGTATCCAGACTCAGATGACTCAACAAGGAGCAGGGCTTCCATCCACAGGCACATAGACAAGCATATTAAGGTAGACATCCCTGAGTTTTCTGGTAGTCTTAATCCTGATGATTTGTTAGAATGATTAAGAGAAGTAGAAAGAATCTTTGAGTACAAAGGATATAATGATTCTAAGTCTTTTAAAGTAGCCATCCTTAAACTAAAAGGGTATGCTTCTCTTTGTTATGAAACCATGAAAGGGTTAAGGGCTAGGGAAGGGAAAGAACTCATCAAGTCTTGGACTTAACTGAAAAAGAAACTGCTAGACAAGTTTGTTGCTAAGGATTACACCCAAGATCTGTTTATTCAGTTGTCTAAGTTAAAACAAGGGGATAAACCTGTTGATTCCTATTTGAGAGAGTTTGAACAGCTTACCTTGCAGTGTGACATAAATGAGAAACCTGAGCAAAGGATTGCTAGGTACTTAGAGGGTCTAGATAAGAGCATTGCTAACAAGGTTAGGATGCAACCTCTGTGGTCATTTGATGATGTTGTTAACTTATCTCTGAGAATTGAAAAGATAGGAAAGACTAAGTCTGTTACACCAAAACCTATTAGACCTTTTCAAACCAGACCTTACAATGGGTTGAGGAACATTGATACCCCTAAGACAGCACCCCCACTTACCTTAGACAAGGGAAAGGGCATCATGGGTCAGAATCCAAACACTTCATTGACTGAGAACAGAATTAGATGCTTCCAATGTCAGGGTTATGGACATTTCAGGAAGGATTGCCCTTCTAAGAAGACCGTAACTATAATGGAGGTTGAGACTTGGGAAAAGGAAGGTCTAGTTGAGTATAAGAGGGATGAGCCTGAGGTTGAAGAAGTGGTGAGTGAGGAGGAAGAGCCTAGTCAGGAGGCAATAGTGGCACTCCCTAACACAGGCCACAGCTTGGTTCTATGGAGAGTAATGCATTCACAACAGATACCTTTGGAGGAGGATCAAAGGTCCCTAATTTTCAGGAGCAGATGTACCATACAAGGGAGGGTTTGTAACCTTATTATAGATGGAGGTAGTTGTACCAATGTGGCCTCTGTTACTATGGTTGACAAGCTGAAGTTAAGCACTCAAGAGCACCCTCACCCCTATAAGTTGAGATGGCTGAGTAAGGGAGCAGAGGTTAAGGTGGATAAGCAATGTATGGTCCCATTCTCCATTGGAAGTGTGTACAAAGATGAAGCACTGTGTGATGTGGTCCCAATGGATGCCTGTCACTTATTATTAGGAAGGCCATGGGAGTTTGATAAAAGCTCCATACACCAAGGAAGAAGCAACACCTATTCCTTCAAGCATGGGAGCAGGAAGGTGACATTAGCCCCCTTGCCACCACATCAGAAGAGTTATGGGAGTCCCAGTATGGCTGAAGACTTTAGTGGAGTCTTGTTTCTGTCTGAATCAGCAATGGTCAAAGAGTGTAGTGAAGAGCAACCTGTATTGATGTTGCTATCCAAGGAAGTTCAGGAAGGGGAGTCTAAGGTAATCCCTGCAGAAGTTAAACCCCTCATTGATCAATTCAAGGAAGTGTTCCCAGAGGAACTGTAACACCCGCAAATGTATCCTATTTGTAATTTAAAAATATTATACGGATACTTTTCAGCGAAATTTAGTTTTAGTTTAGAATTAAATTTTCCGTGTCTAATTTGGAATTTCCGAGTTCGTATTTGGATTTTTCACGAGAATTCAAGTGAATCCCGTCTTAAGCCGTCTTTGACTTTTCTTGACTTTTTCCACTAACTCTCCTCATACTCACCTTAACCTAATTCATTCTCACACAACTCAACTCTTTCTTCCTCTTTAAGGAAACCCAAAGAAACCTTGCCTCCATTTTTGATCCGTCTTGTAATCGTCATAACTCTTTCATTTCTCGCTCAAATTCACGTAAGTTCGTCTTATTCTTCCCCTCTCATCTTCCATTATCCGTATTGGTAATAAAATTACCGTCTTTCTCGCTTTTCAATTTATCCGTCTTTCTCAAAGGTGAATTATATTCATCTTTTATTATCTAATTGTAGGTGGAGACTAGGAAGACTTAGAAATCGTTTGAAGACGCGTAAAGGTAACGGTGAAGGGTTACTCGATATCATTTACGTGTTTTTATGTGTTTTTCTATGTTAGAAATCGTATTTAGAATATGATTAGTAATCTTAGGATTGGTGTTGTTGATGATGGTTGTTGTTAGTTGTTAATTGATATGAGAATTGATGGTTTGTGATGGTAAATGAGGATTTTTGTTGTTGATAACATGTTAGGATTTGTTCGTGCCTGAGTCCAGCCAAGGACGCTGGCAGCGTCCATGGACGCTGGCAGCGTCGTCAGGCGCTGGCAGCGTTACTCGCTGCCAGTTCCCAAGTCGACTGCAGTTTTTCTGCACTGACCCCTTTTCGTAAAATGCTCATATCTCCTTCGTTACTTGCTTATTTTGGGCTTGTGACATCCTGTTGGAACCGTAAGAGGATAAGCTATCACCTCCATTTGAAATTTCTGCATTTGGATGTCTAGAACTCTAGTTATGACCGTTTGAAGTGGACCCTTGTTTTAGTTGGTTTCCAAACAACGTTGTTTTGGAGAGGTGATCTATGTTTTTATTCAGTATGCTTCATAAACTTGTTCTAATGCTTATGTATCATGTATTGATTCATTTTTATCATAGTTAAGTTTATATAATTTCTATTCTCTGTTTTGTGACGGTTTTTGGTATGTCCCACTTTGAGTCGGTTTTTACAAATGTTACGGTTTGAGCACTATTTTATTATGTGCTTTGTACTCTCATTCCCTTGGCTACCTCCACGTTCGTAAGGCTGGAATGTCGGAACGGGGAGGTATCCTACTGCTTAATTGCATGTGTTAGTGGGCATACGACGACGTTGTTGGGAGGTTCGAACGCTATGGGTTGTTCGACCCGGCCGTCAAATGTTGTGTACTTGCGAGGTGGTGTTATTTGCATGTAGCGTACCGCTTGTTATGAGGCTTGAGCTCTTTTCCGCCTCTTTCGTGAATGTCGACCGAATTTGGGGTACTCGGCGTCTATGATTGACCGAGTCTTGGATCCGAAATGTTTATCGCATGTCGAATCGGAACACGTTTATTCCGAGAATCTGGCCAAGTTTAGACTAGGACCGTATTATTATTGTCGTGCTACCAGGAGGAAATTAGTCCACATATACGAAATGTAGCATCGTGTATGCGTTCAGGGAAATGTTTATCCTGTGGATGCCTTTTAATCATACTTGCCATGTAAACGGTGCTAATGCGTTTCATTTACCGTGAGAGAGGTCGTCAATGTATTGTTATGTGTGGATGGATGATTACATGATTGATTATTCATGGTCATACCATGACTTGGCATAGTTTGTATGTCGAGTCTCAATCTTATCAAACTTATACCGCTAACGGTGAGATGCAAGCCCTAGTGAGCGTATTCGGTTGCCTAAAAGTGTCTTCCCCGAGTCTTTGTATAACATGATGGATTCGGACTTGTACTCCTTATGCTTTTAACATTATATATTGAATTGCCTATCTATCCTTATCGTATTTCACATGTATATCGATATATGCATGCATCTACTTTTGTATTTCCTTTTATGTACGTTTAATGTGATATGGCTGGGAGAACCCGGAGTTACTCCCCACTGACTGTGGCGTTCATGTTTTTCATGGATGAACAGGTTGCTTGCATGGATGGCTTTTTGTTTGATATTTTGGGTTCGGGTGTGAGCTAGCGGGCGTTGTCCCTGGATTGAAACACCTCTAGACGATTTTAGCTAGTTTGCTAAACATTTTGATATTTATAACATTTTGAGAGACTTCGTCTCTTTGTTTTATTTCATACTTTAGTTTGTAATATTTGACACTCCTCGTATTTTCTATTTGCATGTTAAAATGTTTTTAAAATACCGTATTTTCGCTAATTAAATCACATGCTTGTATGTTTTTTTTCCGCATTCGCGAGGGTTGTCACAGGAACTTCCTGATGGCTTACCCGCTTTGAGAGGAATTGAACATCAGATAGACCTTGTGCCAGGGTCTGTACTACCTAATAGACCAGCATATAGATGTGATCCTAAGGCTACACAAGAGCTGCAGAAACAAGTTGGAGAGTTGATGAGTAAAGGGTTTGTAAGGGAGTCCTTAAGTCCATGTGCTGTGCCTGCATTATTGGTTCCTAAGAAGGATGGGACTTGGAGGATGTGCATAGATAGCAGGACTATCAATAACATCACAGTCAAGTACAGGTTCCCTATACCTAGGCTTGATGACATATTGGATGAGCTGAGTGGCGCAAGGTTCTTTTCTAAGATTGATTTGAGGCAAGGTTACCATCAATTGAGGATCAAGGAAAGAGATGAGTGGAAGACAGCCTTCAAAACAAAGCATGACCTCTATGAGTGGCTTGTCATGCCTTTTGGTCTGTCAAATACCCCAAGTACCTTCATGAGATTAATGACAGAAGTGCGTAGGCCTTGTCTAGGGAAATTTGTGGTAGTATACTTTGATGATATTCTCATCTACAGCAAGAGCAAGGATGATCATTTAAGGCATCTTGAGACTGTGTTTGAGATACTTAAGGAGAGTAAACTCTTTGGGAAGCTTGAGAAATGCACCTTTATGACTGAGTAAGTTAAGTTTCTAGGATATGTGGTGTCTGGTAGAGGCGTTTCAGTGGATCAAGACAAAATCATTGTTGTTCAGTCTTGGCCTGTTCCTAGGAATATCACAGAAGTAAGAGGGTTTCATGGCTTAGCATCTTTCTACAGAAGATTTATTAAGAACTTCAGCACCATTGCAGCACCCCTCACTGAATGTATGAAGAAGGGAGAGTTCACTTGGACTGAGAATGCTTTGCACGCTTTCAAATACATGAAGAAACTCTTGTGCAGTGCCCCTATCCTCAGGTTACCAGACTTTAATTGCCTATTTGAAGTTGAATGTGATGCAAGTGGAGTGGGAATTGGAGTTGTCCTCATCCAAGAGAAGAAACATGTAGCCTAGTTTAGTGAAAAACTAAGTGGTGCCAAGCTGAACTATTCTACATATGATAAAGAGTTCTATGCTCTTGTCAGGGCCCTAAGGCATTGGAGTCATTACCTGAAGCCCAAGCCTTTTGTCTTACACTCTGATCATGAGGCATTGAAATACACAGGAGGCTAGCATAAGCTCAATCACATGCATGCTAAGTGGGTGGAGTACCTCCAGTCATTCACCTTTTCTAGCAAATACAAAGAAGGAAAACAAAATGTGGTGGCTGATGCATTGTCTAGAAGATACACTATGCTATCAACCATGGAGCAAAGGGTTCTTGGATTTGAATTCATGAAGGATATGTATAAGGAAGAACCAGACTTTGCAGAGGATTGGTTAGCACAGAAAGAGGGTACAAGGACCATTGATTCACCCTACACTCTACAAAATGGATTCCTGTTCAAAGGAAACAAGCTCTGTGTTCCCAGAGGTTCTTATAGGAGTCTATTGATCAAAGAAGTGCATGGAAGTGGCCTTGGAGGACACTTTGGGGTTCAGAAGACTGTGGACATACTGCAGGATCAGTTTACTGGCCTAAGATGATGGGAGAGGTCCAAATAGTGCTCAGGAGGTGTGGAGTTTGTCAAAAGGCCAAGAGTTCATTTCAAGCAGAGCCCTACACTCCCCTAACAGTCCCATGTAGGCCTTGGGAAGATGTAAGTATGGATTTCATAGTAGCATTGCCTAGAACAGCAAGAGGGAAAGATTCTATCATGGTAGTTGTGGATAGGTTCAGCAAGATGGCACATTTCATTGCCTGTAAGAAAACTGAGGATGCCGTGAGTGTGGCAGAGCTATATCTCGATGAGGTGGTGAGGTTACATGGAGTTCCTAGAACCATTGTATCTGACAGAGACACAAATTTTATGAGTCATTTCTGGAGAACATTGTGGAAGCTGCTTAATACCAGGTTGTTGTTTAGTACCTCCCATCATCCTCAAACAGATGGACAAACTGAGGTGACCAACAAGACCTTGGGAAGGATCTTGAGGTGTATAGTCAGCAAATCTCTCAAAGATTGGGATTTAAAGTTGGCTCAAGCAGAGTTCTCTTTCAATAGAGCTTCATCAGCAGCCACATGCCATTCCCACTTTGAGGTGGTCTATGGTACTAACTCCTTAATGCCTTTGAATTTGTCTAATGTGTGCAGGTCAGAGATCCACTATGATGCCAAGAAGAGGGTGGAGCAAATGCTAAAACTCCATGAATCAGTCAGAAAACAAATTGAGAGAACCAATGACCTATACAAGAAGAATGCCAAGGTTCCTAAGGTCAAGAAAGACTTTGCCCCAGGAGATTTAGTGTGGATCAACCTAAGGAAAGAAAGGTTCCCTTCCAAAAGAAAGAATAAGCTAGAGCCAAGAGCAGATGGTCCTTTTCAAGTCATAGAGAAGATAGGTCCTAATGCCTATAGAATTGATCTACCAGGAGAATATGCAGTTCATGGGACATTCAATGTTGGAGATCTTAGTCCATTCTATGAAGACTCTGAGGGAGAGGAAGACACCGGCTTGAGATCAAGCCCTTTTCAACTTGGAGAGGCTGCAGCAGGAGCTCCCCCAAGGGGCCTTGATGATCAAGCCACAAACCAGACAAGCCTGACCCCAAGACCCCCTCAGATGGAAGCTCGAGTCACAAGGTCTAAACAACAAGACATGGCAAGCCAACTTCAAGCCAAACCAAGCCAAGATATTGAGGAAGATAGTGCAGGGCTTACCAAGCCATGCCAAGGTCCAAGTCAGTCCACATTCCCCACACAAGCCAGAAACAATGCTAGTTAGAGCTCAGCAGACCAGTTAGCAAACCCAGCACCAAGGAGGTAAACCAGAGCATCCCAGCCACCCCTACCATAGCCTACCATCAAGCCAACCCACTAATCAACAAGTTTGTCCAGGATAATCCTTTTTGAAGTCTAGCAAAAATTCAAGTAACAAGCAGCCCAAGCTAGAGTCCAATGAACATCAAAGCAGAGAAGGTACAGGTCCAGATGTGGTTTCCTTTTGTTTAAGTCAACTTGTCCTCGTCCAAGGCAGGTTTATCTAAGTCCTAATAAGAGTAGAGAGTCCCAAGGAGCAACAAAACATCCAGAGCAAAGCAACAAGACAACAAGAACAACATATTTCCATTTCAGGAAAAATCCAAAAGCTGCTTTATTACTTTTGCATCAGTCTGTTTTTTTATGCTTTTGTGTCTGTACTTTATAGTTGTTAAGCTCGTCCTATTGTGAGGCTCTTAATTAATGTCTGTTGTAGTAGTTTAAGTCCTAAGTTGGCCCTTGGATGGTCTGTACATCCAATAGTTCACAAGATATCAGCCTCCCTATATAAGGAGGTCTTTGTATGTTGTTTCAAGCAGACTTTTATGAATGAATTAGCTTGAGAAATCTCTCAAATCTTTCAAACTTGTGCTAAGTGTTATAGTTTGAGTCAAGCCTGATACATCTTCAAGGTGTCTGATCAGTGTCTTGCTTTGTAAGTCAAGTTAAGTCTGTGCCTTGCTGTGACTAGCTTGCTTGCTGTGACTAGCTTGCTTGCTGTTTGAGTCTAGTCTAGGGTGTTTGTGCATTGCTGTAACACTTTAAACCTGTCTCATAAACTAGTCTTTGAGTCCCTTCTCTTGTGCCATGTTGTAGGGGAGTTTCTCTAAGTCATATCCTTGAGTTTTCAGTTAAAACAACTCACCCTCTCTAAAACAACATCCATTTTTTCTTGAAATTGTGCTCAGTTTGAGTAAGCCTAATCTAGCATCCCTTAAACTTGCAACCCTTAGTAGTTTACACTCCAAATTGGTTATCAGAGCTTTGGTTGAGAGTCTTAGTGAGTTCATTTTCCCTAACTACATTTAAAAACACAAAACAACCCAATGAGTGAAGAGAGAATCACCAACTTAGAGACTATGGTAGAAGGCATAACCAGAATTGTCACACAACTCACAAGGGCTGTGAATGAGGCTCTTGATGGCAATCTTGCCATAGGAGGAAGAGGCAGAGGACGTGGAAGAGGCCAAGGAGGAGGCAGAGTAAGACCACCTGATGATGAAGAGTATCCAAACTCAGATGACTCAACAAGGAGCAGGGCTTCCATCCACAAGGACATAGACAAGCATCTTAAGGTAGACATCCCTGAGTTTTCTGGTAGTCTTAATCCTGATGATTTGTTAGAATGATTAAGAGAAGTAGAAAGAATCTTTGAGTACAAAGGATATAATGATTCTAAGTCTTTTAAAGTAGCCATCCTTAAACTGAAAGGGTATGCTTCTCTTTGTTATGAAATCATGAAAGGGTTAAGGGCTAGGGAAGGGAAAGAACCCATCAAGCCTTGGACTAAACTGAAAAAGAAACTGCTAGACAAGTTTGTTGCTAAGGATTACACCCAAGATCTGTTTATTAAGTTGTCTAAGTTGAAACAAGGGGATAAACGTTTATCAGGGGTAACTCAGTTTATCGAGAAAATGGATAAATACGTGTTATCTGATGGTTTAATCGAACATGGTAACTTCTACCACCTCCCAGGACACGTGGTACAAAAATCGTGAGAAACTGAAACGCAACCTAGTAAGACCTCCCGAACGGCCCAAATTACAGGCTATAATACACGGTTTTCGGTATTTTGTGGCCCCGGGTCAGAAATGGCAGTAAATTACACAAACATTTTATTCGCTCAGATAAAGCTCCCACGCAAAGTTTGAGCATAAACGGAGGTGATTTGAGGGTGTCGGTATGCGATAAACGTTTTTTAGGGGTAACTCGATTTATCGAGAAAATGGATAAATATGTGTTATCTGATGGTTTAATCGAACATGGTAAATTCGACCACGTCCCATGTCACGTGGTACAAAAATCGTGAGAAACTGAAACGCAGCCCAGTACGATCTCCCGAACGGCCCAAATTACAGCCTATAACACACGTTTTTTAGGTATTTTGTAGCCCCGGGTCAGAAATGGCAGTAAATCACACAAACATTTTATTAGCTCAGATAAAGCTTCCACGCAAATTTTGAGCATAAACGGAAGAGATTTGAGGGTGTCGGTATGCAATAAACGTTTATCAGGGGTAACTCGGTTTATCGAGAAAATGGATAAATACGTGTTATCTGATGGTTTAATAGAACATGGTAACTTCTACCACAGTCCAGGACGCGCGGTTCAAAAATCATGAGAAACTGAAACGCAGTCCAGTACGACCTCCTGAACGGCCCAAATTACAGCATATATTACACGATTTTCGGTATTTTTTGGCCCTGGGTCAGAAATGGCAGTAAATCACACAAACATTTTATTGGCTTAGACAAAGCTCCCACGCAAATTTTGAGCATAAACGGAGGAGATTTGAGGGTGTCCATATGCAATAAACGTTTTTAGGGGTAACTCAGTTTATCGAGAAAATGGATAAATACATGTTATCTGATGGTTTAATCGAACATGGTAACTTCTACTACCTCCCAGGACACGTGGTACAAAAATAGTGAGAATCTGAAACGCAGCCTAGTACGACCTCCTGAACGACCCAAATTACAGCCTATAAAACACGCTTTTCATTATTTTGTGGCTCCGAATCAGAAATAGCAGTAAATCACACAAACATTTTATTAGCTCAGACAAAGCTCCCACGCAAATTTTGAGCATAAACAGAGGAGATTTGAGGGTGTCGATATACGATAAACGTTTTTCAGGGGTAACTCGGTTTATCGAGAAAATGGATAAATACGTGTTATCTGATGGTTTAATCGAACATGGTAACTTCTACCACCTCGCAGGACACGTGGTACAAAAATCGTGAGAAACTAAAACGCAGCCTAGTACGACCTCCCGAACGGCCCAAATTATAGCCTATAATACACGGTTTTTAGTATTTTGTGTCCCCGAGTCAGAAATTGCAGTAAATCACACAAACATTTTATTAGCTCAGATAAATCTTCCACGCAAATTTTGAGCATAAACGGAAAAGATTTGAGGGTGTCGGTATGCAATAAACGTTTTTCAGGGTAACTCAGTTTATCGAGAAAATGGATAAATACGTGTTATCTGATGGTTTAATCGAACATGGTAACTTCTACCACAACCCAGGACATGTGGTTCAAAAATCATGAGAAACTGAAACGCATCGCAGTACGACTTCCCGAACGGCCCAAATTACCGCATATAATACACGATTTTCAGTATTTTGTGGCCCCGGGTCAGAAATAGCAGTAAATCACACAAACATTTTATTAGCTCAGATAAATCTCCCACGCAAATTTTGAGCATAAACGGAGGAGATTTGAGAATGTCGGTATGAAATAAAAGTTTTTCAGGGGTAAATCGGTTTATCGAGAAAATGGATAAATACGTGTTATCTCATGGTTTAATCGAACTTGGGAAATTCTACCACGGCCCAGGACATGTGGTTTAAAAATCATGAGAAACTGAAACGCAGCTCAGTACGACCTCCCGAACGGCCCAAATTACAGCCTATAACACACGATTTTCGGTATTTTAAGGCCCCGGATCAGAAATAGCAGTAAATCACACAAACATTTTATTGGCTCTGATAAAGCTCCCACGCAAATTTTGAGCATAAACGGAGGATATTAGAGGGTGTCCGTATGCGATAAACGTTTTTTAGGGGTAACTCGGTTTATCGAGAAAATGGATAAACACGTGTTATCTGATGGTTTAATCGAACATGGTAACTTGTACCACGTCCCACGACAACTTGTACAAAAATCGTGAGAAACTGAAACGAAGCCTGGTACGACCTTCCGAACGGCCCAAATTATAGCATATAATACACGGTTTTCAGTATTTTGTGACCCCGGGTCAGAAATGGCAGTAAATCGCACAAACATTTTATTATTAGCTCAGATAAAGCTCCCACGAAAATTTTGAGCATAAACGGAGGAGATTTGAGGGTGTTGGTATGCGATAAACGTTTTTTGGGGTAACTCGGTTTATCGAGAAAATGGATAAATACGTGTTATCTGATGGTTTAATCGAACATGGTAACTTCTACCACCTCCCAGGACACGTGGTACAAAAATCGTGAGAATCTGAAACGCAGCCTAGAACGACCTCCCGAACGGCCAAATTACAGCCTATAATACACGGTTTTTGTTTTGTGGCCCTGGGTCAGAAATAGTAGTAAATCACACCAACATTTGATTAGCTCAGACAAAGCTCCTACACAAATTTTAAGTATAAACAGAGGAGATTTGAGGGTGTCGGTATGCGATAAACGTTTTTCAGGGGTAACTCGGTTTATCTAGAAAATGGATAAATACGTGTTATCTGATGGTTTAATCGAACATGGTAACTTCTACCACCTCCCAGGACACGTGTTACAAAAATCGTGAGAATCTGAAACGCAGCCTAGTACGACCTCCCGAACGGCCCAAATTACAGCCTATAATATACGGTTCCACGCAAATTTTGAGCATAAACGGAGGAGATTTGAGGGTGTCGGTATGCGATAAACGTTTTTAAGGGGTAACTTGGTTGATCGAGAGAATGGATAAATACGTGTTATCTGATGTTTAATCGAACATGGTAAATTTTACCACGGCCCAGGACATAAGGTTCAAAAATCATGAGAAACTGAAACGCAGCCCAGTACGACATCCCGAACGGCCCAAATTACAGCCTATAACTCACTATTTTCGGTATTTTGTAGCTCCGGGTCAGAAATAGTATTAAATCACACAAACATTTTATTGGCTCAGATAAAGGTCCCACACAAATTTTAAGCATAAACGGAGTAGATTTGATTGTGTCGGTATGCGATAAACGTTTTTCTGGGATAACTCGGTTTATCGAGAAAATGGATAAACACGTGTTATTTGATGGTTTAGTCGAACACAGTAAATTCTACCACCTCCCAGGACACGTGGTACAAAAATCGTGAGAAACTGAAACGCAGCCCATTACGACATCCCGAACGGCCCAAATTACAGCCTATAACACACATTTTATTGGCTCAGATAAAGCTCCGACACAAATTTTGAGCATAAATAGAGGATATATGAGGGTGTCCGTATGCGATAAACGTTTTTCAGAGGTAACAAGGTTTATTGAGAAAATGGATAAATACGTGTTATCTGATGGTTTAATCGAACATAGTAACTTCTACCACCTCCCAGGACTCGTGGTACAAAAATCGTGAGAAACTGAAACGCAGCCTAGTACGACATCCCGAACGGCCCAAATTACAGCGTATAACACACGACTTTCGGTATTTTGTGGCCCCGGGTCAGAAATAGCAGTAAATAGCACAAACATTTTATTGGCTCAAATAAAACTCACACGCAAATTTTGAGCATAAACAGAGGAGATTTGATAGTGTCGGTATGCGATAAACGTTTATCAGGGGTAACACGGTTTATCGAGAAAATGGATAAATACGTGTTATCTGATCTTTTAATCGAACATGGTAACTTCTACCACGACCCAGGACACGTGGTACAAAAATCGTGAGAAACTGAAACGCATCCAAGTACGACCTCCCGAACGGCCCAAATTACAGCCTATAACACACGTTTTTTGGGTATTTTGTGGCCCCGGGTTATAAATGGATAAATACGTGTTATCTGATGGTTTAATCGAACATGGTAACTTCTACCACCTCCCAGGACACGTGGTACAAAAATCGTGAGAAACTGAAACGCAGCCTAGTACGACCTCCCGAACGGCCCAAATTACAGCCTATAATACAAGGTTTTCAGTATTTTGTAGCCTCGGGCTGGGTTGCACGAAAACGGACACGGACACGGACACGGACACGGACACGGACACGGACACGGGACACGGCACTTCAAAATTTTTAGGACACGGACACGGCAAAAAAAAATCAATATACATATTAAATTAAAGGGAATTTGAAGAACATTATAACCATCATCTAAATTTTGATCAATTAAATGCCACAAAGTCGGAAATGACCAATATTAATATCTTATACGTTAAAATCAAACATGTCTTACAACCTACAAAGTTTCAAATTACAAACCCAAAATTAAAATGAACAAAGTCTTACAAAATAAATAAAAAGCATCAAAAATCCAAATCACAAACACAAATACAGTGCCTCTTAAAATGTCCACAAATACACTGCCTCTTTACACAAATCACAAGCACAAATTAGGGTTTATTGTTTCATTTGGCATAACTGCCGTGTCTAGGGCTGAGCAAAAACAACCGATCCGGATTTAAAAACCGTATCCGAACCGGAATCCGATTAACGGTGCCCGAATATTCGGTTTTTTTCGGTTTCGGTACCCGATCCGGTTTTTTTGTGTATCAATCCGGAGCGGTTTCGGTTCTCAATTATTTTAAATCGGAGCCCGGTTTTAAACCGGTATATAATAATTAAAAAAAAAAAAAAACTAGCAATTTCTAGTTACTAATTTACCCGAAAAATAAGAAGCCCACTATTGAATCCCCTCTATTCCTCAATCCTCTTACACTTTACAGCCAAAAAACTCCAAAACCTAATCCACTCTAAGTAGCAGTCATCTTCTCATCTTCTCATCTTCTCATCTTCTTTGCCTCTCTCAAATCAAAACTAACTTTACATCTAACTTCTTTTCTTCAACTTTTCTAACAAGAACTAAGGTTTATATATTCAATATCCCACCTAATTGATTTACATTCTTTATTTTCGTCTTTTTTCTGTCTTTTTAATCCGTCTTTTTTCGTTTTTTTTTTCCGTTTTTTTGTCGATTGTTCTTGTTTTTGTTTATTAATTGTATCATTAGTATGATTTTGTTTATTAATTGCATTAATTGTACAAGGGCTGATTGTATTTGTAAAAGCGTCATGAGTTCATGACTCATATCCATATCACCATATGCTTCTTACGAAACCGGTTATAAAACCGGTGCGGATAATCCGGTTTTCGGATTCGGTTACAATTTTTTTAAAAAAACCGGTGTACCGGATTAATTCGGTCCGGATTCGGTGCAGAAAAATAACAAGTTTTAAAACCGGTGCACCGATCCGGATTGCAAAACCGGTGCGGTTAACCGCTTTTGCTCAACCCTAGCCGTGTCCCACCAAAGACGGGCCGTGTCCAATTTTTTTTGGGCCGTGTCCGACACACTTTTTAAAAAAAAAAACCAAGGACACGGTTTTTGAGGTGTCGGACACGTTTTCAGCCGTGTCCTAGGCGTGTCCGTGTCGGACACGGTGTCGGACACGCGGAGGGCAAAATAGTGCCGTGTCCGTGCAATCCAGGCCTCGGGTCAGAAATGGCAGTAAATCACACAAACATTTTATTAGCTCAGATAAAGCTCCCACGCAAATTTTGAACATAAACGGAGGAGATTTGAGTGTGTCGGTATGCGATAAACGTTTTTTAGGGGTAACTCGGTTTATCGAGAAAATGGATAAACACGTGTTATCAGATGGTTTAATCGAACATGGTAACTTCTACCACCTCCGAGGACACGTGGTACAAAAATCGTGAGAAACTGAAACGCAGCCTAGTACGACCTCCCGAACGGCCCAAATTACAGCTTATAATACACGGTTTTCAGTATTTTGTGGCCCCAGGTCAGAAATAGCAGTAAATCACACATTCATTTTATTAGCTCAGATAAATCTCCCACGCAAATTTTGAGCATAAACGGAGGAGATTTGAGGGTGTCGGTATGCGATAAACGTCTATCAGGGGAAACTCGGTTTATCGAGAAAATGGATAAATACGTGTCATCTGATGGTTTAATCGAACATGGTAACTTCTACCACCTCCCAGGACACGTGGTAAAAAAATCGTGAGAAACTGAAACGCAGCCTAGTACGACCTCCCGAACGGCCCAAATTACAGCCTATAATACACGGTTTTCAGTATTTTGTAGCCCCGGGTTAGAAATGGCAGTAAATCACACAAACATTTTATTAGCTCAGATAAAGCTTCCACGCAAATTTTGAACATAAACGGAGGAGATTTGAGCGTGTCGGTATGCGATAAACGTGTATAAGGGGTAACTCGGTTTATCGAGAAAATGGATAAATACGTGTTATCTGATGGTTTAATCGAACATGGTAACTTCTACCACCTCCCAGGACACGTGGTACAAAAATCGTGAGAAACTGAAACGCAGCCTAGTACGACATCCCGAACGGCCCAAATTACAGCGTATAACACACGACTTTCGGTATTTTGTGGCCCCGGGTCAGAAATAGCAGTAAATAGCACAAACATTTTATTGGCTCAAATTAAACTCACACGCAAATTTTGAGCATAAACAGAGGAGATTTGATAGTGTCGGTATGCGATAAACGTTTATCAGGGGTAACACGGTTTATCGAGAAAATGGATAAATACGTGTTATCTGATCTTTTAATCGAACATGGTAACTTCTACCACGACCCAGGACACGTGGTACAAAAATCGTGAGAAACTGAAACGCAGCCTAAGACGACCTCCCGAATGACCCAAATTACAGCCTATAATACACGGTTTTCAGTATTTTGTGGCCCCGGGTCAGAAATAGCAGTAAATCACACAAACATTTTATTAGCTCAGATAAAGCTCCCACGCAAATTTTGAGTATAAACAGAGGAGATTTGAGGATGTCGGTATGCAATACAACGTTTTTCAGGGGTAACTCGGTTTATCGAGAAAATGGATAAATAAGTGTTATCTAATGGTTTAATCGAACATGGTAACTTCTACCACGGCCCATGATATGTGGTTCAAAAATCATGATAAACTGAAACGCAGCCCAGTACGACCTCCCGAACGGCCTAAATTACAGCCTATAACACACGATTTTCGGTATTATGTGGCCCCGGGTTAGAAATAGCAGTAAATCACACAAACATTTTATTGGCTCAGATAAAGCTCCCACGCAAATTTAGAGCAAAAACGAAGGAGATTTGATGTTGTCGGTATGCGATAAACGTTTATCAGGGGTAACACGATTTATCGAGAAAATGGATAAATACGTGTTATCTGATTGTTTAATCGAACATGGTAACTTCTACCACGTCACAGGACACGTGGTACAAAAATCGTGAGAAACAGAAACGCAGCCTAGTACGACCTTCCGAACGGCACAAATTACAGCCTATAATATACGGTTTTCAATATTTTGTGGCCCCGGGTCAGAAATGGCAGTAAATCACACAAACAATTTATTAGCTCGGATAAAGATCCCACGCAAATTTTGAGCAAAACGGAGGAGATTTGAGGGTGTTGGTATGCGATAAACGTTTTTCTGGGGTAACTCGGTTTATCGAAAAAATGGATAAATATGTGTTATCTGATGGTTTAATCAAACATGATAACTTCTACCACTTCCCAAGACACGTGGTACAAAAATCGTGAGTATTTGAAACGCAGCCTAGTACGACCTCCCGGACGGCCCAAATTACAGCTTATAATACACGGTTTTTGATTTTGTGGCCTCAGGTCAGAAATAGCAGTAAATCTCACAAACATTTTATTAGCTCAGACAAAGTTCCTACGCAAATTTTAAGTATAAACGGAGGAGATTTAAGGGTGTCGATATGCGATAAATGTTTTTCAGGGGTAACTCGGTTTATCTAGAAAATGGGTAAATACGTGTTATCTGATGGTTTAACCGAACATGGTAACTTCTACCACCTCACAGGACACGTGGTACAAAAATCGTGAGAATCTGAAACGCAGCCTAGTACGACCTCCCGAACGGCCCAAATTAAAACCTATAATACACGGTTTTCAGTATTTTGTGGCCCGGGGTCAGAAATGGCAGTAAATCACACAAACATTTTATTAGCTCAGATAAAGCTCCCACGCAAATTTTGAGAATAAACGGAGGAGATTTGAGGGTGTCGGTATGCGATAAACGTTTTTTAGGGGTAACTTGGTTGATCGAGAAAATGGATAAATATGTGTTATCTAATGTTTTAATCGAACATGGTAACTTCAACAACCTCCCAGGACACGTGGTACAAAAATCGTGAGAATCTGAAACGCAGCCTAGTACGACCTCCCGAACAGCCCAAATTATAACCTATAATACACGGTTTTCAGTATTTTGTTGCCCCGGGTCATAAATAGCAGTAAATCACACAAACATTTTATTAGCTCATATAAAGCTCCGACGCAAATTTTGAGCATAAACGGAGGAGATTTGAGGATGTCGGTATGCAATAAATGTTTTTCAGGGATAACTCGGTTTATCGAGAAAATGGATAAATACGTGTTATCTGATGGTTTAATCGAAAATGGTAACTTCTACCACGGCCAAGGACATATGGTTCAAAAATCATGAGAAACTGAAACGCAGACCAGTACGACATCCCGAGCGGCCCAAATTACAGCCTATTACACACGATTTTCGTTATTATGTGGCTCCGGGTCAGAAATGGCAGTAAATCACACAAACATTTTATTAGCTCAGATAAAGCTCCCGCGCAAATTTTGAGCATAAACGGAAGAGATTTTAGGGTGTCGGTATGCGATAAACGTTTTTCAGGGGTAACTTGGTTGATCGAGAAAATGGATAAATACGTGTTATCTGATGGTTTAATCGAACATGGTAACTTCTACAACCTCCCAGGACACGTGGTACAAAAATCGTGAGAATCTGAAACGCAGCCTAGTACGACCTCCCGAACGGCCTAAATTACAGCCTATAATACACGGTTTTTAGTATTTTGTGGCCCCTAGTCAGAAATGGCAGTAAATCACACAAACATTTTATTGGCTCAGATAAAGCTTCCACGCAAATTTTGAGCATAAACGGAGGAGATTTGAGGGTGTCGGTATACAATAAACGTTTTTCAGGGGTAACTCGGTTTATCGAGAAAATGGATAAATACGTGTTATCTGATGGTTCAATCGAACATGGTAACTTCTACCACGGCCCAGGACATGTGGTTCATAAATCATGAGAAACTGAAACGCATCCCAGTACGACCTCCCGAACGGCCCAAATTACAGCCTATATAACACACGATTTTCGGTATTTTATGGCCCCGGGTCTGAAATAGCAGTAAATCTCACAAACATTTTATTAGCTCAGATAAAGGTCCCACGCAAATTTAGAGCATAAACAGAGGATATTTGAAGGTGTCCGTATGCGATAAACGTTTTTCGGAGGTAACTCGGTTTATCGAGAAAATGGATAAACACGTGTTATCTGATGGTTTAATCGAAAATGGTAACTTCTACCACGTCCTAGGTCACGTGGTACAAAAATCGTGAAAAACTGAAACGCAGCGCAGTACGACCCCCTGAACGGCCTAAATTACAGCCTATAATACACGGTTTTCAGTATTTTGTGGCCCCGGGTCAGCAATGGCAGTAAATCACACAAACTTTTTATTAGCTCAGATAAAGTTACCACGCAAATTTCGAACATAAACGGAGGAGATTTGAGGGTGTCGGTATGCGATAAACTTTTATCAGGGGTAAATCGGTTTATCGAGAAAATGGATAAATACGTGTAATCTGATGGTTTAATCGAACATGATAAATTCTACCACCTCCCAGGACACGTGGTACAAAAATCGTGAGAAACTGAAACGCAGCCTAGTAAGACCTCCCGAACGGCCCAAATTACAGTCTATATACACGGTTTTCGGTAATTTGTGGGCCCGGGTCAGAAACTGCAGTAAATCTCACAAACATTTTATTGGCTCAGATAAAGCTCCCACGCAAATTTTGAACATAATCAGAGGTGACTTGAGGGTGTCGGTATGCGATAAACGTTTTTCAGGGGTAACTCGATTTATCGAGAAAATGGATAAATATGTGTTATCTGATGGTTTAATCGAACATGGTAACTTCTACCACGTCCCAGGACACGTGGTACAAAAATCGTGAGAAACTGAAACGCATCCCAGTACGACCTCCCGAACGGTCCAAATTACAGCCTATAACACACGTTTTTTGGGTATTTTGTGACCCCGGGTCATAAATGGCAGTAAATCACATAAACATTTTATTAGCTCAGATAAAGCTTCCACGCAAATTTTGAGCATAAACGGAGGAGATTTGAAGGTGTCGGTATGCGATAAACATTTATCAGGGGTAACTCGGTTTATCGAGAAAATGGATAAATACGTGTTATCTGATGGTTTAATCGAACATGGTTACTTCTACCACGGTCCCGGACGCGTGGTTCTAAAATCATGAGAAACTGAAACGCAGCCCAGTACGACATCCTGAACGGCCCAAATTACAGCGTATATTACACGATTTTCGGTATTTTGTGGCCCTGGGTCAGAAATGACAGTAAATCACACAAACATTTTATTGGCTTAGATAAAGCTCCCACGCAAATTTTGAGTATAAACGGAGGAAATTTAAGGGTGTCCGTATGCAATAAACGTTTTTCAGGGGTAACTCGGTTTATCGAGAAAATAAATAAATACGTGTTATCTGATGGTTTAATCGAACATGGTAACTTCTACCACCTCCCAGGACACGTGGTACAAAAATCGTGAGAAACTGAAACGCAGCCTAGTACGACCTCCCGAACGGCCCAAATTACAGCCTATAATACAAGGTTTTCAGTATTTTGTAGCCTCGGGTCAGAAATGGCAGTAAATCACACAAACATTTTATTATCTCAGATAAAGCTCCCACGCAAATTTTGAGCATAAACGGAGGAGATTTGAGGGTGTCGGTATGCGATAAACATTTTTTAGGGGTAACTCGGTTTATCGAGAAAATGGATAAACACGTGTTATCTGATGGTTTAATCGAACATGGTAACTTCTACCACCTCTCAGGACACGTGGTACAAAAATCGTGAGAAACTGAAATGCAGCCTAGTACGACCTCCCGAACGGCCCAAATTACAGCATATAATACACGGTTTTCAGTATTTTGTAGCCCCGGGACAGAAATGGCAGTAAATTACACAAACATTTCATTAGCTCAGATAAAGCTCCCACGCAAATTTTGAGCATAAACGGAGGAGATTTGTGGGTGTCGGTATGCGATAAACGTTTTTTAGGGGTAACTCGGTTTATCGAGAAAATGAATAAACACGTGTTATCTGATGGTTTAATCGATCATGATAACTTCTACCACCTCCAAGGACACGTGGTACAAAAATCGTGAGAAACTGAAACGCAGCCTAGTACGACCTCCCGAACGGCCCAAATTACAGCTTATAATACACGGTTTTCAGTATTTTGTGGCCCCGGGTCAGAAATAGCAGTAAATCACACATACATTTTATTAGCTCAGATAAATCTCCCACGCAAATTTTGAGCATAAATGGAAGAGATTTGAGTGTGTCGGTATACGATAAACGTTTTTCAGGGGTAACTCGGTTTATCGAGAAAATGGATAAATACGTGTTATCTGATGGTTTAATCGAACATGGTAACTTCTACCACGGTCCAGGACACGTGGTACAAAAATCGTGAGAAACTGAAACGCAACCTAGTATAGTACGACCTCCCGAACGGCCCAAATTACAGTCTATAATACACGGTTTTAAGTATTTTATAGCCCCGGGTCAGAAATGGCAGTAAATCTCACAAACTTTTTATTAGCTCAGATAAAGCTCCAACGCAAATTTTAAGCATAAACGGAGGAGATTTGAGGGTGTCGGTATGCGATAAACGTTTTTTAGGGGTAACTCGGTTTATCGAGAAAATGGATAAATACGTGTTATCTGATGGTTTAATCGAACATGGTAACTTCTACCACCTCCCAGGACACGTGGTACAAAAATCGTGAGAAACTGAAACGCAGCCTAGTACGACCTCCCGAACGGCCTAAATTACAGCCTATAATACACGGTTTTCAGTATTTTGTAGCCCCGGGACAGAAATGGCAGTAAATCACACAAACATTTTATTAGCTCAGATAA